>JADLZN010010509.1:357500-534999 GCA_018155175.1 Sinocyclocheilus anophthalmus
CTCTTGTAGTGTGTACTTTGAAAGATAAAAAGAACCTTGATTCTGAGGCCACTAATTGACTGACATAAAGGAGCGTTCCTTCTTTGAATGAGCGATAGGAAAAGGAGGAAAGCTGCTAGAGCAACAAGCAGCAGCTGTGTTTTGCTATGACTGTCTCAAGCCTGGCCGCTGCTTGCCAAGGACAGTTATTTTATCCACCCCGACTGACTGGTAACGCAACACCTGCGTTAGCACAGCAGATGAACTTGGGTGTTAGGCACAAGGGTACACTTCCCCTCTATGATATATAAACATGAAAAGGGAATCAAAAAGAATTTTTATTGGCCTCGATACCACAGTCATTGCTTCACATTTGTGTGTGTGTGAGGCCTATTTACGAGCATTTCCAAAGTAATTCTTCTCTTTATTGATTCACGTTCCCTAGAGACTCCATAGAGATGTTGCAGTGTGGTCTCAGATAAACTGCCCTTGTCTTGTGATTGCTTTAGCAGTAGTGAGCAATTTACTGCCTTATTTACTAGGTGCCTGTGCCTGTGAGAGAGTGAGAGAAAGAAGAGAGCAAGGTTGTGGGAGAGAAAGAGAATATATTTTTGCTCGAATTATGCATGGGCACTTCTCAAATCGTGCCTGGCAGCAGTCCGCTTGGCACTCATGTTTGTGAGTGTGTGTGTGAACTGGTCCAGTGCCAGCGTCTCTTTTACAGGAGTCTTGGGGACAGCGCTTTGGAGTCTCTGGTGTCTGCTGAAAGGAAGACTGTGTAATGAACAGTTTGCAGCAGAGCACTGTGGGAATGCAGGTGTCTGGATGGAGGCACTTGTTGTAATGTTTAGTGGGCTCTGCATGCACGTTTACCCTGTTGAAAGGCTTTATGTGGTTTATTTCATGTAGTTATTTATGGTTTCTGTGTTATTTTCTGTTTGTAGTTAATGTAATACTGCAATATTGTCTAAAAAACGTTTCCAATATTGGCAATTACTTTTTATTTACTTTTTTTGTTAAAGGGGTCATATGATGCGATTTCAAGTTTTCCTTTCTCTTTGGAGTGTTACAAGCTGTTCATGAAAAGATAAGATCCCTGAAGTTGCAAAGAACTCAAAAACTCAAAACTAAAGAGATATTCTTTATCAAAGTTAAGACTATGCCACGCCCCCCTAAAACGGCTAGTTCTAACACGCCCACACATTCTACCTCACTATGTGGAATATTAGATATGCGCCTAAATGTTCATGCAAAGAAAGAAGGTGTGGTTTTAGTAACCGCAGTTAGTGTTGAAGCAGCCATGTCAGGGAGACGCTGTGTGTTTCTATGCGAAAGTAAAAGCACTTTATTTGGCCTTCCGAAAGTAGATGCATTAAGATTACTTACAACAGAACAGCAATGTATTTTATAAACAACCGTTTCGTGAACCTAGGAGAGGAGGTAATTCTGACTTTGCTATGACAATCTGGCACTTCAGAATCAGCTACTGTTTTGTTATTAGTTCAAGTATTTGCTATTGACTGTTCAAATGCAGAGTTTTGCGCATCGTGTGTGTGTGTGAGAAGAGGAGAGAGCGAGAGCGAGAGAGAGAGAGGGAGGGTCACATCACAAACACATACCAGCTTCATCACCGTGTCTGTCATGCGACTCTGTTCCCCTTTCTGGCTCTGTCTTTGCATTTATTTTGAAAGATGAGCTCGCGATTATGGTAAGGGGCGTTACATTTCCGACGAGTGCTTGCGGTGTTCGGCCAATCAGAAATGCACTGGGTCAGCTGGCCAATCAGAGCAGACTGCGCTTGTCGGAAGGAGGGACTTTGTAGAAAACTAAGCGGTTGAGAGAGGCGGGGCATAGAGGACCTACAAATAATTTACAGTGTTTGAAAAATAATGTTTTTGAACATTAAAGCATGTCAACATATTCTGTTACACCAAATACACAAAATACTGATCTTTAAAAAAGCATCATATGACCCCTTTAATACTTTGAACTATCTCTTTAAAGTCATAACAGACAGTGAAGAACCGGCAAGCTAGTTCTTGAGAGTTAGGCCAGTTGTCTGCACGTAGACCGAAAACAGATGATTATGTGTTAATTGGATGAAAGAAACTGAAAGACCTGATCAAAAAATGGAAAATAGTTGATATTTGAGTATTAATTTTGATGTTGACCTGATCGCTATCATCCTATTCATATCATGCATTCAGTCAACATCTGTATACATTTGGTTCAGCATAATATTATCTTCTATTTTTTTTTTACTTCAGTGTGAGACTGCTTCGGATTTCCTTCGGATTTCAACCTGATAATGGTTAAAATCTGTTAATTTCAGTCTTCCTACTTACTTCAATGAGTGAGTTTACCACACCGCAAACCGGAATCAGGCCTTCAGCTGTGTTTAAGTGAGGATTTGCCAAATCTTTCATCTGATTTTCATCTCTGTTTGGGTTCCTCAAAGGGGATTAGGTGAGTTTGTTTGTTTGCATTGTCTTCACTTCACAAACCATTATGGATGGTGCCAAAACTTAGTCCCGTATTCCTGTATTTAGCTGGATTTTTTTCTGATTTGGAATTAAACCTGTGGCAGCTTTCGCGGTGGAAATGTCATCATTTAGAAAGCAGTTGCAAAGGAATGTAAGCAATGATTTGACCGCAAATATATCTTTGGTTGCCTGGGGTTTTGACTGTCTTCGCTGTAAGACTTTGTGGATCATGTTTTTCTTTGGTGTGAATTTACCAGTTTGCGCACAAATGCATATTTGCGTTAGGAAAAAATTGTCCATGAATACCCAGGGCTTTGATCAGCCAAACTTTAGGCTTGCAAAGGTGTCACGGTGTAATCTGACAGAAACCGCATCGATGACATTTCCAGACTGCTGATTCAAATGCATTTCTGTCTCGTTCTCAATGCTTGGTGTTGGCAGAGAATTGAAAGAGAATGCAAAGCGAGTGTGTTATTTTTCTTCACTCATTTCCCATGAACATGTGCATGCAAATCTGACTGAAACTAAGGTATTACAGAAATAATTGACGGCAATTGAGGTAGTTTTTCCCACAAGTTGTTTTTGTAGTTATTATATTTGTAGGCAAATGTTTCACCATGTCACTGCCACTTTGAGCAAATATTCACTTGCATCTAAAGTTTTTGGCCTATTAAGCTGGTTTGATATACAGATTTAAAATTTAATTTTCTTAAAATGGAGAGAAATTGCCTACCTAGACAGGCTTCCTAACTACACATCACATACTTTATTGTACATACCTATTGGATTGGTTAGGATGGTGGTATGTTCATTTCTAAATGCAAAAGCTAATTGCTAACTGTCAACTGTCATTTGATGATCTGCCTTAGATTTATTTTCTTTATTATAATTTAAAAATTATTATTTTAGATAATTCAGAATTATTCAAATTTGTATTACATGATTTTAATGACATTTAAATCTAATTTTAAAAGCACACAACAGCGAAGATTTTAATTATTGTTTTAGCACAGTGGATGATTGACAGGTGAGTAGGCGGTCCTTCACTGTTGTCTAGGACACATCAAGTGTTGTAGTGTGGTCACATTTTTGACTACCTGAGAATGTGAAGTGATTGTATTGCAAACATTCTGTACCCCAATTACACTTGTATTTAGCATTGTCCACTTATGATCAGATCACCCAAAATAAATGTCTATGGCAAGTTTAAACATAATCTTAGACATATATTGAAGTCAGGGTTTGTTGCTTGTGTGAGTTTAATAGACTTTGGCAGGCCTGTGGGTATCAGAGGCCCTTCTTGCTCGCTGATGCTGTCTGTAACCAAGCCCCTGTGTCCATCTGAGCGTGTTCATCACGCACCCTGAGTTCACATCCGGCAGGCAGCCAACAGAGCCTTTGTCCTCTGGACTGAAGCGAGCAGCAGGATCCTGCTCTGTCTTACTGATCCGAGAATAACCAGAGATAAGCAGTGATCCCAGACTGGAATGATTCTCCCTGATCATTTGAATGATCATTCCTCTTGTAGGCCTTGGACTGGGTTTTCATTTGGAAGTTTTATGGATTCAAGATTAAAGTTTTGTGGGGTTTTAGGTCATGTGTGTTAGCTTTGAGGTAATTTGTACTCCTAAAAGTTTAGTTTTATCAAATATACATTTCAAATGTGAAAGTTCTTGGAGAAAACAGACCAAAAATAGTACTCGCTCATCCTGGACTACGCTGTTTTTTTTTTCCCCACCTCAGTGATGAAGTACAGAGCTGTATATCCATGTAATACACCTTTAGAGCTCCCCAGGGGTTGGTCTGTTCTTGAAACTTGAAGTTTTACAACACAGAGCACATGTGTACAGTAATTCTAGGTAGTGTTGGTCAGTGTTCCTGTGAAAGATGCTGCATTCTTCAGTGACAGCCCTACAAAAGTCCCTCTACGAGCCACTGCCACCCTGTCTCCTGGCCCTGTCACCACCGTATGACAAGTGCCTCGGGGTCATCAGGACAGATAAAATACAAATGTATCCCAGTAAAGCTTAGCATTATGGAAATAGCAGGAAAAAAAGATAATTTGTTTACCTGGTAATAAGTGCCTTAACCCTTTCACACGTAAGTTTTTTAAGGTGACCATTATTTTAGAATGTAAAACCTTATTATTTCCATCGTGACGCGTTATGCTTGTCATGTGACATACCGCAGCCACAATAGCGCTGTGCTATGACAGATGTATCGCTTATATTTCATTTTTCATAAACTTGTTAACTATGGCATGATTCTATCTGGTTTTCCAATTCTGAAATACGTGTAAGTGAATGTGTTTTGTCGTTTGCAAACCTTAATAATGATCTTGTTGGTTGATCTGTAACGCGCGATGGGTGCCGCCATGTTAGTTTGCGCCACAATTCAGAGAATCGTATCTGTGAGATTTACAACACGTAAATTCATCCATTTCTCCCGATATACATGAAAGTAAGTGGCCGGGGATCTGGGAGAAGAACAGAGTGAACTTTATAGTTATTTACACAATTTGTATCCGGTATGAGTAAAACACATCGTCAAATTAAATTGTATTTTACAAACAGAAAGTATTGTTTTGCTCTGTATTTAAATGTCTGAAACCTAAAATAAACATTATGTGCTTGAAAACACTGCATAGTTGTGATTATATGACAAGTGCAGAGCACGTTCGTCTCTGGCTCAGCTCCAGCTGAAGCACGAAAGCACATTTGAATCTGGCAGTTATATGACGTCACTGTACATTCTTAAATCCCATAAGTTTGACCATACTCCCTGGGGCACAGAAATTACGATCCCAGATGTGGGACTGTTCTGCTCAAGAGGTTAAATTGAGTATCTTTCTTGATTTGCTTCCACAAACCTGGCAAACTTTGACAAACCCAGGAACTATCTAACATCAAATCTAAAAGCATGATTTTGTTTCCCAACAGACTGATTAAAATCTGTACACCCTGACTCTTGGAGGTTGCATAATATGCAATCTAATTTGACCTTGTGATTTTCAGAAGTGCTTTCCAGTTTTGTGTGCAACATGAATACAGTCACTGAACAGACTGTTGACTATGTTGACTGAGACTGAGAATAGCTGTTTTGATTCTTGTGGGGCACTAATTTAGTCAGTAATTTATTCAGTCAAGTTTCACGTAACTTAAAGTAATAGTTCAAGCGCATCAAGTAAACACGTTTGAGCTTCCATTTACCATATTTGATGTGCTCTGTGTATTTGCATTGATCGATGTTCTGTGTCTTCAGAAGCCTTGGATTAAACCGTTTGGTTTATTTTACAATCTCTCTGAACTTTTTGAAGCGACAAAGTTTTGGTGGAATAAACGTTCAATGAAGGGACATAAATCATTCTGATTTGATTAAAAAAAAAATAATAATTTGTTTCATTTCAAAGGTAAACAAAAGTGAACCTTTAATTAATTTTGCTTATACAGAACAGAGTACTGATGTTAAAAAGTGAGGGGGAAAATACCTTCCCAAAGTTAATTTGTGATGTATAGATTCACTAATCTAGTTTTCTGTTAATTGAAATATGGATGCTTTGCTTCTTCCATAGCAATAGTCTTTGTGCTAAAACTTTGGTGCTTAATGTTTCTTACAGAAGCTTTTCCAAGTGTCTTAACACAAATATCCTTAATATTTTGATGAATCTAACCTGAAAGACTTCAAAGTAATTGTTCAGAGGAACAAGCTCAAGAGAATGCAGTATGTAGACGCGAGCTCACATTTTAATATAATGCAAAACAGGAGAATGAGAGGACCACCCTTGATCTATTATATGTGTTTTCATTCAGTTTGGCTCTCTTGAGAGATGTGGTTGAATTAATGCAATCAAAGCAGTGAGAATTATGTTTTCTGAATAAAAAAGCAGATCGCTGGTTTATAAGGAGAGGTCTGTTTGCTTAAGCTTGACGGTGCTGAAATGCTGGCTTTCACAAGCCTGCGGACACAGTTTGATTGCCTTGTTCCTATAAACTCAAACTGACTCTATGATATGTTTGATCTGAATTACGTATTTTATGTGGAAAAAGAGATTTGTCCTTCAGTCTAGGCAGAAATCCCGTCTTCTACCTTGCTGTTTGTCTTCTGGTCAGTGTTTGCTCTCCAGTTCTTGGTTTTCTCACCTCACTTCATATTTAGCCGTTCGCAGTTCAAAAGCTTTAGATGAAGAACATTACAAGGGTGTTATTATGGCTGCAGGTGCCAGATCTGTTGGTGTGTGTCTGACTGTGTTGGCAGTGTTAAAGGAGAATGGACACAGAGGGCAGCTAAGCCCGACGTAGCCCAGACCATATGTGAGTGTTGTGGGTTGAGGTGGTTGGGAAGTTGGAAAGTTACACCACTGTGAGTGCCAGGGTAGCCAGCGCACGGTTCAGGATATGCAACATAACCTGAATGTAGCATGATAATTAAAAACACAGCACAGAATTCTTTGTTGTTGCCATTTGATCGCACCTGTGTGTGATAAAACAGCTTGAGTCCAAAGATGGAGAATGTGTATGGATTTGCAGTAGGTGTGCATATATTTAAGGATGAACACTTCTGAAGATTTCATATGGAGGCTTTGTTTTTTTTTGGGGGGGGGGGGGGTTCAGGTTTGCTGTACCAAGAAACTCTTTTATAATCATTTAGTAAGAAAATCATTTAGTACTTTGATCTATTACTTTGATCTGCCAATAACACATAAGTTGTCAAATGGTATTTCTGTTTAACAAGACCCAGATTTGAAGTCTTGAAGTTAGACTTTCATCTTTAGTGGATTAGAAATGTATCATTGCACGAATGCAAATGTGAAGGCGAATGTTTGGCCAAAAAATAAGTATTTTACACAGGGAAAACTGACACCATTGCTGTTTAATATTAAATAACGTATTTGTTTTATGATTTGTGAATGATGAACAGTCTGTAGTGTTAATTAACTAAAACTATGGTTTGTAGACTCATAGCTTTTATACAATACCAAAATCCGAAATTTGTTTGTCCAAATCCAACACCAATTAAAAAAAAGTATATGATACTACTGTGGTAAGATCTATGGTACTACGTTTTTTTTTTTTTTTTTTTTTTTTTTTTGTATCTATTTTTGAAATACAATTAAATAAGTGGTATTAGGGCTGTGCAAAAAATCGAATGAGATTTTCATGCGCATCTCGTCAGTAAAGCTGCTCCTGTGTTTAGTAGTAAATCTCCAGCACGTGCATTCAGATGGAGCGGCATTTACTACACAGAGCCGTGCTTCACTGAACAGCTACACAAAATCGCGTTCATAATCGGCAATGAATCGCCTGTGATTTTGTGTAGCTTGTCAGTGATCTACGGCTCTGTGTAGTAAATGCCGCGTCGTCTGGAGATTTAGTAGCTACTAATCACAGGAGCGGCTTTACTGACGAGATGTGCATGAAAATCGCATTCGATTTTTTGCACAACCCTATGTGGTATATATTGAAAGTACCATGATATTACGTTCTGATATCATCGCTGTACCACAGCAGCATCCCTTTAAAGCAAGCCAGTTCACTTGGTGGACATTTTGGTAACACAGATTAGCAACTATTTTATATGCAGGTAAGAGGAATAGAATACAATACTGCTCCTATTTTTTTTTTGAACGAGGAAACACCACATCTCAAAAACGTTTTATTTTATTTTATTTTTGAGGTAGATTTTAGAGGTTTTCTTTCACGGTTTGCACTCTTTAGACCAGCACTGCAGTGGAAACTCCATCTGATGGGGATCTGGATGATCTGGTTCTAGGCAGACCCTGCCAGTATAGCAGGAAATGAAGCGGTGTCTCCATCGTCCCTCATAGATGGATGAGCTCTGGGAATGTCAGACAGGGCTGTGGACTCAAAGACCTTCTCCTTTTTTCCAGTCTTCTCTCCCTCCTCCTCCTCCTCCCCTTTTTATGTTTTTCCAGCGAGTTGTGAATTGTGCTCAGTGTTTGAAACTCACACTTCACCACCGACAAACAGACATCGCTCATGTCCTAAATTTTAACACCCCACGAGAGGAAAGATTAAAGACTCTGAGTCTCTCTCATGTTTACCTCCACAGCTCTCAGAAGCAGAATTGCCTGCTGCCCTATTTTTAGTCAGAAGAGTATAAGTCTTGCTCTTCTCTCTGAATGTTGCTATGGTGCAAATAAGATCATTAACTGGAACCTCAAAGAGATGACTTGATATTATGGAAGTGCTTTCATTTATATTCCACATGTGGCAAAGTGGATGAAGTTTGTTGCTTCTTGAATCTACTGAATGCTGCTCTACACTAAAGACTTTTTGTTGACGGTTTTGATGTTGTTTTCAGTTTTTCACTTAGGCCAATTAAGTTCTCAGTTAGTTTGATGTAGCCTACACTTTTAAAACCTACTCTTCATAAAATCAAGACTCAACAATAAGCATTTTTTTCTGCTGTAGTTTAGATTTGTACTTGCCCTGCCAATATTATACTGTTCAATGTTTTAATTAATATATTATTTTTATTTCATATAAAATGATTAAGTATATTTTTTTTCAATAGATTTGTTTAATATATATGAGAGTAATTTATTTTATATTATTATTGATTAAATTTAATGATTTAGCTACATTTCAATTTGTCAAATAAATATTGTATTGTTAACATTTAGATTTGTATTATATTCCAAACAAAAACTTAAACTGCATTTTACACAATTAGAAATGCACCGATTGCAATTTTCTTGGCCGATTCCGATTTCCGATTTTTTTGTTAGTGTGATCTGCCGATACCGATTTTTGCCGATTCCAATTTTCTTTCTAAGAACTATAATTGGCAGCATATACAAACAAAAATCTACTTATCTTCAACGCAATGTTTTATTTTCAAAAAAAAACCACCAAAAATAGTCATTAATAAAATAAGAACAAATACAAAAATGGCAAACAACAGCACAAATAAATGCTATAGAATAAAGAGAGCTATGAAACCAACTTTTTCAGGTTAAGTAATTTTTTATTCAGGTAAGAAATACTACAGAAATTAAAGTAATCAAATGTAAAATAACACATCCAGTGTTTTATGATACTTTAATTTCTGTAGTCTTCATTGTAAAAATTAAATACAGATTAATTCTTACCATTAAAGTTATAAAACGTATTCAGTCAAGAGAAGAAAGTGATTTTCTTTGTCTTTTGTCTTTCTTTTAACATGACAGACAGCAGCAGGAATATTGGACCGCAGTCCCTTTAAGAGTTTATCCACGGACCCAATAAACTGTTACACAACATGCGTTCTCTTTCTCAACTATGTAACGTTCCAAAACTGACTGTTTAACTAGATACTCGCCAAGACGGGCATTTTGAAATAATTTTGTATGTATTTGAACGTTTAGCGCAGTTAGCCACTCATTTTGGTGTTTGTGGCTCACAAGCTGTTTGAGACTGAAGACCACTAATATAGATCAGTGGTGGTGCGCGCGCTTTTGGTATAAGCGCGAAACCTGCGGGAATGACTATAATGCGGAATACAAGCACTATTTAACCGGAGTGTGTGTGTGTGTGTGTGTGTGTGTGTGTATGTATGTATTGTAATATATATCTATATATATATATATATATATATATATATATACAGTGGATACAGAAAGTATTCAGACCCCCTTAAAATTCACTCTTAACAATATTGCAGCCATTCGCTAAAATCATTCAAGTTAAGTTTTTTCCTCATTAATGTACACACACAGCACCCCATATTGACAGAAAAAAACACAGAATTGTTGACATTTTTTATTAAAAAAGAAAAACTGAAATAACACATGGTACTAAGTATTCAGACCCTTTGCTGTGACACTTAAATATTTAACTCAGGTGCTGTCCATTTTTTCTGATCATCCTTGAGATGGTTCTACAACTTCATTTGAGTCCAGCTGTGTTTGAATATACTGATTGGACATGATTAGGAAAGCCACAAAACCTGTCTATATAAGACCTTACAGCTCACAGGGCATGTCAGAGCAAATGAGAATCATGAGGTCGAAGGAACTGCCTGAAGAGCTCAGAGAAAGAATTGTGGCAAGCACAGAATTGGGCCAAGGTTACAAAAAAATTTCTGCTGAACTTAAGGTTCCCTAAGAGCACAGTGGCCTCCATAATACTTAAATGGAAGACGTTTGGGACGGCCAGAACCCTTCCTAGAGCTGGTCGTCTGGCCAAACTGAGCTATCGGGGCAGAAGAGCTGGTGAGAGAGGTAAAGAAGAACCCAAAGATCACTGTGGCTGAGCTCCAGAGATGCAGTAAGGAGATGGGAGAAAGTTGTAGAAAGTCAACCAATCACTGCAGCCCTCCACCAGTGGGGGCTTTATGGCAGAGTGGCCCGACGGAAGCCACTCCTCAGTGCAAGACACATGAAAAAAACACCTGAAGGACTCCAAGAATGGTGAGAAATAAGATTCTCTGGTCTGATAAGACCAAGATAGAACTTTTTGGCCTTAATTCTAATCGGTATGTGTGGAGAAAACAAGGCACTGCTCATCACCTATCCAATACAATCCCAACAGTGAAGCATGGTGGTGGCAGCATCATGCTGCGGGGGTGTTTTTCAGCTGCAGCGACAGGACGACTGGTTGCAATCGAGGAAAAGATAAATGCGGCCAAGTACAGGGAAGATACGGATGAAAACCTTCTCCAGATTGCTCAGGACCTCAGACTGGGCCGAATTTTTACCTTCCAACAAGACAATGACCCTACGCACACAGCTACAAATAACGAAGGAGTGCTTCACAACAACTCTGTGACTGTTTTGAATGGCCCAGCCAGAGCCTGACTTAAACCCAGTGAGCATCTCTGGAGAGACCTAAAAATGGCTGTACACCAACCTGACAGAAATGGAGAGGATCTGCAAGGAGGAATGCCAGAGGATCCCCAAATCCAGGTGTGAAAAAACTTCTTTCCCAAAAAGACTCATGGCTGTAAAAAGGGTGCTTCTACTAAATACTGAGCAAAGTGTCTGAATACTTAGGACATGTGATATTTCAGTTTTTCTTTTTTAATAAATACTTTAAAAATGTTCAACATTCTGTGTTGTTTTTTTTTCTGTCAATATGGGGTGCTGTGTGTGCATTAATGAGGGAAAAAAATGAACTTCAATGATTTTAGCAAGGCTGCAATATAACAAAGAGTGAAAAATTTAAGGGCGTCTGAATACTTTCCGTACCCAATGATTATATATATTTATATATATATATATATATTATATATATATCTATATACACGCACACACATTCAGCAAAGTCTCATCCTGTTAGCCAAAACAAACTAATAAAAACAGCAATGTTAAATTTGAAAGATAAAAAATGTGATCAACTGACAAAAGATGTTAGTGACAACACAGCTTTTTCCTTTTTTCTATAGCTTACCACTTTTTACACAGGTATTCCTTTTTATGTGCTGTGCATATTGGATCTTGTAAGCCTGCGGCGATGGCTGTACACAGAAATTCAAGGTAATAAAACACTCAGCCTCTCAACCGTTGTCATTATTATTTGGGCCCCCTTCACATGTGGAAACAATTATATCCTGTCTGCTGGACTGAAAAAAAAAAACAGGGCTGCCGTGAGTGGAGATCTGCGAGAGAATCCGCTCCGTGACCCGGTCTCTCAACGGGCCCCTCAGGGTTTGCACAAAGAGGTTTTGTTATTGTAGGACCCCGGGCTCTGTTGGCCCCTCCACCGACACTCAATCTCTTCTTTTGTTGGAGTGGCGGCCTAAAACATAATTTCAGCTCAGAGCGGATCAAGAACACACAGGCGTGAGGTGTGTTATCTCTGTAGGTGATATATCTACACATTGTAAGTTGAGTGAGGCCTGTTGTATATCTTAGACAGAATATTTATGCTGGATGTGTTAAGAGATACTTTCATAGTAATACCACAATTTTTTTCCCTCAAGAAGACATCCAGACAGTCATCAGACTTACTTATAGGCTGAACTGCACATGGTCCAGGACTTTGAAAGTGTATGAATGCAATGTTTTGTCTGTGCTAGTAATGCGTAACTGTGGAAACAAAGTAATTTTTGCTCCAGCCTTAGACAGTGTCATTACTTCAGTTCTGATGGTCCGATAAGTTTGAGAAGATTTGGTATTATAGAACCATTAAAACAACTTATGCTCCATTAACCTGATAACTCGGTGAGATTATAAATGCAGTCCACCCCTATATGCTCGCATGTGGAACTCATTTTACACTCGCTCTCTTCTCGTCCACCCAACCCCCTTACAAACACACACTTCAGTTTATTCACTGCTAATGTGAAACATGTCAGCCACACTTCAGTATCTGTTAAGAATCTTTTTTTTTTTCATACAAAATTTAAAAATGTATGCAAGAAAAGCATTAAAGTTATAACTTAGGACATAGCTCACAAATATCTGACTTTTGACTTATCTTTAAACTAGACTTTTCCTTGGCTGTTTGTTGTAAGAACTAGTTGTAGTAAGATTATTATTATTATTTTTTTTTTTTTTGGTGTTAATGTAATGTATAATTTGATTAGGTATGCCTAATAATAAGGGGACCAACATGTATATATTGGGACAGCAAACATTTAGGAGACAAAAAAAATTCTAAATGATTAAATAGTGTTAGGCTATTTCGTTAAAGTGTGAATAACCTTGATTGCTTTTTCACAATACATTTTGAATCTTATGGCAACGATGGTTGAAATTGTTTCCTCTTATTGAAAAAAACCCCCTAAAATTTTAGAGCAAATACATAAATATCAATATATAAATATCAAATATATTTTAAAAGATGTAATATTGATATAATTTCTATTGATATTGAATTTCTATATGATATTTCTTAATCCTAGATGTTACTGAATGATATTCATACACCATAATATTTGCAGTATTCTAGTTATATAATAAAATTTAATAAACCGCAATAATACCATGGTACTGTTTCGTTAGTGAGGAATCAAAATTTGAGTTATCTGGTGCTCTGTGGTTCAATCTATAGTGCGTTTTCAGTATTCATTTGTCAGTTGATGTTACATTCAAATTGCTTTTTGGTTCGTGACAGTGTGTTTATTAAGCATTTCCGCACATTCAGGTGCAGATGCAGAGTGCTGCCTTGTCTCTGGCTCATTCTTAGAAACTGGGAGAGGGTGAGAGAGAGATGGAGGAAAAAAACACATCAGAGGGCAGGGAAGGATGCCTCATTCTAGAGCAGAAGCCTTTGTAGTGCAATGAGCACATTGCTTCTGAGAGTTTGAGCGTGGGGGAGGGGGGAGATGGGAGCGAGCGGGGTACCTGCGGCAGGAAATCGCAATAGCATCCCAGACTGGCTTCTGTTGTCTGGCCTTTCATCTTCTCTGTTTGTACCCAGTTTCCCCTGTCGCTGCCACAGCAACTATAGGTGTTGTCAGCTGCAGTGAGGAAGTATGGGATTTCAAATCAGGTTGTCAGTTACTGTCAAAAAACACATTTATTTGAAGGCAGTTTTCAGTACATCCAGAAAAAAAGAAACAGTTAGGGCAAATAATTGAAAATAAAATTACATACAAGAGATAAATGTAGGTCATAATGAATTCATTGGGACTAGGGCTGGGCGATAATTCGGTAACGATAATTATCGCGATATAATTTTCCTCGATAAAACGATATGAAGAGTTCGATATATTGTTTATTATAAAAATAATAAAAAATTATTTACGAAACAGCGTGATTCGTTTGAATCGCGCCACATGGACCGTTTATCCACTCGGATCACAGTTCAAACTGCCGCGTGGCGCAAGCTCACTAGAGCAGATGCGTTTACTCGGTCAGGTGAGCACTAAGTAGCGCTGTGAGATCCAGTGTGAATTGCGAATTGAGCTATGAACACAAATGACTCTGTGTTTTAAACTACTTTAAAGCCAAACAGGAGAAACACTGTGCAACGAGACAGTGAGAAGGCTTTTCAATCTACACATCGCCATCATTTACCATGGATTTACTGTAGTAACACTCACTGCACCATGGTATTGTGGCAGAAATGTGGGATATTCACACTGAATTTAATTACAGGAGTAATGGTATATAATTCTAGTATGTATTTGTGATTAAGCTATAGCATGTGTGCATTTATACAGAATGTTTTTAGACTACTGTTTTTCATAGTTATATTTTTACCATGGTATTAAGGTGCTATATGTGTGGTTTTAACTGTGTTTATCATGATTTAAATGTATGCTACTATAGGAGACCAATGCTTAATTAAAAAAAAAAGAAAATAAACAAATCCTTGGTCAGAATAAATAACCATAAATAAGTAACCATATAAAACTGAGGTTGCTACAATTTTTACAGATGTTACTGATTTTGATAATGCACAAAAATGTACCTCTGCATCCTAACTCAAGCTACTATCAAATGTGCATTTCTAAGAGACAAAAAAAGTGATATTATTATTAATATTATCAGGCAACCCAAACCTGTTTCTTGATTTGAAACAATATCACTCATTAGAACATGCAGAAACTAAGAAATACATTTTTCTATTTAGATATTTATTTTGTTAAGGAAAATTAATGGTCTGGTTTCTACAACTTTCACTTTGTAGCAAAAATCTGGCTTTAAACTTGAAAGAAATGAAGATTTGAAATTTATCGTGATAATTATCGATATGAATTTTTTTTGTGTGATTTAAATGTATGCTATCGTGATATCGATAGCATCGTGATAATTTTTTTGGCGATATCGCCCAGCCCTAATTGGGACGTTTGAGCATACAAGAACTTTAAATCAGTTTTTCCTGATTTACTACAGTATAAAACATTGCAATAGAATTGAGTTTTACAATGTTTATACATGGTGAGGTAAAAATACAACAAGTTATAGTGCTAAGGATATTTAATCTTTTTTCCCTGTTTTTATTGTGAAATTATATGCAAGAATTTTCAGTCATGAATTTGCTTTAGATGACATGGTGATGGATCAGCCAAAGGTGATGGATCAGCCAAAACGGATGATTTTTTTTATCATTTACTCACCCTCATGTTGTTCCAAACTAGTTTTGTCAAAAGTATCTATGTCGGTACCAGTTGGTACTGAAATTTAAAAAATGTGACAATGCCAGCATTTTGAGCGCTGTTGAGTGGATTCTTAAACAGCTCTGATTGGCCATTGTGTTCATGCGCTCAACAGATTGCTCATGCATTTTTAAAATTTAAGTACCGACATCGATAGTTTTGACAATACTATTCCAAATAGAGGTCTGCGCGGGACTATTTGTTTTAGTCCCGCTCCCACCCACTCCTGCAAGGTTATATTCCGCACACACCCGCTCCCGCTATATATTCACTCTTTGTTCACCAGCTGTCCGCTTAGAATAATTTTCTTCCCGACCCGACCGTTCCCGCTAAATTTAGATCTCGTATCCAGAATCTAATTTAAATTTCCACTACTGAAAGAAAGAGAGATAGGCTTACAAATAAAAGTGTAGTCTGCACAAAATTGCATTTATTTTATGCGTCTTGTCGTCTAGTCTTGAATTTATTTACGTGAATTTATATGAATTATTTTAAGACACAAAATTGGTTTAACATATTATAGAACTCAGTAGGAAAAAAGTGTCACAGAGAAAATAAAAATGTTGTACAAAAATTGTATTTCTTATTTTTATTCATCTTGTCAGTATACAATTCGTTTAACATTTAAAACACAATAGGAAAAAAAAGTGTAGCAGAGTGAAAAAAAAAAATACAGGTTGTACAAAAAATAGCCTATTAGCTATTTTTATTCGTCTTGTCAAAATACTAAATTCGTTTGCCATTTTTCTGTTAACACAGTAGGAAAAGTGTCGCAGAGAAAAATAAATATGACATCTGTCATTTAAAATTATAGGCTAAGCAAAATATAAACAAAACCGAGTTGAACGTCCTTCAAGGACAGTGCATCCACACTTTGCTCCATCCGTACAGCCTGCTCTGAGCATCGTTATGCACATGCTGCACACAGACCCCACAAATAAAACGTGATGCAGAAAGCGTGCGTGCAGCGCGTGCATAACAGTCCGAGTGCATACCGGTGGTCAATAAGAATAAAGCGCAGATATGCTGTTCTAAATGGACGTCGGGAATGGTATATTGTTAGACCGCCCGCTCCCGTTCAAATTACACCAGAGTTACCGACCGCTACCGTGTTTTATTCCGGAATTTAATCCCGCGGCGCAAGAAATCTGGTTGTGTCCCGTGGGAATGCAGACCTCTAATTCCAAACCTACTGTACTTTCCTTTTTCTGTGGAAAAACAAAAGAAAATATATTTAAAATATGTCTCGGTTGTTCTGTCTATAAAATGAAAGCCAATTTTTTTTGTTACAGTGTTGGAAATGGCTTTCATTGTATGGACAAAACAGTTGAAATATTCTTCAAAAATATCACATTTTGTGTTCCACAGATGGCATGAGGGTGAGTAGAAATGACAGAATTTTCATTTTTGGGAACTATCGCTGACATATTTCATTTTCGTATTTCACGTCTCCTAACATCCCTCATGACTGATGAGCAATCTTGAATTCAACTTAAAATGATAACGATAAATAAATTATTTAGTTGAATTATTTTTCTAATCTTTAGAATGTAACCACTTGCTTTTCCTCTGAAACAACATTTCCTTTCCAATGACATCACTTGGATAGCCACCACATGGCCAAATATTTGTTTAGTCATTGTTTTAGCAAACTCTCAATCATTGTGACCTTATTTTATGTAACGACCACTTTTGCTATCAAATAAGTTACAGATGAATGAATTTGAGTTCTTTTTTTATTCATTGTTGTGTTTACAGAATTAATATGGGTTGCAAATTGCAATTCACATCGACTTACCTTAGAGCAAAAACACATTACTGCTCTTTAACCTACATCTTTACTGCAGTGTTAAGGGAGGGTCAGTCCAATGATTTAGACCTTGTAGGCCTAAAGAGAGGATTACGGCACCTTTTCTGCTCATTGCGTTATGTGAACACACCCTTTCACTCCCTTGTACAATCCCAAATTAATGAGGATTAGCTGGATGGGCTCTCGACTTTGAAGATGACTGAATTGCTAATAGGTTTATCCCCCTCCATCGCACCATTTTAATGGAAATGCTGCCGAGCATCAACGCCGCGGCTCCAGTGTTGTTCTGCTCCCACAGCGCATCAGCTGTTTCCTCAACCAATGCCTGGAAACTTTACGGAAGAGTGTGTGCAGTTAAAATCCAATAAGCTCATCTGTGCCTATTAGCTTTGTGCAACTTCTATGAGGTATGCTTGGAATGATGGCACATTTTTCTGTTTGTGTATTGAAATATGGACATGACTTATGGGTTTCATTCCTTAGGTGGCAGCAATAATTCTTAAGTGGCTGCTTTTTGGCTGAGGGAGATGTCAATTTTGATATAATTAACCACCCTGTGGAGGGCTTGGTTTTAGTTTATCTGCCTTGCCGTGCCTCTGTTGAAGGGAGTGCCGGAGCCTTGACAAGCCTGGATCAAAGACAGCATGAGGTTCAGTCATTCCAGACATCTATTCAACTGCAGTCAAGATTAACCCTGGGGTTGACAAGATTAATAACCTTCCTGGACACCACATTCTGAGCCAAAGCAGCTGCACATAGGCTTCTTTGTCCCCACTTAGTTGAACGGCAATGTGTTATTGCTTACAATCCTATAGCTTATCATTCATGTTAATGTCAACTTGTCTGTGAGGATTAGACGGTGGATAGTCCAAACATGGAGAGGGCTTGAAGAGTCCTGTCGATTTGTAAAGTTCAGGCACTGAGTATTGCTGATGGCATAGCTTGATGTTACTCTGTTTCTTTCTGTTGTTGCAGGGCTACAGACTGAGACTAAAGTTGTCACAGATGTGACGATAAACAATTGCAACAATAATTTAAATCCTAGTCACCATTGGTGACAGTTGAGAAAACTTTGTTTCCATCCATATCATCAGTTTTGTCATATTGTCTCCTTAAAGCAGTGGTTCTTAAACAGGGGGCCTCAAGATGCCTTAAAAGGATTTAAAATAAGACAAAACAAGAACCATGATTCCCACGAACTTGAAAAACCTGGATATATGATGTAGCCTAATTTTTAAAATGATTTCTAGACTAAAGGAGAAGTCAAGAAAATTAATAAAATCTTTTAACTCCATGAGCACTTTTTTAGAATACACTTTTTCCAGTTATGCCAAGCTCTAAAATTCCTTATCCAGAAAATCACAAACAAGTAGAAAAGTCATGGGGACTTCAAATATTTTTGTGGACAATGGGGGTCTTGGTAATAAAAAGCGTAACTTAATGTTTAGATTTTGAATTTCTTGTGAATTTGCTATTTAAATCAAACTAATTTTGGAATCATTTAGAGTCGTTATTGACTTCTTCATTAAACGTCAGTTATGTCCTATTCAAAATAATCTGGGAGCCTTTACTGTGATACATACTTCAGTCTTTGAAACTTAAGATACATATTCACATACACACAACTTTCAAGTCTTTTACAAAACATAGTCATAGTGAGGTTGAATCGACTGTAAGGGAAACCTTGTTTAGGTGAAATGTTGGACCCATAATAATAGTCTAGCGCCCTGTGTTTTTATCAGTTTTCTTACCTCAAAGACCTTCCTCTCAAGAGTTTCACATTTGTTGAGAGGGTTCTCAACTTACAAGCTGCGAAATTCCTCTCTGGCCTGGGTAAAGCTGTGAAAGCCATCGGAGCAGTTCGAAAAACAAACCCACCACTCCGGGGAAAGACCTGTGCTGGTGCCCGATGTGCTATGTGTGTTTGTGCCTGTTTATTTTACAAGAAGAGTCTGAAATGACAAGTTTCTTCTTTCACTTTATTCACAAAGGTGGGGCTCATTCATACATCACCCACAGTTTATTTTGCTTTTTATAAACATGCGCTGGTGATGAAATTCCAGGCTTTAGGTGAGTGTGGACATGTGCCCCTTTCATCATCTTTAATGTGGGTGACCACCCTGACCTCAGACGCATTACACAGTGACTAAAAGAGTTTCTTCTCTTCTTAAGTGTTAAAGATCATCAGTCCTCCTGATGGCGAGTGATTTTTTTTTGGATGGGGTGGGAATCCATCAAGTTGTTATGACACATTCCGCAGTGATATTCCGTGTCAGGATTGCCATGGTAATGAGGTGTGCAAAGAGCAAATATCGTCATTGTGAGGAACTGTTGAGCTTGTAGGCTATTTTTGAAGGTTTACAATGGTAAGGTGTAGACATAGAAAAGTTTAATCTTCCATAGCTCATTTAGGTGGAAATTGGGAGGCTTAGGGTGTATTCACACCAGGAAAGTCCGCTAGTTCACTTGCTTTGGTCCGGACCAAATACAATGTTGATTTTTTTTGTTTGGTGCGGTTTGCTTTCGCACTGCCCTTTTTTGCAAGTTG
The DNA here is from genome assembly GCA_018155175.1 of Sinocyclocheilus anophthalmus. Taxonomy (NCBI): domain Eukaryota; kingdom Metazoa; phylum Chordata; class Actinopteri; order Cypriniformes; family Cyprinidae; genus Sinocyclocheilus; species Sinocyclocheilus anophthalmus. Next base: position 377,368 of record JADLZN010010509.1, read on the forward strand.
CAAACTAGAAATTGTAAACAAAACCATACGTGTGTTAAGGTCATCCATTCATTGGACAGAAATTCTCAAGCGGGGAAAAACAGGAAGTCCAAAAACAGGCTAATCATGGCTAATCAATATCGCATGCGATTTATCGTGCAGCCCTAATACTAACGCAATATGAAGAAACTTATGAGCATCATATGAGACTGTCATACGATGTTGTAATTATGACTTGCCAAAAATAAAATCTATGGATATAAAATACTTAAAGCATATCACAATGTTAGTTTAAACATTTAACCTTGATAAATGTGCGCCATTAGGCGCATATCCAATCATTTGTGCGGAGAGTGGAAGCTGAAGTGGAAACAAATTAAATGCCATAATTTTTGCTTATACAGGTAAGAATAATACATCGTTCAGAACTGTAAAGGGTTTGATTTTATTTGTGTGAAGTGAAGTGGCCAAGTATGGTGATCCATACTCGGAATTAGTGCTCTGCATTTATCCCATCCAAAGTGCACACACACAGCAGTGAACACACACATACCCGGAGCAGTGGGCAGCCATTTTTGCTGCGGCGCCCGGGGAGCAGTTGGGGGTTCGGTGCCTTGCTCAAGGGCACCTCAGTCGTGGTATTGAAGGTGGGAGAGAGCACTGTACATTCACTCCCCCACCAACAATCCCTGCCGGTACAAGACTCGAACCCGCAACCTTTGAGTTACAAGTCCGACTCTCTAACCATTAGGCCACGACTTCCCGTGCACTCACAATATCAAGAAAACGTTGTGCTTTTGTAAAATAAAGAAGACAAATAGGATGCGCTTCCCGACTGCTTCACAAAAATGCACCGAAACTCATCGAATATTTTCCTTATAGACATGAATATATCTATAGAAAGCTTTAAAAGCCTTTAAGCATTGTGGTTTAAAACAAGTGATTTAAGCCATTGAAACGCAAATAACAGCACTATATGCGCGAGCTGTCTGTTTCTGAGTGTGATTTCTGCAATTGGGTCGGATCGAGGTCGGGTCATATTCTCACCTTAAACAAACCGTACCAGAGTTCGTTTGGAAGCGGACCGAAACCACCTCTTCAGCTGGGTCTCGGTGCAGTTGTTTGGTCCGCACCCGAGTGGGATTGCTGCATTCACACCTGCCAAAAAGGTCCGCACCAAGAGGGGAAATGAACTTGAGTTCGATTTAATCGAACCAAACTAGACAGGTGTGAATACACCCTTACACAAAACACCTGCAGTCTTATTTAAGCAAATGTTTGGTGAGCTTTTGTGCAGTATGTAATTTAATTGTTGGCTTTTGGTGTTTATCTAGTGTTTGTGCCTAACACTTTTGAGCATCATATTGGCAAAACGTACATTTAGGTAAAAGGTACTAGATGAAACTTGAAATCCACCTGAAACTTGTGAATTCTGTAAACACACTCTGTTGCTGTAGGAGTTTTGCCACCAAACAATATAATTAGTAATTAACGTCAATTATTCAAATAAGCATATAATGTGAGAAGGCATTTTGAAACCATTTTTAGGGAAGCTACTTTGAACCTGTAGCTTGCTAAATTAAAAGCTACTCATAATATAAAACAGTTAGCATAAGCTATGTTTGACCAAAAAACAATTAGGACATACATTCAACTAAAAAACGTTGAAAAAGTTGAAAACCTGGTGATGAATATTTCTAACTAAATGTTTCCCAATAAATAGAAATACTGTCAGTAATACTGAAATACTGAATCATGATTATTTCAGTTTGCCAGTCAATTAATTCTTTTTAATTGATTCTTTCGAATGAACTGATTTACTAAAATTAATCCGACTTTTGAGAGAGAATGTTTAGTAACAGCTCACTTTGCAGTGAAGTTGTGTTTGCAAGACAATGGAATATTAAAAACTGTGTTTTGTTGTGCTGCATCTTGGAAAAAGTAGCTCGTTACTGGAAAACTGGTTTACACTATTTTGAACACAACTGAGCTAAAAAAAAAATGACCAAAAAAAATCATTAACCAAAGGTCCTGGTGCATACGGATAAATTCTGCCAGATATTCTTCTTGTGTTTCAGTCTAGCAGCTTCTTACTTTTATTTATCAGCTTTCAACAACTGTTCTCTCTTCTTTTCCACACAGAGAATCTTCAACTCCTTTGTGTACACGGAGAAGACTTCTAATGGTGAAACAGAGGTGCAGCAGGTGAGTTACTCATCAACATCCCTTGATACTGAGTGAGTGAGTGGTGTGTGTGTGTGTGTGTGTGTGTGTGTGTGTGTGTGTGTGTGGTCTAGAGGGGCAAAGGACACTCATTAAAATTCTCCAGTTGCTGTCTGATGTCTTTGAAGCCATCTTTGTGCTTTCTACTGCTGAAACACTAATTCCAACCTCTATTGACTGCGCTGTGTCCCTCCCTAACAAGCTCTAGAGAAATGAGAAGATGGTTGCTCATGCTTTAGCTCTTTCTAACGTCAATGCATTTGGCCCATGATCAAAACTCTGTGATTAGAAACCATTTTAAAACTCTGCGGCATTAGGAAAAGAGCTTGTTCAATTACAGACATGCCTGTCTGTCAGTATGGATAACGTTTAACAGAATGAGACAGGAAAATTATGTATTTGTATAATACCCATGGCATCAATGTCTTCAATTTGTATAATACCCATGTCATCAATGTCATCAATTTTAAAGTTATGTTGTCATGGTTTTCAAGGCTTAATGCTGAAATTGTCATATTGTGTTAGAGTACACTATTTCAATGTGAAAAGGTTACATAAAGGAAATGTTTAGTCTCATAATTTTTCATATATTTTTTTTTTCAATTTTAAAAAGCCCCGAATGGTTTTATTACTATGCCCTGTATGCATCATCACTGAGTTTTCATGCGCATTAAAATAATTTCTATTAGAATCGCGGATTTGCTCTCTGCACATCCAAAAGTGTCAACTTACATTGTCATTCACTTCTGACAAGAACCGTCCACTGAGTCTCGTACTTCTGACCGACATGTAAACTGACCAACCATCGATAAAAACTTACAGCAGCTGCTTCAGGTATCTGAAACTTACTGTATAACTTGTCGCTATAATACTGATTTTGCCATTTGTCAAATTAGGTTATTTGTTGCTAAGCACTGTCAATGTGAAGCAACAAATATAGATATTTAATAAGAATTATATGCAGTATTCCACACACATGCATTTAGAGCGATTATATGAACGGTTTGGTTAACAGGGTCTGCGGCAGACTTTTCTTCGTGTCAGGGCAACAATTAAATTACCCAGACATAAATATTAAGTGATTTAAATCATAGAGACGATATTGTCTTTTTTTGCTCTATTTCGCTAAAGAAAATGGTTCCAAACAAAGCCATGCAATTGATTGAATAAATGACTCAGTGACTCACTTATTAAGACAGTGGCTTGCCGCCACTTACTTTTCATATTTGAAAGTAGCATTCTATTTTTTTTTCTATAATTTCATATTTCTATATTCCAGTTTTTATATTTAAAACATTAATCTCATAACATAATTTAGCAATTACAAAAAAAGTTAAAGTAACTTTTTAAACAAACACACACACACACAATCACAAATTTGTGAATGATATTTTTTGCCATATCTCCCACCCCTACCCCCTACCTTTGACCTTTGGACAACCTTCAGAGATCATACCAGGTTTTTGCTTGAATTGATCAAGAACCACTTTATCACAAATAATTTATAAGTATAATAATTTAACAAATACCCTGTTGGACTTGGATCTGCTCAAAATTTTATGTATGTATGTATGTATTTATTTAGAATTTATCAATTTAATTTATTATTATTATTATTCAAATTTAATTGCCTTCCTTTAATGCTTCATAAACTTTAGCTTATAAGTACCTTTGCAGAATCTGTAAACAGTTTTTTTAAAATGAGGTCATAAAGTTTTTTTTTATTATCAAAAATACTACATCCCTTATGAAGCTATATTCTACAAGACAAAACAATAGCAGAATTTACATATTGTCCTGTTTAAAAGTATGAATACCCTCGTTCCTTAATATTGTGTGTGTTGCCTCCTTGAGCATCAATAACTTCATTTAAGTTCATGTATTTGTTATGCTGGCTCTCAAACTAAATACACTATTTTATGATCCCTTTTTTTGTATATAAAAAAATGTATTATTTTTTGAGGTACATTTATGAGCACAACTGTGTATAAAGTGTGTGCATATATCATCATAGCTAAATTAAAAGTAATAATTTAGACCACAGTAACCATGGAATTTCATTTTTGTACTTTTCCATCTGAAACTGTGGGAATGCATTTCTTTCCTCTGTCAGTTATAAGACAGTAAGCCTGTCATGGGCTAGTGTGATTTATTCTTACCATGGGCCTCTCCCTCATGCCTACTCCAGCTTCTGTTTTTGCTGTAAGGCATAAAGAGCTTTCAATGTTAATACACTCTGTTCTGACCAGCCTCAAAACAAATCGGCATGAGTGGCAGCAACTGCGCTCGTACCCCATGAATGTGTTTCTCAGCGACACACACACGCCCTGAGCAAGAACGGACAGGTTGCTACTCTTCACTTGGGTTTCGTTTGCCAAGAGAAGCCCTTTTGTGTGAATTATTCCTGTACGTTGTCTCTCTCTCTCTCTCTCTCTCTCTTTCGTTCCCTCTCACCTGCAGCTATTTACCGGCTGCTGGTGAGAGATTAAGCCGATCGCTGGCAGGTTTTACTAGTGACACCTCGACAGCTAATTGCCAAACAGGGTTTTTGGGGGTAGATGCTGATAAACCGTTCTGCCTGCTGAGGCAATCGAGACCTGAACGTGTTTGATTATGAAGTGACTCAGGCTTTGTCATGCTATAATGCTGTTTTGTTGTTCCTCATTAATTGGCACTGGATGTACTCATATAAAAAGTGAAGGAAGACAAATTAAAATGATTGCTCACTCTACTATTTTGGGTCTTGCCGCTGGTGTAATTGACTAAGCTGGGCAGATTCAGACTTATTGAAGTGTTACATTTAAGAGGATGTGAAACTATTTTTTCTGCTGATCAAATTCGGTCAAGCCATTTCTACATATATGAAAACTACTTTGTGTTAAAATGATTGGCTTAATATGCAGCAATAAGTACACATAAATGTGTGAAATTTAGAAAAAAATTTTTATTGTATTATTTTGTGGTATGGTGATGCAGCCTAAATAAAGTCTATTCTTAGCTCTGAAAGCTGTATTGCATTAAATTGACCTAGTTTTAGTTTCTGTTTAATAGAGCTCTTCAGATTGTTGTCCCAAATCAGGATGAGAATTAACATATTCAAGCCTTGTGAATTTCAAATGCGTTTAAGAATAAAGAATACAGAAAGAATAATGGTTGTTCATTTGAGTATAATGAAGACTGTGAATTTTTGTTCTGCAACACAAATAACCCACTCATAATTCAGATTTTTAAACCATTGTGTGTTCTTGAAAATTTAAGTTGCTAACAAGTTGTTACAATGGTTATGTTCGTCAGGCATGATCTCTTTAAGTGATTTTAACCACAGACCTTGGTTTACTCTAACTAAAAAACCTTCTAAAACCCATTAGAAATTCCCACGGTAAAGTGAATTAAAATTGTTAACCATGTTAGCCAACAAATATGTCATATTTGATCAGCTTTGATCGCCATTAGTTTACAAGAGAAAAAAAAAAAATAGAAAACAATATATTAATACATTGATTTACACTTATGGTGTCAAGTCTTTGTTGCTCATATTTCCTTTATACTGCTTTGTATTTTCTTGTAATCCATTTATTGTTTTAGTTGACATTCTAGTTCTTCTTTTATTATTCATTGTAAAGGTTATGAAATAACAGCTATTAGATCTGTAACTACAAATCCCATTATTCTGGGTTCCTCTAAAAAATGTGACTTTCATCGGTTGCTCGTTTGGCAATGCTGTCAACATCTGCCAGTCTTGTGTATGCGCACACATGGTAATGAAGGCCTGGCACTGCCATTTGTGCAAGTTGAAAAGGCACCCCAGCGGAAAACGGCACCAATTAGGATCATGTCCATGTCTTGTAGCGACACAAAGACAAAGTAAGCCTGTCTTCTCTTAATGTCACCATTTTAATGAGCTAGGACGCAGACCTCGGAAAATACCCCAAACTAATTTTCACAGTTTGTCTTAAAATACATTTATAAATTAGATAATTTCTTTGATATTTACTGTAGCTTGCAAGTTTCATTTTTAATTTGAAAAATGTAGTTATTTTCTTTTAGTTATGCAGATATTTTCTCAAAATTTAAAAAATTGTGGATTGAGCTCAGTAACGCATAACCTTAAATGATCTTCCAGCTCTTTCAAGACTTGAAAGTTTGATTCGATTGTACAGAATTAGATATACTGATGTTCTGGATAATAGTGTTATTTTCTGACCTGTCAGAAGTGGGAATGTCTCCCTTGGATCGTGAACTTGAAAGAATAACATTGAAGTTTAGCAGCAATGGCTGAAACAGGCAGCTGATTGGATGTTCCCGGTCAATAGGTCATGCAACGTTTATCCAATCCAGGACTTGGAGAACATTTATCATGTTTTTTTGCCTTAAAATTTGAGTCCTATGTGTTGTTGTTAATGCAAGAATTATGTTTTGTACAGCATGTGTGCAAGTTTTGGTTTACTAAAACATCTGGTGAAAAGAAAGTGGCTCATGTGTGAGTAATTTATGTCCTGTGTGAGGAGAAACTCTTAGCTGAGCTGCTGCTCTAGTTAATAACTTTCTCCAGGGAACTCAAGTCTGCATTGGGTAAACCAGAATTCACAGAAACATGGTTAATCAGCCGTAACTCCTTCGCACAAGTGCCGTATAGACCCAAAGTTAAAACAACATCCCAGTTTTCTGAAACCCCTTCTGGATTATGATCTCAGTTTTCCCTTATATCACCAAACCATTTTCCCAATGCCTGTGGCACTGCAGCAGCTGACAATGCATGTCTAATGGTGATCGATTGCTAGTCTCCAAGGTTAGTTCAAGCTCTCTTTGATGTAGAGTGCACGACTAGATTTGGAAGGTGAATTAATCTCAGCTTATTTTACAGGAGTAATGGAAAGAGAGTTTTTCGAGCACGAAATGTACATATCAAAGTGATATTTGATTAATTTATTCTGTATTTATATAAAAAAGGACAGTTTTGCATTCAAGTGGTAAACATTTCAGTCTATGCTTCTAATTTGAACACCCACTGGAACTGAAAATAAACAAATTATATTATATATATATATATATATATATATATATCTAGATATATATATATATATATTATATATATAAAAGGAATTTTTTGTGGCCAACATAAAAAAATCACGGAATTAGTCACCCTACAAAGTAAATGTTATCATTTACTCAGCCATCAAGTTGTGCCAAATCTATTGAACACAAAAGAAGATATTTTGAAGAATGTTGGTAACCAAACAGTTGATGGTAGCCATTGACTTTCATAGGATGGGGGAAAAAAACACTATGGAAATCAGTGGCTACTGTCAGCTGTTTGGTTACCAACATTCTTCAGAATAACTTTTTTTTGTGTTTTACAGAATAAAGAAACTCACATAGGTTTGGAACAAGTGGAAGGTGAGCAAATGATGACAGATTTTTCATTTTTGGGTGAAATTATCCTTTAAGTTGAATTCCTAAATAGGAATATCACTGGAACACACTGATCAGGGAGACATTATTGAATTTTGATATGCAGAAATATTAATACATCTGTTTTTATTGTTTTCAGCTAGCAAAAAAGATCCGTGAGAAGTTTAACCGGTACCTGGATGTGGTGAACAGGAACAAGCAGGTGGTGGAAGCCTCTTACACGGCCCATCTCACCTCCCCTCTCACAGCCATCCAGGACTGCTGCACCATCCCCCCCTCCATGATGGAGTAAGTACTCGTTTATTACACCTTTAATTTAACTTTTTTTTTTCACACAGCACTTCCAAAAACAAGATATTTTAAACAAATTTTGTGTACCTTTCAGTACTTGTAAAACATGTTGAATCTGTGTGAATGTGATGCGTCACACAGTTTACTTGCTTCACTGATTTTACTGTGTGTATGTGTAATGGTTGTGGGTCAATGTGAATGAGAAAAGCATTTTTAAATGCGACAAATATTGTGTTTAAATCACTGAAAGGCAATGATGAGTAAGCTGAGATGTCAGACTGCTCTGTCAAACCTAATCTCTCTCTCCCAGTGCAGTTTGCACAGTTCTTGGTGCTTCTTTTGTCTGCTTTGTGTCTTAATTGTCCCTCCCTTCTGTCTGTCTGACTGACTCTGTCTCACTCACACATCCAGACCCAAATGTTTGGCTCTACTCTTCTGAATTTTCATCTTCTCTGCATCCGTTTATCTCTGTTTGAAGGATGTTCTAAATCATCCGATGACCTTTTCAGCTATGTCTCTTTCATTCTTTATTGTTTCATATATTTTCCTGTCTGCATCCCCTCACTATCATCTGGCATTTTAAAGGTTCTACTGGTTGTTGCAAATTAATTATTAAGCTGTTTTTTCCTCTACATTTCCTTTATCATCACGTTCTATTAACGTGTTCAGTATTCCTCATCTCCGTCAAGAGAGAAGCCATGTTTCCGCATACTTTGGCAAAAATTTTATGAGAAAATAGATTAGATTAGAAAAAGGTTCCCACGGTCATGGAAAACATGGATATATTTAAAAATGTTTAAACTTTGATTTTCAGACCAGGTAAAATATAAATATCATTTTACACTACCATTTATAGTTTTTAGGGTCAGTAAGATTTTTTTGGCTTTTGTAAGAAATGAATACTTTTATTCAGTATGGATTCATTAAATTGCTCAAAATAAATAAATTCATATTTAAAATTAAATATTTCACAATAATTCACAATATTACTGTTTTCTACTGTATTTTAGATAAATTAAAGGCACGCATTGGTGAGCATAACATACTCCTTTCAAAAACAAAATTTCTATGTACATTGGCTAGAATTTGCTCAAGAATTTTATATATACTGTATATGTATATTGCTTTCTCCCTCAAGAATAAGTTTGCTTTGTCAGAATGTGCAGTTCTCAAAGGACTGTTTTGGAAAATGGCTCTGTCCCTGAGGCACAGAAACATCTTTTGCAATGTTTTAAAGGGAAGTAAAATTATAGTAGGAGTTTAGAAGACTACAAATAAAAGTTTACTTCAGGTTTTCCAGTATGTCGTACAGTGTCCAGTATCAAAGTCAAAGCATTATATGTATCACCTGAGGCTTGATGAAAAAGCATAAAAGAGCTAGCTGCTGCTTTATCCCACAAGACAACCCTTGGATTTATTTATAAATGATACATCATTGGGCTTAAACCTTCACACACCTGCCCAATCAGCTCATCGATGTTTATCTTAAACCGCTTCGTCAAGTTTTCTTAACAATGGAATGTATTATACACCGCCTTGATATTATCATGTTGCATCCTGTTTGTGGGTTTTTGAAAAGCCTTTTATTATGACAGCATGATGAAAAATGTAATGTACATTTTTAAAAATGGTAGAAGTGAATAGTACTTTTGACAAGCAGGTTTACAGTGGTCTACACTTAAATGAAAAATCCATATCAGTGATCTCTAGAAAAAGTCATTTTATTTTGCATAAGAATGGTCTACCCTTATGGTGGCAACCACATTCAGATAATGTGACCTGCTGTGTCCTGTCAAAGTTGCTTTAAAGGGGTCATATGACTTTGCTAAAAAAGAACATTATGTTGTGTAATGCAATGTGTTTATGCTAGGGATGTAACGATTCACTCAACTCACAGTTCGATTTGATTCACGATTCGATTCGATTCACGATATTTTTTTTAACAAAATGTTAACATTTTTATTATTGCTTAGACAAAATACTGTACGTTTCTTTGTGAAAATGAAATATAACACTATAATAATATACTAATATAGCACTTGCATATTATTGCTCTTTTGTTGGTTTTGATTGCTTCTATTGTCCTCATTTGTAAGTCGCCTTGGATAAAAGCGTTTGCTAAATTACAAAATGTTAATATAATGTAAATTTAAATAACAAAACTAAATTGAAATTTTAAAACAAGCCCCAAATCAAATAAATAACACAAATAAAATAAATCTCTTCATATAAACAAAATAATGCTTTGTCTGTGCTCTTTCCATGTAAAATTAGAGGCAACCACTGCATTTTAATCATGATCCAAACAAAGATGCTGCATGCATGCAACATGAGCAGTTTTTAATCTAAATTACATTGTATAATTTCTAAATTATGAAGCATACCTGAAACAAAAACAGAATGTTTTGACTTCAGTTTTGTGTGACTATACATAAAAAATATCGGCATGAAACAGAAACAGCAGAGCTGAAGGAGACGCAGATTCACTCTCTGCCAGAAGGTGGCGCTTAAAGCGTTTTCTTGGTTTCCGCTGTAAACAAAGCAGCGCTGCACTTATGAACTTTAATATGCAGGGCTCCAGACTGCGACCATTTTTTCTGCCTGTGCGACTAAATTTTGTGTGCGTGTTGGTCAACTCATAAGCGCTTGTCTGTTGCATATGAGAAACATCAAAGAGCAAACGAAACAGCGTCGTAGAGGATTAGACCTACTCAGCTACAGCAAAAATGACGCACATATATAAACGATGGATGGTTTTCAAGCTGAAGTAAAGTAAAAGACCGCTTCTTAAACTAGAGAAGGTGAACATGCTGGTATTCTAGTGGGGAGAGAAACATGCAAGCACTGTCACCGTTAGCTTTACTTTTCTTTTTGTTTTCATTTTTTTAAATCTTTGCTGTTTACCTTAAGCTATGGAGGCTCTCTTTTATTTATTTATTTGATTCCTCAGTGTTTGCTAAACGTTCTGTAATTTATTAGTCATTATATAACCTAATACAGCGTGTAGGCCATGCCTCATCTTATTCGTTTTTGTTAATAAACGTTTGTAAGCTAGTTTGTCATTGTATCATACTGTTTTATTGTTGTTATGCTTTTTAATCCAAGTATAACAATGAATCCATCTTTTGTTTTAATCTTAAAAAGTGAAAGGTGTGTAGATGCATGTAAGCAAAACAGTGACAACAAGATCGCGAATTCGAAAGTGGAAACATCCGAAGCCCGCGGCTTAACACAGCAAAAGAGAAACTCCCTTTCACAAAATTCAAATCACAAATAATAATGTTGAAAAAGAACGGGTTGAATGTTAACCAGTTTCGGTTCCATATAACTATAAACTATGATAAAAGTTCAGCAGCATGCATGTGTAGCGCCCAAAAAAAAAATAAAAAATATGCAACCAATCAGGTGCCGTGCGACCGCTGAGAAGTTGTGCCAAAGAAGACCATGTGGAAGAATGGTTGGAGCCCGATATGCATCTACCAGAGGCAAGAAGAAAAGAAAAAGACCAGTAAGTTCCCCTTCAGACATAATTATATAAACTCCTACCCCTACGAATCGCGATTTGTTTAAGCATCTCAAACGATTTGGAATCGTCACCATATTTAAATCAATTTTCAAACGGATCGCGGTTAATCGTTACATCCATAGTATGCGGTTTAAAGTTCAAAAAAAACATTATTTTCCACATATGTACATTATTGTTTCTCCTCTATCAAGCCTTTCTGAAACCGATCGTGATTTTACAACGCTCATTACGGTCTGAAAAAAGCAAGGTGCTCATGATTGAGCCAGTCCATGCGTTGTGATTGGCTGAATACGTAAGCGTGTGACAGGAAATGTTACGCCCCCCCCCTACAATACGGTATGAAATGTCCCGCGCGATGAGACAAAAACAAAAAACACATTACAAAACGAGCATTGTTGCATCCAGTGGGATAATTAGGGATTATAATGAGTGATACGGTCTTTTTAGTTTATGTGCATATTGTGCCCACGTAATATAAAACCCTGTCTTCAGTGTGATCGGAGAAACGGAAAAAAACAAGTGCTTCTCTACACTGCTCAAAACTCGCATTTTAATCTTCAGTGGAAAATTCTTTAAATATGAAAACTTAATTACAGGCTGTGAGTCAAAAGCACCAGGATGTCCTTGCAAAGTTGGAACTGCCCCACTTATGCAAAAAGCCTTGGGGCCCAGATGCATTTTAGTTAAAGTTACTCTGCAGGTTCAGGAAACAGTCCTCTATAAAATGTGCTGCACTCATCTGAATATTTGGGTTGAATTGTTCTGGAATAGTGTTGTAAATACAACTGATTTGTAGTTGTGTTCTCTTTTGGAAGACCAAACCAAGTAGTTTCCCTTTCACAACGAAACGCACAGCGTCACACACGGCGGGCTTGAGTGAGAGGAGGCCGGCGGGCTTGGGGCAACCACAAGTGATGACCCCGGGCTGGACTACGCTTCATCCACGGTGAAAGCCGATCCGGAGATCAACAGCGCGAATTTGATGCATTTCCTCAGCAACCAGCACGGATCAGCTCCAGGCACGACAAAGCAGATATCGTCCTCTTTTGAAAGACCAAACAAACTAGTTTCGCTTTCACAACGAAAACACACAGCATCTCCACGACATGGCGGTGGCAGTAACAATACTACAGCGAGAATTAAAAGTTACGCCTTCTTTCTTTGAGCGAACATTTGGGCGGCGTTATGCAAATCCTCCCACACAGTGATGTAGACATGTGGGGGCTTGTTAGAACGAGCCGTTTTTGGAGGGCGAGTACGAGTCTTAACTTTTATAAAGAATATCTCTTTGGGTTTGAGACTTTAGTCTTTGCAACTTTAGGGATCTTATCTGTGCATGAACAGCTTGTAACACTCCAAGAGAAAGGAAAATTTGAAATTGACGCTATGGACCCCTTTAAGTCACTTTGGTTCACTCCGTGGGCCATTCTGGTCATGTTTTCTATGCAGAAATAGGCATACTAGTACAGCTCCTGTGTGCTTGCAAAACATCCATAAAAGTTTGTCAGGAATTTGTTTAGTAAATATATTTAAAGGAAATCGTGAAACATTGGGTTCCTAGGTTAATCCAAAAATTTATGTCAAAGCAGTATAAATGTATCTACTCTTATAAGGTCACTGTCGTAGTAGACAGTGAAGCAAACAAAATATACATTAGATGACATCACGCTTTTTCATGGCAGCCTGTTCTGCAATGGAATAAAAAAAATAGGATAGGTGCTTTTGACTCACTTTTTTTTTTTTTTTTTTTTTAATTTTTCTTACACTTCTGTAGAATAAAAAATATCTCAGAGTTGCTGAGATGTAAACTCAGAATTGAAAGATATAAACATTTCTAAACGTTTTAAAACATAAACAGCCAAAAGACATTTCGCTTGCATTCCAAGTTTACATCTTGCAATTCTGTTTTTTTTGTTTCTGTCACGACTCACGACATAAAATATAAAAAAGGTAATTGCAACTCTTTATTCTGTGTTTATATCTCCTAATTCTGAATTTATAACTCTCAATTTTGAGTTTTTTTATAATTCTGAGAATTGTGAGAAAAAAAGTCTGAAACTTTTGCCCTTAAGGAATCACAAACAAAATGCCTGTGCTATGATTAATGTAGATAAAAATGCCATTTTCAGACAATGTTTATAAAGATTTAAAGCTTCCATATGACATCTGCTCCAGCATTGTGTCCTCTATCAGACCCCAGTTCATCTGCCCTCATAAAGCCCAGTCGCAGCCAAAAGATCAAATGTTTCACAACATATCAATGTCACATCCCCGTCATACATCCCAGCGGTGTCTGTTCTCCCATGAGCGCTGACCTCTGGCACAGGAGAATGCTTTAATCAACACTCACCCCCACTGCTTCCTGCTACACTTAACCAGCAATGGAACCATCTAGAAATAGCCCCTTACTCAGGACGCATGTGATCAAATGCTCTCTCTCTCTCTCTCTCTCTCTGCTTAGGGGGATTTGAATGTCAGTGAAGTGTTAAGTTACATTTGTGCATTGCCCAAAGGATAGTCTGCAAAACTAATGATGTTGAAGTGTGTGCATGTGTAGGCTACAGTCTCCACATGCATGTGATAAGGCTACAGCCGTTATCACCAGTACCAAGTCCCTACCTTGTTTTTTTTTTGGATTATGGTAATACCATGATATTCTTTGAAGTACTTTGAGTACCATCTAAATATCATGATGCACATGTATGGTTATGATGCAATAGGGCTGGGCGATAAAGCTAAAAAATGTATCAACGATATAATATTTCATATCTTTTGGTATCGATAATTATTGACATTTTTAATAACCTTTTTTAAAACAAAGAGCAATAGAATTACATTTTTTTATTTAACCACTGTATTTTTAAATTAACCCAATTTATTGAGACAAACAACAAATACTTTTTTGTTTTAACAATCAAACACAAAAATTAAACAAATATCTAATTCCTAATGTTTTATATGCAGATTAAATGGGTTTTAAGGAAACTTTTGGCTTGTTTCCCAAGGCCACAGGAGGGCGCAATGAATAAAATAATGCAGAATTAAATTGTTCAACGCCAAGGACATGACGGGTCTATACAAAACGTGCATAATTTCTAAATTAACTCATAAAAATCAAATATAATTTCGTAAATTGCATAAACAATTATGAACAAAACAGCATCATGTATTTAAAAGGAATAAACCTCCACAAATTCGTGACGTGTTTTCTAAAAGTTTAAACTGTTTTAACTTTGCATGGCTTTCTATACATCTCTTCTGTGAGACGCGAGTGCAGCAGTCATATTTGTCTGTCTAAAAAATGCGCTGAATATGCGTTCTGTGTGAATGGCTTGGTTTCGGTTTTAACCCATTCAAGAACTTCTCCGTATTGAGCCACTATATTTCTCTAATATTTTGAATGAATAACGCAGCAGTGGCGCGTCTCGTGGGCTAGACTAACAAAACATTAAAATGCAACAACATCACTTACATCATTATCACTGCATCTCGCGCGCCACTGATGACGCTCCCTGACGCACTCCTAACATTCAAATGCAAATGTTTATTTAAAATTCAAATAATATAAATTTTTTTATTCACAATCTCATCACAGGACTCAATTCAGCATGTGTTCTTGTTTGTGTGAGCGTCTGCGTCACTCATAGCACATGCCTATATCATGCGCTATATCGAACATTTTTCTATCGTTATCGAAGAAGGTGTACCGTCGATAAAAATCGATACCGTTTTATCGCCCAGGCCAGGAGCAATATCATTTTTAGCCTTTAAGGATATTCCAATTTCAAGTTTATGTACTTTGACGTTCTATTCATTGTGAACCTGAACAAGCGTATCACTGGTTTTCATAATAAAAAATTAGGCAATCGTAGGACATAATAAATATAATTAGATATAACGATAATAATTAATTAAAATGTTTGTAACACTTAATTTTAAGGTGTCCTTGTTACATGTTACCTGTACTTACTATTATAATAACAATTAATTATGCAAAATTACATGCAAGTAACCTTAAGCCAAACCCTAATCCTAACCCTAACATATAGTAGGTATACATGTAGTTAATTAATATTACTCAGTACTTAAATGTATAATTACACTGTAACAAGGACACCTTAAATTAAAGTGTAACCAAATATATTAATACATGAAGTATGAATTATGTATGTATGATGTTTACAGTGTTTCTTCAGTTTAAACAGGATTTATATCACAACAGTTACAGTAAGGTAAATCAATTCAGATTTTCAGGTGGTTGGAGAAAAACATTTCAGGTATTAATTCAAAGATTGTTTTTGTTTTTCATTCTTACGGCAATGAATTTAGACCATCACATTACATCACATTCCTTTTTAAAAACATTTCACTTGGATCTTTGTTTTTCCAGTGATCACAGTGATTATTCTTGATTAGGATTTCTTCCCCCACGAGCAAACTCTCGTTCTCCTGATCTCCTTTCCTCCCTCTTTCACTCCTTTTCTCAGTCTCTGTTAACTGATAATCCGGTTTGCATCTTCCAATCCTTTTGGAGCCAGACCGTTTGGACAGGCCCTGAGCCTGAGCTAATAAAGATAGCGTGTGAGAGAGAGAGAGAGAGGGATGCAGAAAGGGAGCGAGAAGATGGGCTTAAGTCACCATAAATGGGTCTTAAAGGCTGCTCTGCCGGACTGCATGCTTTCCCGAGTCCATGCCGGGTGAAATAGGGAACCTCTTTTCCCATAATCCCCCTTGAGCCTCTCTCTTAACTTTCGGAGACCGCTGTGCTAATGAAGCCCATTCTGATAGATGCAGTGAGAGTGTGAGTGTGTGTATGAGTGTGACAGACAGAGCTGATACCGCAGTGGTACGTGCATCTTATCGCCGCCGCGTGGCGAGACGTCACTGATCTGCCAGCACTCTATTAGCCGTGGAATAGAATCACAGGCACTTGTTCTTGTCACTGTCAAACATGAAGTGCCACTAAATGAGGAGTTCATCTCAGTACATTAGGGCAGCACTTTGCTTAGTTTAAATATTAAGAGGCTAAAAGCGTTCACTGCTCATGATAATTACTGTGTACTGACACAGATTAAACATTCATTTAGAATTACTTTGCGTTCTAATACCTGATCATACATTTAATTGTCATCTGACACATATGCATTATGTATTTCCCATTTTACTTTTAGCACAAAATACTACTTTGGGTGTTTATGACTAAAGGGTTTATTTTTCTGCTGTTGATAGACCAATATATCGGCTTAGTCGGTTAATCAGCCATTTTTGGCCAAGTGTTCATTCCCCCTTGTGCCAATTATAAAATCTAATGAAGGAAATGAAACATGAGATTTTTCTGTGTTCAATATAATAATCATTAAATTAGTATTAGTTCAATATAGTAAGTTGATGTCATGAAGTGTTGTAAACAGCATCATATGTTTAAATCCGTATGGTTGGTTATTTCAATATTATTATAATTTATATTTTGTATATTTAGCCTGGTAATATACACGACAATACTTTTTTTTAAAGAGAGAATTTAAATGCATATTTTGAATGTAACTGTGACATCAGGTATTGTTCAATATAATTATTTAATTATTATCAACAGAATCAAATGAACATTTTATTTGAATTTTCAGTTTTAAATGGTTGAGATCATGACAGTTGGCTTCAATTTTAGGATAATTTATTATGTGATTTAAATCGTATGCTTATAATTTCAATATGAAATTGGAATATGCAATTAGAAGTGAACAGCAGATGTGTTTTAAGTACTTGGTTATTTTAGGTCAGATGCTGTTTTTCACACCATGCAAGCTGAACGATACCTTGAGGGCTTGTTTTTCCATTCATTCCTTTTTTTCCCCTCCTCATTCTTTCTGAATGTTTTTGCAGAGGCCCTAATTTGCATGTTGAACCGAAATCAAACATAGAGGAGGAATAAGTCTCAAGCTTTTATTCAATATATATTTTCTCTCCTCCTTTCTCGCTCTCTCACTCGTCCTTTCCCCCGCTTTCCCTTTTGCTCACTTGCTCTCCCGTCTTTTTTCTGATGTAAAATTCAAAGCAGCTGAAAAATTTATTTTTTATCTAGCACATTTGCTTTGCCACCACATGTAAAGTGTGTTGAAGGAGAATTCTAATGACTATGGCCTGATGGGAATTAAATGTCTGAAGTTCAAAGCGCTTTGCACATCACAGCAGCTGTCAATCAGACCGCAGCCCCGCTCCGGCTCTGTGAGACGACGATAATGGGGAGAGAGAAATGAACCCGATGGTGAGAAAGACACTAGTTTAGTAATGGGTGATGGAAAAGAACATACGTAGTTCATGTGGCAAAGAACAAATTCGGTGCATTTAGGGGAGAGCAGTGCATTATGGGGGATTGTGTGAAGAAGGACATAAAGATGTATGCAGTAACTGCCATCAGAACACATTCGGTTGGCAGATGATGAGGAAATGATGTCTAGAGCTTGTTTCAGAGATTTTATGTGTGTGTGTGTGTGTGTGTGTAGCAGTGTTTTTGTAGAGTCATAAGGGAGATGAAAGCAAGTGTGGCAGTGCAAGATCTCTGGAGACACTGCTTAGATCAGTGCTCGGTTAGTCCAGGCAGAGACCTGAAACAGCAGCATAATGGGCGGCTATGAAATATTTGTTTGCAGCATATTCTGAATAGTTATATATATATATTAGTGTAAATTCATCTGTATCTTGGTAAAAACAGACAAATTAGACAAATGCCAAAATGGATGGGTCGAATACCATCCTGATTTGCAAACCATGAGCAAAACTATGTAAGATAAAGGAAGTAAGACTGCATTACATGCTTTTTTATTTGCAGTGTGGATAAACTAGTTTTTTGCCAACCGCAGTGTGTTTTGTGCAATGCATTATTGGATTAATAAAATAAATAAATGGGTCTTCTGTCTGACATACAATTTGACAAGTAACGGTTATGGCTAGTTTTATTAAGAATAAGTAAAATAATTTTATATAGATTTCGCAAACCTTGAAGATTTGAATTTCGATGGAATATTAGTAAGACATGCTTGTATCAACTTTTTAGTTCAATTTTTTTTTTCTTCTATTTTTCTGTATTTTACATGTACACTGCCATTCAGGAATGTTTCGTTTTTTTAATGTTTTGGAAAGTCTTAGTTTAGCATTCTCTTATACTAGCAATAGCATTTATTTGATCAAAATCAAGTAAAAAAAAAAAAAGTAATGTTTTGAAGTATTATTTTGCTTTAAAATAACTATTTTCTGTTTTAATATATTTTAAATTTACGATTTATGACAGTAATGGTAAAGCTGAATTTTCAGCAGCCACTACTCCAGTCTTCAGTGTCACATGATACTTCAGAAAACACTTCTTATGTATTATTTATTATTATTCTTAATATTTGGTGCTCAAGAAACTTTTTTTTATTATTATTATCAATGCTGAAAATGTTTTTATGCTTAATATTTTTGTGGAAACAGTGTTCGGTATTATTTCAGGATTCTGTGATGAATAGAGAGTTTAAAAGAAAAGTCATTTGTAGCATCAATTTTTTTAATCAATTTAATGCATATTTGCTGTATAAAAGTATTTTTCAAGAAGTATTTGGAAAAAAACTTACTGAACCCAAATGCTCAAAATTGTGCAATTTTTTTGCTGTTTCTTTTTATATTTATATTTTATCTATAAATTTGCCTCTTCATGCCTGCCTAAACGATTTGGATGCTGTGAATAAAATCAAAAGGGTTCTCCCATCTGCTCTTCGTCATCCTTCTCTCCCCTCAGACTGCATCCCTCCATCTTCCTCTTTCATCTTCAGCAGAAGAGCTGTGCAGCTGGTAGAAATAGATATCGACACAGTCTTCCTCAGGGGGTTTTACCACACAACTGTAAAAGCTGTTATTATAGAATGAGAAGCACTTTAGCTTCATTTTTCTTCATGACTGAGGCCTTGAACTAACTGAACACTCACCAATCAAGTGCTGGACTGTATATCCTTCAGTGTCATTTTCTAATTACCGCCGAGATAAAATAATCTGTACTGATGTTTTGTCTTTTCTCTGATTTCAGGTTTGATGGTCATTTTAATGCCAATGTTTCGAAGACCATCAGCTGTGATCGTCTCTCCGCTACCGTCAATAGCCGAGCTTTCAACCCAGGACGAGACCTCAACTCTGGTGTGTATAACACTAAGCTTCAAAAACCCAAAGCCAATTTCCACTTATCCAGCTGCTGCCATGGCAACCGTTTGCAAAGAACAATATTGCTTTTCTGACGTCAAATCTTCAAAGATTTTTTGGCCTTTTGAGTGAGACAAAAATGAACAATGCTGTTGAATACGTGACCTTGCTCATTTGCGTGTGGAAATACTTTATTTTCTCTCCTCTCATCTCTCTGTTTTTATTCCTTCTCTTTTAAGTGACCACAGCTTTGTACCTCTGTGCTCTTTTCCCTTTCATATCTGCTCTACCCCACCAATCAGGAAGTGCATGTTTTTATCACTTTCTACTAGGGCTGCACGATTCTTGCTAAAAATATGAATCACGATTTTTCTCCAGGGGAATTGAGACCACGATTCTCTCACACGATTCTCATTTTTTCAACCAAAATTTATTGCACTCAAGTAAAAAAAAAAAAAAAAAAAAAAAAGTGCCGTCTACACAGGACTTTCAGTTATAATAAAGTGCTGAACTTAAAAAGTACTTATTTTAGACCCCTTAAAGTGAATAAATTAAAAGCTGTTGAACAGAAATAGAATGTTAACAATAATAAATAAAAAATAAAGAATAAAAAAAACTAACATTACGGTCGGCCGATACCGATCCCAGTCATGTTTTTTTATTTATTTTTGATTAATCGTGCAGCCCTACTTTCTACACTGAGCCAGTGTCAACACCTCCTCCTCGTATCAGATATATCAGTGTATTGCAACGGGAAAGCCCCCCAAGCTCCCTATAGTTGTTTTAATTACATATAGACAAAAGAATACGAACTGATTCAGTTAATTCAGTTCAATTCAATTAACCTCTGTGATGAATCCAGCAAGTGGGTAGTCTGAATCCAACGATAACTTGATTCCTTTCGATCAGTTCTTTAAAATAATCAGATTATAATAGTCATTCATTTGTGAATTGGATTACATAGGCCCACTAATGGTGCATAGGAACTCTGAAGAAATGGAGAATTGTTTTGTTAACCGTCTGTATGAACTGATTGATAGCACTTTAGTTTAGGGAGAGAAAGGACATTGTAGTGTACAGTAACAGCACAGTTCATTCTCAGGTTTAGTGTTCAACACAGTTGCCTTTTTTTTTTCTTCAGCCACCTTGGTTCAGACTCTCCCTCCTTCTGGCCTCACACACTTGCTTTCGCTCCAGAACAGATTATCCCAATTCATCTTCATACAGATGCTTATTTTTGTAAGGCAGTCATCAGGAGTTCATGTTACCACTCTTCCTCCATTTGTCATTGAATACTGACCCTGCTAACCATGCAGGCAGTCATCAGTCACATTTGATCCCTGTTAGTCTAAACATTGATGAAATGTTTGGGGGGGGAACGAAACAATTAAGAGGGAGGAAAAACCTTGAGAATAGAGCGATGAGAGAAAGAGAGCGATAGTGTTGTGTTACAGTGTGATGTGATGACTTTGATTTAGTTTGTAGGGTTGGTTCCTATTTCCCAACATTCCCCCCTTTGGTGTCCTTTGTTTTACCCTTTACTCCTCTTCACATCTCTATCTGTTTATTTCTCAGAGTTCTGCAAGCGTTCTCCCGACTGTCATAAAGCTGCGTCCCAACTTTATAAGCACTTAAAGTATGTACTTATTTTGTTGCTGATAGAAAAATAAATAGTGCCGTCCAAATGTTTAAGGTCAAATTGTACTTTTATTTAGCAAAGTTCCATTAAATTGGTCAAAACTTATAGTAAAGACATTTATAATGTTATAAGAAATTTTAATTTTAAGTAAATGCTGTTCTTTTGAACTTTCTATTCATCAAAGAACCCTAAAAAAAATCACAGTTAGCCAAGTTAGTACAGTTTCACAGTTAGCCTTAGATTAGTAAAATAAACAGCTTAGCATTAATAGCTTAGCATAGCAGTAATTGGTTAAGAAAAAACGCTTTTGATTTGTTAGGATCAAGATACCACAATAATGCTACTTTTTTATCAGGTCGAGGATTACATTTTATGGGGGATTGGAACTTGCACAACAGTCACAAACTCCTCTTGTGATGGATTACAAGGGATTATGGTCAGTTTTAGCCACAAAAGCATGTGCAGATGTGCGCTTCTTAAAAATCCATTGCCGTTTACTACGATTTGGGATACTCAAATTATGCATACTATTTAGGCTCACAGCCTACTTAAGACGCAACTTTTGGTTTATCACTGTCTCTGCGAGAAATACACAACAATTCCCATTGGCTGGATGAGGAAGAGTGTTTACATAAGGAAAAGGCAAATGCAATGATTTTTGGAGTTAATAATAACCTTGAAATTGACAAAACTCAGGGCGGCGGGGTGTTAAGGGTAGGGAAATACATATACGTCGTAGAAAAAAAGAGGGGAGATAGCGATTTCCATTGGCGATACTGATAGGGAGAGCCAGCGAAATGATCGGTGGTAAGATAACTCACGTCATGACTGCTTCTCAGCTACTCTAAACACTGGATGGGGGATTAAGCACTCTGGGGCAGCACATGTTTTTTTAAAGCTGTCAACATGCTGTAAAGTTCCTGTTTATACTTGCTCATTTGTGGTTGGGACGCCTGTTCATGCTTAGCATGCATTTCTCTTCTTCTGCAGGTTTCCACAGCAATTTGATGAACTATGTTTATTTTGATCAGAATTAGGAAAGGCCATTCCATGTCTCTGTGGCACCTAAAGCTAGTGTTTTCTTTAATAAACCTGTTCTTTCTTCATTATTTTTTCATTCTTAATTATATTATATAATATTGGCCTTGTATTGTTTGAGTTTACATTTTGAGTCACTCAAACCACTTAAAGATGTCGGCATGTTTAAGTGGAATGGGTGAATCACAGGTCATTTAATTGACCCGAGTAACCTCTTGTAGCACACATTCTTTTTCTTTGTGACTTAAAATCTTTTTTTTTTCTCTGTTCTTTTTTTAACTTTGGGTGTAAATGGTTCATGCAATATTACTAAAATACATTTCTGAAAAGGATCATACATATAGACGTATGCCCTCCTGAATACTTCCACTGCCTCTCTTTCAGTTGTCTGTCCCTTCTTTCCTGTCTTTTCTTGTTCTTTCCCACACTTTCCTTCAACTTCCCGGCTCCCCCCCCCCCCCCCCACCCTGTTAAGTAAATAAACGCTTGAATTGATGGCAGCAGAGTGGTGATTTTTCTCCTTGTTTGGGGGTGCTTCTCGAGCGTTTGGAAAGGATCAGCTTGTCTGGGCTCCGGCTGTCACACAGCTGGGGCCTGTTCAACTGACACGAACCCTACAGCTGCCTGCTTCAAGTGCACACACCATTCATATAGGTCCATGCTGCATGGCATATTAAATTAGTTCTGGGTGATTGTCTTAGAGAGTTTGTGACATTTAGATACTATTGTTTCTAAAGAACGATTTAGACTTTAATGATGATATAAGACTTGACAAGTAGTGATTATAGATTGACATGGACCAAAGTCAACTTTGTTTACTTATTTATTTACTTGCTTATGTGTTTACTTATTTATGTTTGTTTTTCATCTTTTATGTATTTATTTTATTTATTTCTTTATATTATTTCTTTATTTTTAAGATGAGACCACAGAGTAATACAAAAGATATCAAACTTTTCAAACTATTCTTGCTTTCTCATTTACTTTAGTGCTGGCAGACAACCTCAAGTCCAATCCAGGGATCAAGTGGCAGTACTTCAGCTCAGAGGAGGGAATTTTCACTGTGTTTCCTGCTCACAAGTTTCACTGCAAGGGCACATTCGAGCACAGGAGCAGGTACAAAGAGCTTTCTCTCTCTCTCTCTCTCTCTCTCTCCTCTCTCTCGCTCACCCACAACAACACACACACACACACCACACACACAAACACACACCACACACACACTGTCCTTTAAGTTTTCACTCTGAAAACTGATATACCCTACAGCAAGTTATTGAATCCCATGGTTATCACTGTCTTTAAGGCATGCTTGGTAATGAGACTTTCTATTTTTTTAACTTTAAATTCTTAACACATTCATGCCTCATCTAAGTACATATTTTTCTAACACTGCCTTTTTAAAAGAAGTTGTTTAGATTGATTCTATTTAGAAATCTTTAGAAATGTATCTATTATCTATTCATTTTTGTCTTTATAGTAGTAATTTTAATTAACGGATTTGTCTCTTTTCTCTGTCCCCATCTTTTAGCTAGAGACCAACTAAAGGTTATTTTCTCTTTTTGCACAAAAGCTAAGTTAACCGCCCTCACACTGTCATGGGCACCTCAGAATTTAGCGTCTTGTGTGGCTGGTCTGTTTAATGTAGTTACAAAAGGCCTCATGCCCTTTACTGGAATGCAGGGTCGCCTCTACTAAACCCTACTGAAATCTGCTACACAGTGTTGTGGGCAATGTGTGCCTGTGCTGAAAGATGGGTTTATTTCTGATGGTGTTCCCACAACTTCTCTCCTCCTGTTTGAGATTGCACAAGAAACCCTGGTACTCAGGTTTTCAGCTTGATGTATATATGAGATTTAGGCATTATGGACAGCTTTTTCATAGTGTTGGAGTTGAAAAGGGTTTCCAAAAACAACACAATAGAGTGCAGGATCTCTTGCACAAGCACTGTAGTGAAGAGAGCGGGAATCACGGCAGGACTACACTTGGCTTCTTGCCGTCAGAGTCCAGGAAAAGTCGTTCTGCAGTGTTCTTGTGTTCTGCAAATAAGTAGATCGTAAATCCTTATTTCTGTGTGTTGGCAGGCCTGTGTATGTTTCGGCAGTAAGGCCGCAGTCGAAACATATTGTAGTGATCATAGACCATGGTGCCTCCGTCACTGAGACCCAACTCCAGATCGCCCGCGATGCTGCGCTAATCATCCTCAACTCCATCGATGAACATGATAAAGTAAGGAAATGACATCATCCTCATCAACATACACCATCCACTGATTGCATTTGTTCTTTTGGCACTCAACATCCTTTTTTTTTTTTTTTCCCTCAGATCTCAGTGTTGACCATAGCAGATACTGTTCGTTCCTGCTCTCTGGATCAGTGCTACAAGAGCTTCCTCTCACCTGCTACCAGCGAGACAAAGAGGAAGATGAGCATCTTCATCAACAACATTAAAGTGTCTGACAGCTCTACCCAGCATGCACTGGGCTTCCAGAAAGCCTTTCAGTTGTTGAGGAACACAAGCAACGTCACTAGACAGCCGACTAGTAAGAGACAAAGCTTATGTACATTAGATTTGCTAACACCGTGTCATTTCCTACCTTTATTATGTATTTTTTGTTTAGTTTTCAAAAGTGTCTTCATGTTTTAATTATTCATATCTATATAATATATAGATATATATATATATATATATATATATATCGATTTGATACCCTTTAACTGAACGGTTGTGCGCATACTACAGGGTTTCAGTTAACATTTTTCAATTAAACAAAAATTTATTTTTTCTTTAAAAGATTTTAAATATTGAATTTTTTTTTTTTTTTAAGTCTTTTCTGAAAATTCTTACTACTTTAACCTTAAATCCTTTATGTATAATGCATTATAAAAGTAATTTTAATGCAGTAATTATGCCTTGTAATGCACCATTGTAATGGTCTAATGAATAATTGTAACCATAGTTATAATACATTATAATACTTATCTATTCATGAACACTCTTTTAGAAAATTGAATGCATTACACATGACACACAACCAATTTTAGAATAGTATAATGCATTTTAACTTTGGTTACAGTTATTTATGAAAATATATAATGCATTATAACATGCATTGTGAATAACTTTATAATGCATTGTACAGAAGGGCTTTAAGTAAAGCATTACCAAAAATTCTCTATGATCGTATTGAAATGCACACAATAAACCACACAAGCATACAGTCAGACAATAGTCAACTATAATGAAGGTAGATTTTAACAGAAAGGCCAAATTGTTACCACAGAGACGTTGTCACATTTTTATTGGGGCAAGATGTCATGTATTATACACAGTATCTAGGTTTTTATGGTCTCAAGTTGCCATGAGGTCGGTTATTATATTCAGTATGATTGATTATTGATCATCTTCCCTCCCACAGACACGGACATGGTGATAATCTACCTGTCATCAGGCGTCACCTCCCGAGACTCATCCGAGCATGAAAAGAGAGCAACCCTGAGCGTGGTCAAAGAGGAGAACCGCCACCTCAACAACTCTGTCATGATCCTCACCTACGCTCTCATGAACGGTGAGATATCGCCTAGGAGTGCAGCTTTTTTATTGGCTCTTTGTCTCGTAGCCAACGAGGCCTCATGGTGAACACCTTTGTGCATGTTTGTGCTTTTTCAAAATATGCTCAGCTGTTTTGACGCCCCTTCATCTTTCTTCTGGTTTTGTGTGTGCACGTCTGCTGTAAGAAACCACTCTCCATTATATTGCTCTCCTCAGCTGTTCCTCTCCCAGCATGTATTAGCCTGCAATTAGCATACATTACTTTGGCATCATGAAAATTTAAATGGAGATCATCGAAAGAAGAAAGAGAAATGCAACAATACATCAAAGGCCACTCAGTGACATGAAAGAGTGAGAAAGGCCTTTTTTCATGCATTAGATGACTCAGAGATATGATTCAGATTGATTAGCTTGGCAATGCAGATTACGCTACTTTGACTAGGTATTGTGAGTCTCTGAAGGACACACACACACAGGGAATTACTCATATTTCCTTGTTTATTTAAAGTCTGGTTCATTTATGACAAGTTGTATTATATTCACATATTAAAACCTGTCACAGTATCAGATTAATAGACTCAAGTGTTGAAATTTATGTCCAGTCCAGTGAACAGTTCAACAGAATTGAATGTTCCTCTTTTGTTAAAGGTCCAAAACCACCATTTCATGATGGAAATAGATTGTGTGATTTTTAGCTCTGCGGTTAAGTAATCCATGAGGGATATGAATGGCTTTCTATTACTGTGCTGCACTCTAAATGGGCCAGAGAAGCAAAACCTTTACAAAATGCCCACAATATCTGTGAAAATTTTGATAAATAGGTAGATTGAATTTGATTTTTGTTCCAAAACTAAGTAAGTGCACAAGAGACACATAGCACAGAGATATTGAGTAGAAATGTTCATTTTAATTTTTGTACAAATGTCCTCAGAAGGAGTAACGGGACTCAAGGAGCTGGCCTTCTTGCGAGACCTGGCCGAGCAGAACTCTCTTAAGTATGGGGTTCCGGATCGTTCTGCCCTGCCCGTCGTGAAGGGCAGTATGATGGTTTTGAACCAGCTCAGTAACCTGGAGACCACTGTGGGCCGCTTCTACATCAACCTCCCCAATCGAATGATCGACATGGCCTCCTTCAGTTTGCCTTATGTGGACCAGATGGGAGACGGTAAGTTTAGATCTTGAACTTGGCATAAAGCTCAGGTCTGGCACATTAACATTCCCTCTGACAAACCATATGCACTCAGAAGACCTCAAAAGAAGTGGCTCTGAACCAGAAAGTTTCCATGGTGCTATATACTGTAAACTTAAACTATAAGTAAAGCCAAAAATCACAAATGCAGAGTCTGCTTTTATGGGGCTGCTAGACAGGAAGTCATTCTGGTGAAATTATAGCTTGATTGGAAATGATGCACAAGTGATATTTACCTTGATTTGTATTGCTTCATAAAAATGTCTCATATTTCATTCTTTAAATTTTGATAAAACTTTATTTGGCTGTGATGGAAATGATGCCTGAAAGAAATGAAGGAACAGTCATAATTTGATTTAAAATTAATTAATTTTTTCATTTATTTAAATGTTTAGCTTAAATAGTCTGGGACAAGGGTAAAAAAATAAAGAAAATGTATAATTTAAAGATATATTTAAAAAACAATTGATGTTGTCAAGGAATTTTTAATATTTTTTTTATTTATATGGCCAAAGTTAATACCCAAGAAACGCATATCTATTTGAAACTTGGAAATAGTTTATTGTTATTTTGGAGTATCACTGGCCTTTTGGCCATGGCTTGTACCTCATAGTTAATAATATTTCTTCATGAATTACTGTTTACATAGGTTGACATATTAGTATGGCGACAGAATCAAAGGAACTTCTGTTTTTCTGTTTGTAGGTTTCATCATGACCGTCAGCCGGCCATGCTACTTTGGGAACTTGTTGCTGGGTGTAGTTGGAGTGGATGTGAATCTGGCATACATACTGGAGGACGTGACCTACTACCAGGACTCCCTGGCCTCATATACATTCCTCATAGACAATAAAGGTAGGGAGATGCGTGTGCTGGTGATTGTTTTTGGTGGAGAACCACCTGGTTCCATTAGCCAAAATGAGCCAAACTTGTTTCATATATTTCTCTGTTTGCCTCACTTTAACTTGACTTTCTAACTTCACCATAAATGACTCAAAACACTGCACTGAAGGCCATTAACCATTTACCTCAGCTGTCCCACATTGGATGGCTCAGAGCCAGATCCATGGCTGACATCATGCCAGTTTCTTGAAGTGGGAACTGCAAAACTCTTTGGATTTGAACTTTTTAGGGAGAAATGACTTAAAATTAGTTTTTCCTTGAAAAGGAGCAGTAGAAGCACTGTCTTCTTGTGCAAATATTGTCCACCAAAGAATGAAATTAAGCTTTGTTGGCCTTATTTTGATTCTTACCTCATTCTGCTCTAAATAACATCTATTCGTTTTTCCATGATTTCCCCCAGCAGGGTGACGTTTCTCTGAATTCACAACGCTGTTAACCTCCACTTAGTACATATTAAAACAATTTGATAAGCCCACTAGAAATTGCCGCTTTGCACTAAAAGGGTGTGTTGTATTACATATGTAATAAAATGAGGGTGATTATCTGTTCCTTAGAGTATACAGTCTATCCTAATGACTGGGATAATGAAGTGGCACCTGCTGTCTCCAGCTGTTCAGTAACGAGTCGTGATAGAACTGCCTCTCAGTTCTTTTTAAAAGGAAGTCTCTCCCTGTGTTTAACCTAGTAGTTGAAAATCTTGACTGGTAACTGAAGTTTCTAATTCAGTTCTTTAAGTAAATAATTTAAATGTTAAGTTTTGAAATTTTGTTGTACGCATTTGTCATTTTTATTTAATTTCTTTATTTTTAAAATGTGTATAAGTAGTATTTATAAAGTTTTAGCTTTTAGTTTTGGATCTGTTTTTAGTTGTTTTAATACTACAAATAAATAATTATTTAATAGTCATTTAGTAAATTCTAATGGTCAGAGAAATGAAGGAAAATGGTCATGTTTTTTTCCCCCCCAAACACACACAAAAAAACTTTGTTTAATTTAAAGTTTAAGTTTATTAGTTTTTTCATTTTTTTATTTAATTTAATTTAATGTTTGAATATCTTTCAGGCTACACGCTCATGCATCCGTCACTCACCCGTCCTTACCTGATGACTGAAGCTCCGCTCCATACAGACATCATCCACTATGAGAACATCCCAGGGTTTGCTGCTGTGTGTCAAAATATCCTCAGGTGAGGGTGTATGGGATGCCAAAAAGACCTGGGTATCTGCAGTTGCTAGAGTTTACTGTGTTACTCACATGATTGCTAAGCTCATGTTGTGTGTTTCTTGTTAGTCTGCCTCTGGGTAGCCAGGTCATTGCTGTGCCTGTCAACTCCTCTCTGTCTTGGCACATGAATCGCCTACGTGATCCCAGTCGAGATGCCTACAATGTCAGCTACGCTTGGAAATTGGTAAGCTATTCCTCCACAGTGGAACAAGCATTGGTTTAGTGTAGACTGAGGGAAAACCAGACTGTGTAGAGTCACCATTCTATGTCTGTCTGTCTGTTATTTTATTTATTCTTTTTTTTGTATTTTTACTCATTTTACTTATCTTGATCTCTGTTTTGCAGGTTCAGGACACTTCGTTTATCTTGTGTATAGTTTATGTTCAGCCGGAGATCCCGGTGAAGCAACTGAAAAATATGAACACGGCCCCTAGCAGCAAACTCCTGTACCACCGCCTGGATCTGCTGGGGCAGCCCAGCTCCTGCCTCCACTTTAAACAGCTCGCTACAGTCGGTAAGCTCAGACGAAACATTAATATAATCTTTACATCTTGTAAAAAAAAAAGAAAAGTACATGCTATTCTCGTATGTTGTTAGGACTTACCATGCAGAGCTCATGTTTCTCTGAAAATGGAGTGAGAGATTTTTTTTTAAGATATTTCTTTTTTCATAAATCAAATATCAAAAGGTTTTTTGCATTCTTGCTCAACAAGTGAATTTTTACTAACAAAGCCCAAATAAATGTTTTACTGTACCAGTAGTACCAACTCAAATTTGTACCTGCTCGAAGTCAACCGCTTTCAAATGCTCCTGTGTGTTTTTATTTGTGCGCGCTCTGGTTTTGTATTACAAAACCAAAAGTATCTATTTACAACGTTTTTGCAGCGTTGAGTATTCTAGCCAATCACAGGCATCTCTGTTGAAAGCAGTGGCCAATCAGAGTTGTTTACTGTAGGTTAGTCAGAATCCAATGAACTAATTTTTGTTTTCGCAAGTTTACAGAGTTCTACACGCTAGAAATAGAGCTGTGCATTAAGTGATGCAGAGTAAATTCAGAGTAACAAAACTACAGCAGCAACAAGTCTGTGTTGCCTGAATTTATTTAGCAGCTTCTACAGGTAAAGATAAAACTTAAAGTACTCTTTTTAAGGCAATATTTTTAAAATGCAGTTTTTAAATTTAATATAAAAATATTTCAGAATATTTGATGCATTGTTATTTAATTATTATACCATTAATCAGTAACTTGGAGTTAACTAGTTAAGTATTTAAATAATTAACATTTCTAGGATGTTGGTGTCTGGGCTTATTCATTTATTTATTTATTGTTTTAAATGACATCACACTTTGTGACTTCCTGCACTTGTTGTACTTCATACGTCAGTACAGTAAAAGTACAAAATGGTGATATAGTGATTTTTTTTTAATAAATGCAAAAGCAAGACGTGGGAAAAAAACTATGGAGTGGAAATGGCAGCTGAGCTAATGAGTGATCCTCTTCTATTATAATGGTAATTTCATGTCATTTTCATCTTAAAAGTCTTTGTTTTCCACCAGGAGACAAATTTTGGCACATTTTTTCATGTCATCTTCATGAATGAAAAGTGAATCTTTAAAGTGAATTTTACTGCACAACTGCAGAGTTAAAAAATAATAAATAAATAAACTAAAAAGCTTTTAAAATATTGTGTGTATTGTGTATATAATATCTATATATAATAGAATGTGTGTGTGAGATGATATATATATATATGAGTTCAGATGCAAAAGCCTCTAAATGACGTCTGAATTTTTCTTCTAAAATGGGCATTTTTATCAGGCTCCTATATTTATGTTCAATTATTTCACTTTAATTGCATAGAAAAGGACTTATACATTGCCATTAGAGTAAAATTACTGAACCTAAACATAGCAGACTGATAAAAATGCTAATTTTAGAAGAAAATTTCAAATGGCACTTTTGCATCTGAACTCTTCATATATATACACACACATTATATAACCACTGTATATTACTAATGTTTTTTTTTTGTTTTGTTTTTTTGAAAGAAGTCTTTATGCTCACCTGGCTGTGATTATTTAATCAAAAATACAGATATTGTTACATTATTCAAGATATTTTACTGTATTTATGTAATTTATTCCTTTGGCAAGCTGAATTTTCCGCAGAATTTCCATAACTCCAGTCTTCAGTGTTACATGATCATTTTAATATGCTGATTTGGCGCTTAAGTAATATTTCTTATCTATTCTAAATGTTGAAAATGATTGTGTTTATTTTTTCATGGTTCTTTGATAAATAGAAAGTTCAAAAGAATATAATTTATTTATTTTATTAGTCTTTACTGTCACTTTGGACCAATTTATGTGTCCTTGCTGAATAAACATTCATTTCTTTCCTAAATAAATAATCTTTGAACAGTGAACCTTTTTTGTAAGTTACTGTTACTAAGGGATAATTGATAATGGTTAGGGGCTAATATAATTAAGCAGAATTAAACTGAATTAAATATAATTAAACTGATTCATCTCTCTTTTTTTCACAGAGAGTCCCACAGTGATGTTGTCTGCTGGTAGTTTCTCCTCTCCATATGAGCACTTGAGTCAGCCAGAGACCAAGCGCATGGTGGAGCACTACACGGCTTACCTGAGTGACAACACCCGGCTCATAGCCAACCCAGGCCTGAAGGTACACACAAACACACACTTACTGCACATCTCAGCAACACATGTCTCATAGCCAACCTGGGAATGGCTCAATCTTTCACAGTTAGTGGTCACATGGATAGTTTCTCAGTCCTAACTGGCAGTTGTTAGTTGGCAGTCTTCCTGTCCTCTTTAATTCTTCTTTTTCATTAGGGAAATGCTGTGCACCAGTCTTTATGATTCTCTGCTTAGTAGAATTCTTTAACACCCCCCTCCTTTGGTCTTCCAGTCTTCTGTGAGAAATGAGGTGATGGCCACCAGTCACGTGACAGATGAATGGATGAGTCTTATGGAGATGAGCAGCCTCAACTGCTACATTGTGAGGCGTTACATAGCAACGCCCAATGGGGTGCTGCGGATTTACCCCGGTTCGCTCATGGACAAAGCCTTCGATCCCAACAGGAGGCAATGGTAAGATTTGAGCCTCAGGACGGAGGTCTTCAAACTCCTAGTGGGACACTGGTCAACAGATCCCACAGTCTGTTAACTAAGCTTAGCAAACTGTCAGATTCCCAAGAAGGTATTTTGTGTCCATATGCAGCCGCACACACTGCAAAGAAAGAAAGAAAGTTTTTTTTAATACATTTTGTTTTTAAGATTGTATGGGGAAAAAAACAAAACAAGCTTTGATCAATTTGTACATTTTTGTTTAAAATGTAGTCTAATTAGTGATCCTTTTGTCTTTTAGGTACCTACATGCTGTAGCCAATCCTGGTCTCATCACTTTTACTGGACCCTACCTGGATGTTGGTGGGGCGGGTTATGTGGTCACCATTAGCCACACTATCCACGCCTCTAGGTCAGTTGTTTAAGGGTCACATTTCAAATTCAAACCTACTGGATCTCAACCAGGGGGCCTCAGCAAGCTTCCACAGGATAATTAATTTAAGTATACATTATTATTAATATATTAGAAATGCTCTAACACTTAATGAAAATGTTTTTAAAAATCTAGAGGTCTTTCCCCTCTGAATAACTTTTGTTTTTATTGAAAAACAGTTCTGGAATCACAAAATGTATTGTGGTTAATTAATTTTATATATATATCTGTATATGTATCTTATACTCCCTGTTTCTGTTAATAAGAAAATATTTAAAACAAGCAGTTTTGTCATAATTATGTAAGAATAGTGGAGACACGGGAGTCAAAAAGCTGGTTTAGACACATCATTTGCTATGCGTTAAAGCTTTTATAGTGTGGATATTAATTTATTTTTGCTCAGTCAGACACAGTTTTTTAAGCTTGTATGGATCAGTCTTTAAAAACGATAATATAAATAACTTAAATATAGAGTATTAAATAAATAGGTCAACCATAACATGAAAATATTCTCTGATGAAATGGCCAATGCTTTACACTGTCAAGCTCCTAAAATGAATAAAAAGCACCTTACTATATAGTATGAGGAAGCTGTTTGAAACTGGCAGTGTTCCAAAATGTCTGGTGTAGATAAAGAGTGTTTGCCCTCCACGTTTTCCAATCAGTTCTCTCTTAAGAGGAGGAAATGTGACTATGGAGTGTGCGATCTGATCTAAAGCTCCATTGCGGTGACCCATCACATTGTAGATCTCCTCATTCTTCATATTGTTCAACACACTTATCTGCCTCCTTTCCCAGTTCCCAAAAGGCCTCCGGTTACACAGTAGCGGTTATGGGCATAGACTTCACTCTGCGCTACTTCTACAAAGTTCTGTTGGATCTTCTGCCCATCTGCAACCAGGACAAGGGCAACAAAATCCGGTAAGGTCTTCCCACCAAACACAACCCCCATCTCATTTCTTCTCAAACTCTCTAGTGTTTGCCAAGACCCCAGTGTGCCGGCTGTGGTGTCCAGCATAGTGCCTGAAGCTATCGATGCCCCACAGAGGCTCTTTAAAGCTCTTTCAAATGAAACTAATCAGATTTGCTTCTGTTGGAAAAGAGGCATTCACTTAGTCTTCTCTGCATGCTTCTAAGCTCCCTCTTTTAGGATAGGAGACAGAATGAGAACGATCTGAGGTGGGGATCAAGAAACAGTGAGGGAGGGCTGGACGTAGAGAGAGAGGAGAGATGAGAAGGGAAAAGTATAAAAACTGGAAAACTTATTTGATTTATTTATTAATTTTTCAAAAAATTAATTAAAATTGAGTGGCGCTTGCCTCTGCAAAAGTCACTGCAATGATACTAGGGTGTTGTTGCAGTTGTCAAGATTTTCTAATCACTAGGTGGTTGCTTATGATATTCAGAGAACCAGCTTAAGCTGAAGTCACAAGCCTAATGTTATTTTTTAGCCATGTAGAGTAAATGAGCACAAAGTTACAATTTTATACACTACTAAAATATTTGAGCATAACACCATTAAACTGTGTGTAAACATATATTTATGGGAACCTCTGACCAGGAAGAATGGTTGGAAAAAAATGGCAGAAGGATTACATCATGATAAACAACTTCTGATGATGCTACAACATAAACAACTT
Source organism: Sinocyclocheilus anophthalmus (assembly GCA_018155175.1). Taxonomy (NCBI): domain Eukaryota; kingdom Metazoa; phylum Chordata; class Actinopteri; order Cypriniformes; family Cyprinidae; genus Sinocyclocheilus; species Sinocyclocheilus anophthalmus. Next base: position 411,673 of record JADLZN010010509.1, read on the forward strand.
CTTAAGCTTTTAAGCACAGTGTGCGTTCATGCCAAGGTTTAACAAAAAATATAAATGAAAACAAATTTTCCAGTTTGTTCCATTAATATTTATTTCCCCTTCTAATTTTAGATGCTCTTCCTGAATATAAAACGACTAAAAATCAACAAAAATACTTACAAAATAAATAAAACTTTTGGAATTACGCAATGTTGTTTTTTTTTCATTTATTTGTATTATTGTAATTATAATTTAGTTACTTTTTTAATCTATAGATACACCTAATTTTTGTAAATGAAATACTGTTGGGGACAGTTGGAGTCTTGCAATCAAAAAGGTAGATAGCCACTGATTTAGACTATAACAAGTATAATGGATTTTCATGCTTATTTTTGTATCATATATAAATAGAAATCTAAATTTGTAGTCACTAAATAGTCCAGTAACTAGTAGTCACTAAGGCCCTAGTGTGAAATTTGTAACTTTGTTTAGAATAGTAATAGCACACTTCTCCTCAATAAGCCATGCAATTTGCTGTATCATGCATGTCTGTAGCACAACATCCTTAATAATAAGCAGTAGTTTTTCAGGACTGACTGAAAGACACAAAGGGAGATAAGCTGATTAGGGCTGCATTCCAGACACATCCTGTTATGTTAGGTGCCAGTGCCCCCATTTTTCCCTCACTCCCTTCTTTTCTGTCTCTCTTTTACCCTTCCCTGTCATTCCTCTCTTTTTCTTTCTTCTTAACTTTATTTCTACCAGTTTGTCTCTTTCTTTGTCCCTCTTCACGCTCTCTCTGTCTCTTTATCTGTCTGTGCTGTGGAGGCCTCAGTGTTCTTTGAGTTTGCAGTGCTATGGTCATTAAACAGGATTAGTGACGTGGAATGCTTCAGTGTGCCACACAATAACCTGAACTGTTCTGAACTGCAGATGGTACCCTGTGAACATACAGGAAGCCATCTACTGTTTGCTTCCACCTTTCCCCTCTAAATGTCATTTTGGATCTTTGTACAGGCTCAGAGTGCTTGATCCTGTTTGTCTTGGTCTTTATGTATGTGTAGGTGCTTTATCATGGAGGACAGAGGCTATCTGGTGGCCCATCCGACTCTGATTGACCCGAAGGGCCACGCTCCAGCAGAACAGCAACATATTACTCATAAGGTAAGGAACTTTACCTCTCTTGAACAAGAAACTAGGCATTTTTATGCTTTTGTCCTTAGAAAAATGGGGCCTGCTTATATTCTTTAGCCATGTTATATTAAAAGATTGGTAATGAAACTGAAAAACAAACTTATTGAGTTCATCGTTTTCTCCTGTTTTGCTTGACTTTAGGAGCCTCTAGTGGCCAATGACATTCTCAACCATCCCAACTTTGTGAAGAAGAACCTGTGTAATAGTTTCAGTGATCGTACTGTGCAGCGCTTCTACAAGTTCAACACCAGCATTGTGGTGAGTGGAGTCTCATATGAATTAGTTCATATCAGACAACTGTGAATTCTGTTTGAAGTGATAATCCTGCATTTTTTTTTTACCATGTAAGGTTAGTCAGCATCATGTATTAATGATGTTAGGATGCCACCTAGTGGAGTTTATTTTAATAGTGGTAATAGCAGATGTGCTTTCTAGTATAACCAGCTGTTGTGGAAAGACTGTTATGAAATCAAATTATGGTTTATGGCTAACGGTGTCTTTGTCATTTTTCAGGGTGATCTGACAAACCTTGTGCATGGCAGTCACTGCTCAAAGTACCGGCTCACTCGTATCCCAGGAACCAATGCGTTTGCTGGTATTGTGAATGAGACCTGTGATTCACTGGCCTTCTGTGCTTGCAGTACTGTGGATCGTCTCTGTCTTAACTGCCACAGGTAATGTGTACTCTCTGCACAACTCTTCTAATAACGTTCTGTATTCGCGGTCTATTCATTTATGTAAATATTAAGGCATAGCTATATTAAATTATTTACACAACTGTTCAAAAGGTAGGGGTTGGTAAGGTCTTTAAAGTCTTTTTTTGTTTTTATATAATATATATAGAAAAAAAAAAACTAAAACACCGTGCGTATGTGAATTATTTTTTACTTATCTTTTTTTTTTTTTCTTTTTCTATTTTAAAATATTTTCACCCGGTTTCACAGACAAGGCTTAAGCTTAGTCCCAGACTAAAATGCATGTCTGGGTTGTTTTAACTGAAAGAAACTTGCACTGTCATATCTTAAAATATATCAGTGCCATTTTTTTTTGTCTCAAGATGCACACGAGTAATGTTATTTTTCTAAGGCACGTTTATAAAGTTAATTACTTATGTCCTAATTAAACTATGGCCTAATCCTGGCTTAACCTAAGCCCTGTCTGTGAAACCAGGCCTTTATATTCCAAAAGTCATTTATACCCATGATGGCAATGCGATCATTGACTTACTCCATCCTTCCGTGTCACATGATCCTTCAAATCAAAATGCTGGAGGGTAGGTTCTCAAGATAACTTTTCTTTTTATTATCATTGGTAGGCTGCTTAATATTTTTGTGGAAACAATGATATTTTTTCCTGGTTTTTATTTTTTGTAGCATAGAAGGTTCATAGAATTTTGTTAACTGTAACTGCAATCCTTTGCTACATCACCATTAATTTATTTAAAAAAAAAAAAAAAATCTGACTGACCCAAAACCTTTGAAAAGCATTTATTTAGTTAGTTAGGGTTAGGGATTTTAATCACAAGGGTTCATAATGAAAATAAAAGAAGTTTTGTGATGGAAATGTAACAGCCAAAATTAAATTAAATTAAATACAAAAATATTTAAGTACAGTTAAGTGTCTATCAATTCTTTAATTCTCCCATTCTCATACTTAAGGACCCCTTGAAACGGTTTGAGTTGTCTATCCTATGTTAATGTATTTCCTGGAAAGAGGATGTTTGGACGGGACACATTAAGGGCTCATCCCTATTTATGTATGCATGTATTTATTTAAAATGCCAATAGGCTTTAGTCGTAACTCACAATTATGAACCAAAATTTGCATTTGATTTGAGAACAATTTGTGCAGTGCATTTGTCCAAATGTGAAGATTGTACATTTAAAAGACATTTAAAAGGCTAAAGCTATTTTTAAAATCAATTTATAAGACTGCACTAGCAAAAGTCATAGCCAGAAATCTCAAACTTTAAGTCCATTCATATAAATAATAGTGAAGATGATAGTTCCAGGTTAAAAGACCTGCAAACAGACATTTTCAATGTATTTTCATCTTCCCCAGAATGGAGCAGAATGAATGTGAGTGCCCCTGTGAATGCCCTCTAGAGGTGAATGAATGTACTGGCAACCTCACCAACGCTGAGAACAGGTAAACCACTGCTGTTTAAAGGACAGTCTTGCATTATTTATTGAGGGACATGTAGAAGACATTGGGCCCATTTTAAAACATATTACATGTACACAATGTGTTGGGATGCAAAGGTTACCCCTTAAGAGCTTGGAGAATAGACTGCCACAATATATGATCCAGAAATTAATCACTGGACCACATATCCAGATTCTCATTAGAATGCACTGGAATGAATCAGACTTAGTAACACACACACTTCTGCCTGTCACTTCATCAAGTTCTTGTTTGTCACGATGAATAGATATCCAGCCACCTGTGTCCTCAATTAGCCGTCAGTTCAGGATTGTTCCTCAGTAAACATTTAGACACTTTCAGGTTTGTTGCATTATTCCCAGCTAAGAGATCTCAAGGCCTTTGTCACTGTGCCATCTGTTCATTTTAATGAAAACTTCTACACTATCTGTACACTACACTGAATGCTAATAAATGTACACTCTAAAAAATGCTGGGTTGTTTCAACCCAATGTTGGGTCAAATATGGACTAACCCAACTGTTGGGTTAAATTTTTACATTAAATTTTTAACCCAACAGTTGGGTTAGTCCATATTTCACCCAACATTGGGTTGAAACAACCCAGAATTTTTTTAGAGTGTATCCTTTACTACAGAGAGCTGTGGTAAAAAAGGCTTGGTATTCATTGTGTAGCAATAATAATTGTTGATTTGTTGTCTGTTGAATGTCATTGATCTACAGAACAACATTGTTGCCAGACTGTTAGTAATTACAAATAGCTTTGACTTTAATGAGTTCCATGTTGTATTTAGGGCATGGACTAACTGACTCAGCTTGCCTTATTACTGTGTGTGTGTGTGTGTGCGCAGAAACCCGAGCTGTGACGTGCACCAGGAGCCGTTGTCTTTGACTGTAATTGAGCCTAGTCTACAGGACACTCTGCCTCAGTGTATTAACACCAGATGCAGCCAGCGCTTCACCAGCAGGTACGGCCATATACTGTATCAGTTGTGATCAGTTGTTATTACACAATTTCATTCACCACAGACTCAAAGAACCAAATCTGTGTTGTAACATCAGTTAACTATATGAACTAGCAATGAAAAATACTTCTACGGCATTTATTAATCTTAGTTAATGGTATTTCAACATTATTAAAATCCGAAGTTGTATCTGTTAATATTATTTAATGGACCTGACCTTATAATGATACCGAACAGTTGTATGTTTAATAACTTACGCTAACAAAGATGAAATGAAAACTGTAACAAATGCATTGCTCATTCTTTTTTGTTATGCATTAACTAATGTTAACTAATGGAAACTTATTGTGAAGTGTTACCACTGTGTTTTATGTGACTAGATGTTAAATATACATACTTAAAACTTGTAGTAATAAATTGTATTTTTTATAACTACAGTAAGTATAGTCTGTTTTATATGCATTTTATAATATATAATTTTAATATGACATTTTTCGTAATATGATTTTTAGTATCAATTGTATTTAACAGGGGGTGGGGGGTGGCTTTGGCGAAACAAAATATGATTTATTGTTACAAAAAAATTCTATATTAAATAAAATGCTGTCCTTTCTTATCATCAAACACTCCTGTGTCATGGTTTCCATTAAAATATTACAAATATGACCAAAAAAAAAAACAGTCAGCATTGCTGATAAGAAGAAATGTTTTTTTTGGGCACCAAATCAGCACATTAGAATGATTTCTGAAGGATCATGTGATACTGAAGACTGGGGTAGTGATGCTGAAAATTCATCTCTTCCATCACAGGAACAAATTACGTTTTAAAATATATTGAAATAGAAAATTGTTATTTTGTACTTCACTATTTTAAAAGTTTTACTGTATTTGTGATCAAATGAATGTAGCCTTGGTAAGCAAAATACATATCTTTCAAGAACATAAAAAAATTCTACTGTATACCTACTGTAGCCATCTCTATAACATTTCTTTTTGTATGTTCTGTTTTATTTGTGTGGGTTTTAGTGACTGTTTTGGTGTTCTGGACTGTGAGTGGTGTACGGTGGACAGTGACGGAAAGACCCATCTGGATAAGCCTTACTGTGCCCTACAGAAGGAATGTTTTGGGGGGATAGTGGGTGCCAAGAGTCCCTATGTGGATGGACTGGGCATTTTAGGTGAGCTACTACTTCTGTAGTCACACTTATTGCACTTTTAATATATTTTTTCTGTTCATAATAGCTTATGGAGATAAATTGCATTGATGGGTCACAATAGTCCAATAGTCATTTACGTCTTTCTGTTGTTTAGTTTTGCTGTTTTAGAAAGATATGCACAGAAGTTTAGAATTACACCGACTCCATGATTCACACATTTTGCCTTGAGGATCTTTGCTAGTGTGTATGCTTTATTTCATTATTTCATTTCATTATATAATTATTTTTGTATTTCTTCATCTCTGTGCAGATGAGGAGTTGGCTTCGCTGAACATGATCAAGAGTGCGCCCGTGGGGCCAGTGGCAGGAGGGATTATGGGATGCATCATGGTACTGGTGTTGGCTGTGTATGCCTACAGGCACCAGATCCACCGTCGCAGGCATCAGCACATGTCCCCGCTGGCCGCACAGGGTGAGTCTGGACACTTTGAGCCTAAAAGTGAAAGTGATTCTTACCTGGGACTGTTGGGAAATAATGCTAGGGCTCTGCAATGAATTGAATTTCAGTTTTGATTTTGGCTTCCAAAGATTACAAAAACACACTAATTGAGATACAAATATTATTGTGCTGCATTCCATTCCTTCGCATTAAAGCAGTTTGCTTTCGCGTCTCCTTAAAATCCCAAACTTAATGTCCAAATTGGTCAAATCTTGAAACGCGACTGTAACGTGTAATAATGTGCAGTCTACTCCAGGATGCGTTTGAAAAAGAGTTGTTAAAAGTGCATTAAGCTGCAAAAAATAACTCTGTTCTGTTCTGTACGTGCTCTCCAAGATGGAGTGGAACACAGACAAGCAAAGTATACTATGGGCTTCGGATACGCACCTAAGTGTCAAATACTCACAAAAATATGACATAAGGCCCATGTTGGCAAGTATTCATATAAACACAGTCAGTAATGTTTTAAGTGAACAAACAGAACACAAAAAGAAATCAGATGCATCAGTATATTAGAGCCGTGCATTCAGTCTTAGAGTGTCAGTGACCTAATATACCTGCTGCTGTTCTTAATGTTAATCAAACAAAAGACAAAGAAAAAAACACTTACTGCTCTTGACCGAATAACTTTAGTAGCTTTATAAGAATCCATGTAGGCCTATATATGATTTTCAATACCGGGAAGACTGTTCAGTGTTTATATATATATATATATATATATATATATGTGTATGTTTATCAAAAATTGATATCAAGAATTGTGAAATTTCATTGGTATCTAAATTTTGATATCATAGCAGCCTTATTTCCAGCAAATATACTTAATAACTATAGCTCTATCATGAAAAAAAACACACTCTGAAGGTGTGTGATATCAAATTGAGTTAATTGTGATAACAATCTTGACCAAAATAATTGTGATTATGAATTTTGCCATAATCAAGCAGCCCAAGTGATCTCTGACAAAGAGTCTGGTGACGTCAACCTGAAAAGGAAAGTTGTTTCAGAGGAAGAGCAAGTAAAAGTCACTTTAATGAGGGAAAAATTATTGAGTGCACATTTAAAGTGTGCTACTCCTTGCTAATGAGATACTAAAGCACAGTTGACCGCTAAAAGGACCTTAGAAGGATATAAAAGTAATTTAAAGAGCTGAATTCCCTCTTCCCTTGCAGTTGCTCCCTCATGTCTAAGCTAAATTCAACCTCTATATATGAACGACTAGGAAGCATAACTTGCATGCAATATAAATCTGTCTGAATCAGTCTGTGAGAAGTGCTGCTGTTTTCTGTTTTGTAGTTACATCTGCAGAATCTGCATTCTAGAAATGAATAGACTTGAATGCTATATTCCCTTGAATTGGCTTTCTTCAGTTTTTTTAATGTCTGATGGGCATTCGTGAGCAAAAATTGATTTGAAGAGATTTGATGTCTGTCTTCTTTTTTATGAGAAAGACTTAGGATCAAAGGAGAAGACAAAGACATATTACATCAAATCTGTTCAGTGTTGCTCCATCTTTCTAATCTTCTCTTATGCCTGTCTTTCTGTCTCTCTCTTTCATCAGAGATGTCTGTCAGGATGTCCAACTTGGACAACGAGCGAGATGACAGAGATGAAGACAGTCACGAAGACAGAGGAATAAGTAAGATACCCACCTGCCTGCCTGGCACAGCTTCACACTAATTAACACAGAAAACCTTTAATGCCCATTTCAGCATTAGTAATTACACTGAGGGTTTTTATGCACATAAAATCTGCAGTATTATACTTTGTACCATTAATGCTGTTTTTCACTGATTTAGTGCATCAGACACCAAATGGGTGATAATCCGTGAATTCTTTGTGTACGGTTTGCTGTTTTATTCTCCTACCTAGAGTAAAAAGCTAGCATTCATGCTCACAATGGTACTGTGTCATTCTTGTGTGATAATTGCTTCAAACAGCCATGTGGGTTAGTCTGATGTCGTAATTGGTCTCATCTTTAGTGACAATATGATAATGTGTTCCTGATCGGCATTCTTGTTCCGTTGTACATTTTATAATCAGAAGCATCTGATTTACATCACAAAGTTGTTTTAATTAGATTTTGTGCTATGCATAACTGTAAGAAACATACTTTATGAAACATCATGCATAACTGTAAGAAATCTAAATGAATAACAGTCAGTATGTATATAATACTGATTATCAGTGCAGAGCAAAGAATTGGAAATGTGGAAAAATGTAAATACTGTACTCCTACTATCGACTCCGTTTTTAAAAACAGACAAAACATTCAGAAATGTACTTACAATGGTCGCTTGTCCAATTGACTACCATTGTAAGTGCATAACAGTTACTGCATTTATTTTAATTTTACGAACTTGGGTACAAGAAAAATAATTTGCTGTTGTAATCAATCTTATGCCAAAAATGGTGCTGTTTGAGCTCAACTTTGGTAACTGGACCCAAAATATTTCTATTAATTGAAGCTCGAATGCAACCCTTAAACAGGATCCAAAAAGTTTTGTTGAAGGCAAAATCTAAAATTGTTTGGTAACAGTTTGCTGACCTCTGACTCAGAGACTTATAATTTAAATTATTAAAATATGGTTCCATTCCATACAGAGATCTTGAACAAACAATAAACAACATTTTATAGCAGTTGTTCATTTTATAAATTAATTTTAATTAAACCATGTTTGTTCAGTATACATTAATATTAATTTATACAACTGTAAATGTAAAAATACATCAATATATGTATAAATTAACAAAGATTTTGCAAACATTGTTTATCATAAAAAAAATATCTATAATTATAGATATATATATATAGCTACTATATATGATAGATATGATAGGATATGAGATGATTGATATTCCTTTAGTTAGTACCAGAACACCATGTTTTTGTTTGTTTGTTGGTAAAGATTATTTTGACAATATTTATATTTTACTACAATGATTTGTACAAAGATTCTCAACTATGGTATGAAAGATATTAGAGAATGATTTTGATGCACTGTTTTAGTTTACACAATATGTGCATAAACATGGCCAAAAATTGTGTTTCCTATTATAATCAATGTATCTATTAATTGTCTTTATTGTTGCATATTAATGTGATCTTTGGGCAACGTGCAATGAAAAAAAAGAAGCATAATAATGAGAGTAATAAACTTTTCGCATAACATCTCATATTTCATAGAGCTATTGATATACAATTTCTTTCCCTATTCACTTATTATGTCTCCCTAAAATGCCTGATAAGTCTGGTGTCCACTACAGTGGACATGTATGAAACTGATGCATGTCATATTCTGCTTTGAAACCCCACTAAAGATGTCCTGAGATGTTCGTTCATGGCAAACACTTTGAAAATTAGTCAGATTTAAATGATAATTGCAAAATATTGTCATATTTCCATGAGAGTGCTAAATTTGATCATTCGGTCAATATCAGTCATTTTTAAAAACCAGGGGGAGGAAGTGTTAATGATCAAACCTCCAAACAATTGTTATCTCTGAAAATCCCTGAATGTGCTCTGTACAGGACATCCAGAGTCCAAAATGTGGCATGTATGGTCTCAGAAAACTTTGCTAAAATATAATGTCTTCTATAGAGGACAGAAGTAAATTCCTGGGTCCCAGGAAGTTATGCAATTAACATACATATATACACACATTTTTGAAAATCTTTTGTAAGACATCTTTTTGTATTTTTCCTCATTGTTTACTGAGTTCATCCCCAGTGTAACCTTTTATATGAGAAGTATCTACAAGTATGTTATTGCCTTTTAAATTTGCTGTACTCGTACACTATGCTGGCCAGCTGGAGACCCAAGTGTTTTATTGTTATATGACCATTTGGCTCTGTTTCTCTCTCTCTCTCTCTGCAGTTAGTAACACTCGATTCATTGCTGCTGTTATTGAGAGGCACACACACAGTCCAGAACGACGACGGAGATACTGGGGGCGGTCAGGGACCGAAAGTGACCATGGTAAGAGCGTGTATGTGCACTCCTTCTTTAAAGTCTAAAGGAAAAACGATATTAGTAAGTCTGAAAAGATCCTTTTGAAATAAGGGTCAAAGAAAAATTCAAAGGCGTGACCATCAAATTTCTCACCTAAGAATATAGTGAGAGTTTTATTATTGAAATAAAGCAAAGCCAGGGTGTTCAGTGTATGCTTGTGTTCGGCCTCTATTTCATTGGCGGCTCCAGGCTTGGGTTACATGGAGTCTTCAGTGCATGCTAAATCTGCCGCCCCTCAGGGACGAGGCTTTCTGGAGATCATTGTGTAACCAGCAAGAGGAGAAAGGGCAGCCCTATTCCACAAGGAGAGGTGCAATGACAAAAGTGCAAAAGACCTGGAGGAAGAAAGCCAGCAAAGTGGGTAGATTGAGAGATGCGAGAACAGTTAGAGGTGGCAAAGACCAAGTACAAAAAGTTTCTTCCCTGTATTTTTATTTGGCAGGGTTAAAGTTCGCCTCCCACCGGCTGCTCAGTCATCCAGCTTAAGGGGTCGTTTTAAAGCAATATTGATTTGGCTTTTGAGCGTGTGTATGCAGGAGAACAGCACCGAAACCTTTTCCTGTGCGCTCTGACTCATTACCGCTCCACCAACACAGAGATTTTTCGCCAGGAGCAACGCAGATATAGGAGTATTCGCTTCAGATCGAGGTTTAAATTTCTCTAAACAGAAATGTGTTTTCTGCCAGGAACTGGGATGCTTTTTAGTACTTGTTTGCTTGCTTGGCTCTTTGATATGTTTAGGGATAGATCCTGATCCAGAATTGGTATCCCAGCTCTTTCATTCTCACTGAAGAGTTTCAAAGCTGATTCCAGATCTGTTCTGAGACGGCTCATGCAAACATTGATCAAAGTCAGGATCATAAGAGGTTTTTGACCTTTCTTTTCACCTCCGATCCCATTTCAGATGTCACATGTGGCTGAACGTTTGGCCATCTGACAGCAGGACAAGACCTTTTTTGTGCTCTCTGTATTGGGCCTTAATTTAATTCAGAATGTGCTGTGACTGTTATTATGTTAAGTTTCCAACCGTTAGTTTTTTTGTATGCATTGTGAGCTCCTCTCCCACTGTACAAGTTTAGTTGTTAGCAACTGTCTAATCTATTATTCACTTCAGCTACTTCATGTGTCTTTTGTATTGTTGTCTAAACAGGAACATCAGCAGTTTGACGGGAAAATAGATTTGGGTAGATAACAATAACATTGACATCAGCTTCTTCTTTCAACAAGATTTTAAGCTCAAATTTATGTATAAAGGAAGATGTATGTTTCAGATGATAACTCATCAACATTTAATGAAATTTTGAAATCACTTTTTTTTCCTTTTCAGTTTGAGGCATCCAGTTTTGAAAGTAAAAATATTCTATGTAGTCTCAATATAAAGTCTGTATGTTTAAAACTGTATAATAGGTGTAGTTGGAAGTAGGTGTCAAGGCATTGTTCCCCAATCCAGAACTGTTGCAATGAGACAAACTGATAATATGAACACTACTTTGCACTATTGCCATTCCTCTGCACCACAACTTCATAATTATTATAATCATTACTGCTACTATATGAATACATTTATAACAAATAGCTGTTTTTATAATTATAATTTTGCATTGCACTGATTATAACATTTTTATTTGTATCCCTGATCTGTATTATTTTCAATATATTTACATATTATGTTTTTATTAGGATTCTGTACACTGCTGTTAAAAAGTTTGTGTGCAGTAAGATTTTTTTCTTAAATGAATACTTTATTTGGCAAGGATGCAGTAAATTGATCTAAACTGAGAGTAAAGACTTTATGAATTTTGATCTTTTTTTTTCAACTGTGATATAAAAATCTTTCTTGAATACTAAAGCAGCATATTAGAATGATTTCTGAAGGATCATTGAAGACTGGAGTAATGGTTGCTGAAAATTCAGCTTTTCTATCATAGGAATAAATTACATTTTAAAAAATAATTAAATAGAAAACATTTATTTTAAATTGTAAACTGTTTTTTTTACTATATTTTTGAATATCTATATAATAATAGATAGATATTGTGGTTGTGTGTGTGTGTGTGTTGTGTGGGGGTGTGTATATATATATATATATCTAGGATATATATATCATAAAAGTGTACTTTTTTTCCCCCACACAATATATTTTCTTTAGAAATGGTCAAATAGTTTTATTGCAATTCAAAACTGCTCTTACTGTTTAGCGTCATGTTACATTATGCTATCACGAGTTTGTCAGATTAGTACAAAATTAGATTAATATGTTCCTTTAATATCTTTGGGTTTTATGTGAGGAGTGTGAGATTAGAATGGATTAGGATTCATTAGGATGATTAGTTTGAGCAACTTAAATTATCATGTTTGTAACTAGTTTCCATAAGCGATTATTACAAAATGACAGAGATATAACTAGGTTCAAATTTCCATTCTCAGTTTAAAATTTCTCTTCAGCTGTTGTTTTAGAGATACAAAAAGCTGTTAGATACACTCGTAGAACATTTAAGATTCACAGTTAACTTATACTGTATAATTAAATTAAATGATAAATTCCGAAAATATTGATTGGGATTCCTTGTCTATTTATATGTAGGTTACAGCACCATGAGCCCTCAGGAGGACAGTGAGAACCCGCCCTGCAACAATGATCCTCTGTCTGCGGGCGTTGATGTGGGCAATCATGACGAGGACCTCGACCTGGACACACCTCCACAGACAGCTGCTCTTCTCAGCCACAAGTTCCACCCCTATCGGCACCCCCACACACACCACCCCCTGCACTTGCACACGCATCATCTCCAGGCTGCCGTCACCGTGCACAGTGTGGATGCCGAGTGCTGATCCTGCCCACCCCTGACCCCAAACCAACCGCCAACCCTGCCTTTGATGCCACTTCTAACTTCAGCCACCACCTCCATTCAGGCCCTGCATCCTCCAAAACCAAGGAGAGAACCTTAACTCCCAACTCTCCCTAGGCATCTGCTGATGGCGGTCAGAGGTGTTGTGTGCATGTTGACCATGGGGGCGAACATTTGACCTCTGTAGAGGTCATTAAGGAGTGCATTTGGCAGATGCATACAATACAAAGCTCCTTATGTTTTTTTTTTCCCCAAGAAACAATGAAGATGAAAGGATTATTTTTCTACTATTTATTTAACAGGAGTGGAAAAAAAGGAAATTAACTGACAGACTGAATTTGTCTGCTTTCTATTAGGCCTATAGAGCCCATTTTAGGACCTGGCCCAGGTTTTCTCCTCGACTAGACTGCGAAGCAGCCTTGAAGGATTCGATTCATGGCACATTTGAGTCATCCGCATGCCATGAGAATTTCTTGTGGGGAGAGTAAACAAAACATTTCAAGGAACGATAGACACAAATGCCTGCGCTGCACATCAAGGAGATGTGAAAATGTGGCGTATTCTGAGGAGCTGTCACTCACTGTTTTTTTTTTTTTGACGGTGTGAGATGATGGTGAATCTCAAGACACTGTGCAATGTGACCAAGGTGTTCTGGGCCACAAATCCAGTGCGGGATATTTGAAATATTTTAAAGATGACTGGGAGAGAGACTATGCTCAGTTCTGCCACTGTGTGTATAAGCTCTCGTTGTATTTCTGTCTGCCCGATTATTTTACATTTGGTGTACGAGAGAGAGAGAAACATGTGTTGTGTTGGTGCTTGTGTACATAAATGTGTGTGAATGTGGTGGATGTGTGGTGGCGCAGATAGATTGTCTCCAATAATGTTGTCATTTTTTTAAGTCATTAGTCAGTATTGATGGAATGCCATAATATTTTTCAGATCCTTCTAAACCCATGTGCACTTTTACTCAACTGCTTGTCTACTGATATGTAGACAATGTGCTCCTATGATTTTAGAGGGATTGTGTCTATTGTTTTCAGAATGAATGTAATTGAATGTAAATGAAGCTAATGAATAGTTTGATTATGGTTTTAATTTATCTGTGATAAGAAATCATGCCCAAAATTCACGTGATCTTAAATGATCTAACACATGAGCAAAACAACTTTTCACACATTATGATACAGAAGTCTGGTACATTAGTTCTGTCCAGGCATGTCCCTGTGAAATTTCAGCCTCAATCTGTTACAGTGACAGTTTTAAGCAAGTATACCTTAGAGACTGCTGAATCACATCTATGAATCATATTTTATGTGCTTAAAGTTCAGTCCCTCTGCAGCTATCATTCTTATTTTGGTCATATAACACTTTAAAGTTGATATTCAGATCTATTGCAGGGTGAATGTGATAAATTGTTCCACTTTGTGACTGCGATCAGTCTGGTCATTATATGGGATCTGCTGTGATTCCAACATAAGTGATAATTGCACAGAATTTGGTATTTGTGTTTATACATGCATTTAACATCATATAAAATATGTAATATTTTTGTGCATTAAAATGTTTTACAGAACAAGTCATTCTCAATACTTAGAGATCTGCGAGTCAGCTCATAATTCACCCACCCCAAGAGGATTGTGGGCTAGTTGTCTCACTCTTTACTCCAGTGAATATTTTTCTGGGTGGGGATACTGAATAAATTAACTTCTGTGAAGGCACATGCCTTGAAGCCTTGGACACTGAACTTTTCCAATGCTATTGCCAAAGTAAAAAGATCGAGTTGAATAAACACGTTGAATTTCGCCCATTATATGGTGTAAGGGGAAATCTGTCTATTAAAGGCTTTTCAGCTAAAATAAAATGTTTTGAGTTAGTTTCAAACCAACTGTATGTGTGTAACTTGAAAATATCCCGAATTTGACCTTCCCCGTGTGACAGTCCCGATGTCTTCTAAATATTAGTAGTCAATCAGTTAACAACATTACGACTTTCTCTCATGCCATTATTTCTTTTAAGTATATCCTGCAAATAAGATTTCACATTTTTCAGGTTGATGTGGTGACTCCTTTTCATTTTTTTTAAATATCAATGCATAGATTGTCAGTGTAGCCTAAATGAAGCAAAACACTGGGATTTATGGGGTAGGATTATATAAGCCATTCCTCGGGTGTTTATTGTAATTTCATGTGTTCTGTTTCATTCTCCCATGATTTGCACTGCAAAACAAAATCATTTAGAACTTATATTTAACAATATTATTTACTTTAGCCTACGGCTGAAAAGTGACGTTATATTAAAAACGCAATTTATTAAAACAAAGTCAAATCCTCATAACTCATCATTGGTTCTCGGCTCATTAAGAAGCCGGTTGATTCGGACCGATTCAGTGCGATTCGTTTAGACTCGTTTTATGAACCAGTTTAACTCACTGAAAAGTATTCGATTTGAAAGAATCATTCGTTTACGAATCTGACATCGCTAGTCGAAGCTTTAGAGAAAACCAGTTGCTCAAATTTCTCTCATTACCGCAAGGCAAACGTATCCTGTGAAATGTGCAAATCGTTCAGTTTAATTTAATGTTCTCGTTCTTCTGTTCCAGGGTTTACAGTGTTTACCTGTTCATATGCATGCATCAGTTGCGAAAAGACAGTTACGCTTAAATGAATGAACTGCCAGTGGTTTCACGATGCTTAAGTGGGACAACACACACACACACACACACATACACATAATGAGTCGGATACCGCCGCCCGCGCACACTACGCACTCAGCGCTGCTCGCGGTGAGGAGTTCAAGGTTCCCATCACCCCTTTACATAAACACACGCCCCCCTTTACATGCGCGCTCTGCCCGCTCCAGCACTCGATCGAGCGCCCACGCGCTACTTTTGTGAGCCATTGAAATATTCCGGTCTTTTCTCTCACTCCCACTCAGAGACGCGCTGAATCACCGCTTTAGTTCATGTTCAGGTAATTCAAATGAACGCATATGGTATATGTAAGGGTCTATCTGGAACTTCCCATGTAGTGATGGTGGAAAATCAACCGTGTGCAATGATGGATTCATTAATCTGAGCACTGTACTCTACTCTTAACTGACATTCGTATTTATAAAGCATTGCCGTGATGGTTTACGTTGCTATATTTTACATTTTCGTTTTTTTTTCCCCCATATAAACCGCCACCTCCAAAATTGCACAGAAAATCTTACGCTACATTATAATGATGATGATATTATTATTATTATTAATGTGATTGTTAACATTATTCTTGTCGGGAACAAAATCCAAAAACAAAAAAAATGTGCAATCCCCATTCTTAAAGAGTCAAATGTGATCATCTGTAAATATTGTTGATGTGGGATGTGTAGCTGCTAAAACTGAAAGCATTCATTCAGGGATATTGTAAGGACTCCTGTGATGGAGTCTGCCAGGAGATGGCATTTAGCACACCAACAAGAGACGGCATAAGTCATTCATTCTACACCATAGATAGTGTATGAGTCAAAAGATCTGTCAGGCATGCCTTCAGATGTTTCTGCCATACACAATCTCTTCAAGTATACAGACTAAATGATTTCTGAGCTATAAATGTCAGCTGGTCCATACAGTTTATTTAAGCTTTCATGCAGTCACTTAATAAACAATTAGTTTAAAACGTAAAGCATAAGTTTTTAGACACATTATTGGCAGTTACAATGTTTGCTCCATCAACGAAAATAGTTCCGAATGCAGTCAAAGCAGGAAAAATGTTGTGCATCTCTGAGCAACACACAGCAGTGGAGTTTTAGTTAAAGAGGTCATATGGTGCGATTTCAATGTTTCCTTTCTCTTTGGAGTGTTACAAGCTCTTAGTGCATAAAGAAGATCTGTAAAGTTGCAAAGACTAAAGTCTCAAATCCAAAGAGATATTCTTTATAAAAGTTAAGAGTCAGTCACACCTACCTAAAACGGCTCGTTCTAACACGCCCCCACATATCTACCTCACTCTGTGGAAATATTAGCATAATGCAGCCAAAATGTGCACGCAAAGAAAGAAGGCGTAACTTTAATTCTCACTGTAGTATTGTTGCCGCCGCCATGTCGTAAAGACGCTGTGTGCTTCGTTGTAAAAGCGAAACTACTTTGTTTGGTCTTCCAAAAGAGGACGATATCTGCTTGGTCATGCCTGGAGCTGATCCGAGCTGGTCACTGAGGAAATACATCAACACTTGAGCGGCGAGCGCGGATAGGCTTTCAAAATGGAAGAAGCGGAGTCCACCCAGGGTCAGCACATTCCCTTCCGGCGCTCCTTAGTCGAAATCGCCAGCCGCGCCTTCTCAAGCCCCGCCTATGCTACTCAAAGCCCTACGGCCGTTTCTCACTTTACCATCGGCCAGGGCTCACTGTAGGCCGTGGTGTGGACGATGTTTCGTTGTGAAAGAGAAAAACTACTTTGTTTGGCCTTCCAACAATGGACACGACTAGAAATCAGTGGTAAGTTGTATTTACAACACTGTTCCAGAACACTCAACCCAAATATTCAGATGTGTGCAGCATATTTTATGCAGGACTGTTTCCTGATCCTGATAGAGTAGACTACAATGCCGACTGTTCTGACTCAAAAACTGTAAGGACAGTTTTATATTAAGAGTTTTTTTTTTATATATTTAAAGCGAGTTTTTGGCAAGTGTAGAGTAGGGTTGTAGGTTTTGTCATTTCTCCGATCACAAATGCAGACTGGTTTTATGTTTACGAGGCGTGATGCAACACAACGTGTAAAAAGACAATATAAGTCATTATAATCCATAATTATATGTCCCCACTGGATGCAACGAATGCCTCGTTTGTAATGGGTTTTAATGTTTTTGTCTGGCCTGACAGGGCATCACAGTATGGTATGGGGCTTAACATTTCCATCACACGCTTGAGGTATTCGGCCAATCACAACGCACTGGATAGAGGAAATCAGAGCACACCTTGCTTTTCAGCCCGATTGAGCTTTGTATAAATCGACGCGTTTCAGAAAGGCGGGGCATAGAGGAGAAACAATAATGTACAGTATGTGGAAAAAAAGTTTTTTTTAACCTTAAACCGCATAAACGCATTTCATTACACAAAATACTGTTCTTTTTAGCAGCATCATATGACCCCTTTAACTAATCAGCAAACCGGTTGAGTGAATGGTTCAATAAACAGTCACTTGTCGCCAACCTATGAAATGTTGTAAAACGATGTAAACAACAGAAAAGTCACTGAAAATCGCATGACTGAACAGACTAACAGCCTGTCTGGATCAGAAAACACAAGCAAGTGTTATACGAATTGTGAAAAGTTGGAACGCTGATTTGGAAATCGATAATGCTATTTTTACTATTTTTCCGTCACATTTGGTCAGCAAAATCTTGCAGGTGAAATCCAGTCATATTCATATGAATTCACTCGACTTGGAGTTTTGCGTGTGGGCGAAAAAAAGTTTCCACTGAGATTTTGCATCAGGTTCAGGTTGGTCATGCATGGATTCCAATGCTGACCAACAGAAAGCTGCTTTGTGTTGAAAGTGACTTTTGTGTGAGCTGTGCTTTAAAGTGCATTATCGAAATTTTGTGAAGTTTTGTAGCGATACATCAATTCTTCAGTGCGGTGAATTGAGTTACCAACTTGAACCAGTTCAACCTGAACCAGTTGTGAAATCGGCGTGGGGAAATATTTCGTCCTCACACACAATTCCCAGTCGTGTGGATTCCTACTGAAGAAGCTTGTGCCTGCACAAATTTGCCGAACAAAGGTATTTGTGACAGTGCCTAATCATTGTTATGCTATTGACAATAAATGGACCTTTCTCTTCTTTTTTTTGACAACGAATTTTGCTGAAAACCACTTACCTGTACTTTTAATTATTTGCATAAATAAATACTATAGCCTACGTAAATATTGCTTAAAGTTTTAATAAATATTTTTAAAAGATCTGCTTACTAGAACTAACTTTATCACAGACTGTTAGCTGTTTTATTGTTATTTATTGTTGCTTTCGTAAATTTATATGAGTTATTGTTATTATTATTTTTATATTATACTGTCCTGTTAAGAAAGGGAAAAGAGACTATTAGTCAGAATGTGTTTAGTTTTCCATCGGTGGAGGTCGCCAGTTGTACTGTGCTGGGGCTCATCCACACTTACTTTCAAGAGTGCCGTCGATGCGTTTGACTCAAAGCACAGACGCCACCTATCCGCTCTCCGACTCACTTTCCACCGAGCGCTTCAAGATGGCGGCCGCTTCATCCATCCAGCCGCCGAGCGTGCACGCGATAAAGCGGGACAATTCACCTCACCCGGAGTCCGACAGCCCCGCGAGCCGACAGGAGGAGGACGCAGCATCCGAGGGGCTCACCATCCTCCGAGATCTACCGGAACTTGATCCCGAGGAGATCGAGAAACGGCTGGAGAAAACTCGCAGAGAGCTGAGCAACAGGAGGAAGATCCTTATTAAGAACCTGCCACAGGATACAACCAACCAGGTAACGTTAGAGAGATTTACATACAGCAGCCTGACAGGTGAAAGTTACACTGCTCACTAGTTCATGGGACAAAATGGCTTTTCAGTAGCTTTTCTTATTATTTTAAGTGTGGTTGTTAGTTGAGATACATAAACGAGTTTTATTATTCCATGAGTTTGCATGTAACGTATATAACGTTAAACAGACAGTTAAGCGCACCACCGCTTAGATGAATGTTTTTCAGCCAAAATAAATAAAATGGCAAACGCACATCAGTTACAAAAAAGTTAAATCAAAACATTTATTGAAATACGGATATTGGGTATCGCCTAAGTGAACGTAAACAGTTCAATTTAAGTGACCTTAGATCAGTGCTGCAACTTTTACGTTCATCATCGGGAAAACCTGTAAGTTACAACTGTTTGCACGCGACTCAAAACGTTGTCTGCTTTAAAACAGCACGATATTTCAATTGTAAAACACCGCCGAAATTAAACGAAAACAAATAAGCGGAAAATATGCAGTAAAATAACAGCCCGACGGCATCTTTGGTTGAACGCAACGCGCGCTCCGTCTGTGCAGCAGAGCCGCTCGCCGTCTCTGTCTGCCGAGGTCAGCGTTTATCAACCTTTCCGTCTAATGTACCCCCACAGCCTCATTAATGCGACTCCAAAACTCGTCCATTAACCAATATGCAGCCTAACATATGTTCCGTGGAGCTGCCTGGTGATATTTTAACACTCACTAAAAAAAACGCAACGAGTTTCATTTCAATAAACCCAAATAGGTTTTATTTTGTATTAGTTGTATTTTTTGTTTTGTTATACTTTGTTAATCCTTCCTTATTATAACTCTAATTGTATTTAATTAAGCGCACGGCTTGTTTGCGTAATGTTTTCTTCACTCGGCTGCTCTTATCCATTTGCCTGGTTGTGGTTGGATGCTGTCTGGAGAGGCATGTTTGCTCAAGAAGACAGACAGACTGACTGAGATCCGGCTGAGGGCGTTCAGGCAGGGAGAACAGCACAACGGCGAGCTGAACTCTGAAGTGGGAGATTTTCATATTCAACGAGCTGAGGTGGCTGCTGCCCATGGCATTTCCTACAGAGTTTTCCTCCACATTATTAATGTCAGTAAACATGTCGGATACCTGGGACCTTGAGGGAGGTGTAATATTTCCCCGGCTCCAGAAGGATATCTAATTGTCAGAAGACACTGCACTGTACGTTTGCACTTCTACAATGCACAAAACACACACTTTCATATGAAGTTGTGGTGAGTATCTCATGCAGTAGCATATGTTTTGATTGATTCTGTTAATATGTTTAATTGTTATTGACATATTATTTCAGATAGCCTGTACTGCATGTTGTATTACGGGCACTTATAACCTTAGACAGCACGACAGTGAGTAACAGTTTGGAGAAGAGTGTCAGGTGCACACCGCTGCTGTGATCAGGTCACAGAGTAGCGGCTTATCGCTGAGAACACGTGTCAGGCAAAGCAGCTCGGTCTCTCTTTCTGTCTGTGTTCCTCATTCATACATACACAATCACACTGCTCCTTATACTGAATAATTTAGGAGCAGGTCGGTCACAGGTTTGGGCAGGAGAAATGTCAGAAATGAACTCTTCTGATTGGCTCTTTGTCAGGTGACAACATATTTTGGGGGATCTCATCCCCTCCTCACTGTTGAGCTCCACTTTTCCACAGGTTTGCTGTTGGTTTGGGTGTCAGTAGCAGATGTTCAGCAGTGGAGTATGGAAGTGTGTGTTCTCTCTGAATACACAACACAACATTCACACTTACAGATGTAGTGGGCGATATAAGCATCATCATTATATTGTATTAATGATCTGTTATATTAATATTCTATTCTATAACTTTTTGGTCAGCAAACATATATGTGGTTCAGAAAATGATTCAAAAACATAAAAAAAAGCCTTAGTGCTCAATTCTGATTTTTGCTCAGATCCGATTTTTTTTGCGTAGCTGTTCATATTGTTGTTTTAAATGTGGCCAATATCAGTTTTACAGTGTGAACAGATCATGGTGCTGAAACGGGAACCACAGAGAAAGAAAACAAATACGATCGGGGTTGCCAGGTTTTCACAACAAAATCCGCCCAATTGCTTCTCAAAACGAGTCCAAAACTAGCCCAATCGTGTTCTGGGGGTTATAGATCGCGTTAGTGCGGTCACTTTAACCCACAGAGTTAAAAAACAACCTGCTGCAACGATGAAAAAGTAGCCCAATTCCACGGGAAAACTGTGGACTAGGCAACACTTGCGCAGCACGCTGTCATACTGACGTAAACACGAAGGACATAAAGTAAGCGATTATGCATTAATTTATAGTGTGATCTGCCGCAGAAGCAAGCGAAATGATGTGCGCAGGTAATATGAAAAATAAAAAAAAGGATGTGACGGAAAAGAGCAGAGGTTTTGAACTCTTTTTGATAGAAGACATCATGTTTGCTTGTATATAGAGTTGTCACAGCAATACTTATGAGTTCTGACACGTCACTGTACAGTACTTCCACTTTCTACCTTTCGCAACTGTCTTGATAGCTTTGGGTATGTAAAATCTTTTTGAAGTGACTCCCATGAGCGCAGAATCGTGACGAATGTTGATCTTGAGTGACGTAAAAGTCGCATGAATTACCGAATCGTGTTTCACACTGCGGTTTTCGCGTTCGGCCAAAACATCTGACCTTTATCGGATTTCGTACCACATATGGAAATCGGAATTTAAAAGATCAGATTCCATGTGGTTTGTGCTGTTCATACTGTCATGAGAAAAACAGATCTGAGTCACATGTGAGCAAAAAAAATCAGATTTGGGCCGCATTTTCCTGCAGTGTGAACGTAGCCTTAGAGGTCATTGCATACTGTTTACCTAGTCTTGCTAGCTAGAATAAATTGTTTTCCGTCCCCTTCCTTTTGAAGATTAGTTTATATCTGGTTTCGATTCCTCTCTGTTCTGTCCTGACCTCGTCACCTTTATTTATATAGCGCTTTTAACCTCGTGTCACCTTGGCTATTGACTCTGGTCACCACAGAGCAAATCAAGCTCTATATCGTGCTCTACATCTGTGTTAGTGTGTTTCACCCCAATATCTGACCTTCTTGTGTGCACAAACCCTTAATTTGTCTGTTGGAGTGTGAGACAGCAGTCTGTCCAGAGTCCAATGAAAGTCATCTGTAGACTGTATCCCTAAATCAGTGAGCATCAGTGTGAGCTGCCATTAAAAAAGCAATTGATATAACACATGCTGCATACTGGTGTAGATATACTGCAGGGATACCCATGCTTGTTTTATTTATTTATTTATTTTAATTGTTATTTAATGCCTATGTCATATATGTGTGATTTAGGATATTTATGTAAAATGTAAGTCCTGTGGAATTCCTATATGTGGAATTCCACAGTGAATTCCTGTTTTTTTGATAGTTTTAAATCCTGAAATGTAGTACAATATTTAAATAACAAAAATGTTACTAGCTTAATGTTAATTCATAGTTCTCTACAAGGTCATAGTAGAAAAATAACTAAGAAATGTACAGTACCATAGTGAGTATACTGTAGAAATATTACATACTACTTGAAATCAGTGACTAATTATAATTACTGGAACTAAATGCACACATTAACTAGATGTTTTTCATAATTCCTGAGGTATTGCACACAATCCTGTTAGTTTTCCATCCATGTTTGACAGTGCCCAGAACCAGGCTAGTAGAAAAGTCCTACCTAGCAACAGTAACCAAGGGCGTGGAGCATAGTGAAAGATGATCACTAGAGGGAAAATGACAAATGCACAATTTGCATTTTCTGCACATTGCAGAATAAAAGTAAAAAAAAAAGTGTAGTGAAAATTGTGTGTTGTGTAGTGATATATAGTAGGTAGCAGCTTTCATCAGTGTCACAGGCCAACAACACATTCAGACAACATTACACATCTTATCTTTGAGACAAAGCGTCTGGGTTCTCAGCAGTACAAAATTATTAACAAGTGAGCATATTTATACCCTCACTCTGATAAATTGCTCTCTCATTTAGTTTTAACTTCCGTCTTTTAGTTTTAAATCCCCTTGTTAACACAGACAGTCTGTAAAGCATTTGAATAAGTCACATGCAGCATGACCTGTGTTTCATTGGTGAACAGGCGTAGAGACATTAATCAAGGGCAGTAACCCCCCTCCCTTCTGTTAGCCTTCAACTGTCTCAGATGTTTAGTTGAATCATAGCGGGCCGATGCTGGTCCTGACAGTGTGAGCCATATCTAATAGTATCTAGATGCTCACTCAGGCTTTCTGGCCATTTACGGGCCATTACAATGCATGTGTAATGCGCTGTGTTAAGAGAAAGCCATAAGTGAGGCAGACTTGTGTGAAAGGTGTCTTGTTGACTCTAATTAGAGGCAGAGGGAGGGAGTGCACTGCTCTTTGAAATGGCAAAGAAAATGAATTAGACCGCTTACCTGTCCAAGATTGTACACACGCCTGATAGACCTCAGCTGAAAAAAAAAAGTATTTTATGTACTGTATATAGCAGGTTAGAATGCATGTCAGTGCTGTCTGCTCAATTTTATTTGGTTTTCATACATATTGAAGGAGATGAATGTGTTTATAGTTTGACAGATATGACTATTAAGTTACCTCAGATACTCACATCTGTCTAATTCTTTCATCATTTACTCACAATCATGTCGTTCCAAACCTGTATGGACCCTTTTCACATATCCGGGTTTTTTAGAACCAAAAGTCATCATAGTTGGGTGAACTTCTATAGAGGTCAATGGGCAGACATGTGAGACATTATATGTAAATGTGATGGTGTTGTAATCGAGTGTGTGTGTGTGTGGTGTTGTACCTCTGTGTATATATATATATCTATACTACCTCAAATATATAATATATATATCCTATACTAGTATATATCTATAATTAATTATAATTTTTTTATTTTTTATTTATTTTATTTATTTATTTTTATTTATTATTTATTTATTTATTATTATTATTAATTTATTATTTTTTTGCATTCCCATTTGCTCAAATAGCAAAAGAAAAACTCCTTGATAGTGTTTTCACGACTTTCAAAAAGAGGAAAAAATATAGAGAGATTGGATAACTGCAGTCAGAAGAGATCCTGAATATCAATTTACCGTCACTCCCCAGGCTGCTGTATTACAAGCACCTCACAGCAGCATTACTAGTTTTTCCTAATTTGATCGCCAAAGGACTATATAAGTCAAAGTACTTGGGTTAAAATGTACCTACAATTCTTTCTAATTTTATATCTAAATGCATAATATGGTGAAAGATTCAATCCTTCTTTGACCCTCGACGTAGAAAATGAAATTTGTAATCAGAATCTGAGAAAAGGGTTCATTGCATTTTTTCTTCTGTGGAACACAAAAATAGAAGTTTTGAACAATATCCAAACTACTGTTGTCCATGCAGTGAAATGCAATGAACATGGATCTGTCAGTCTCCTGAAAAATAAACAAAACCATAAAAGTATTATTAAGAGTTAGTTTCACCCATATGAAAATACGTCAAAATTCCAAGTTACATCCTTTCCCCTTATGCTTGTTCCAAACCCAATAGATTTTGTTTTCTCGAAACACCTTTAAGATATTTTTAATGAAACCTGAGATTTCCTGTTCCGCGTGTACATACTATGTACTTATTTTAACAATTGCAATAACTGGGTAATAACTAGGTACTAACCATCAACCGATAAATAGGGCCCTATGATGCGGGAAACACGGATGGAATCGTGGAATCCAGTTATTAAAATCGGAATTTACTGTATAACTCAGAACTGTCACAGAATTTGCCAAAATTTGTATGGATAAATGAAAAGTAGGTCAGTACACTTAAATCAATTGTGACATGGACATTGTCTGTGATTATTAAGCTGCAAAAATACTATTTAAATATAAATCCTGCATGTTCTGCGAGTCTATATGAATGGCACACATAATGAAGCCTGTGTTTTCAGCCTCTGCCGCCTCAATATATAGGTATAATATAATCTCTAGAACTAGTCACTTCATGAGCATTTATCGTTTTTTTTTTAGAGAAATACTGTCGTCATATCATATAAAAACAGAAAAGGTCTTAACAGCAACCCGTCAAAATAAAAGTTTGATTTAACTTGAAAAAACTTTGACAGAAATATATTACTTAATGTAATCATAGTACTACTAGTAATAATTATAATTCATTATTAAAGCTTTATTTTTTAAAGGAATGGTAACACTTTCTATGAAGACCATTTGCCTCTATCAGGAATTATAAAGACTCATTAAGACCTATACTGCATCTGTGTTGATATAAATGCTTATTTTGAGTACTACTAGTTACTAACCTATACAAATGAATCATTGATGGCTTTAAGTAAAGTGAAAACATAGGATGCAATTTTCTTAAAGCAAATGTTAAGAAACCATGAAGATGTGCTCATTATCAGTTTAAGTTGTTTACTTGTATATGTAACTAATGAACAATAATTCCTGTAATAAAATAATGAAGATAAAAACAGAAATCATTAGTACAAACAGTTAAAAAAACTTTTTTAAATGTTACATACTAGCAAAACACTGCAACGATATTATAAAGCTTAATTCCAAACTGCTATAAGCAATACCATGCATATGGCTGAGGAGATATAGATTTCAACAAATCAAAATTACCATTCATTACCTCTAATGCAAACATTAGCCATTAAAGACATAATAACTAATTGATACAACAAACAAGTGTTTTATATTTGATCATTTATAAGCCAGTGTGTAATGGATTATGAGCATGCACACTGAAGAAGAAAATGCATGCCTTATAAGTACTTACAAAAATAATATAAACGTAATTATAACTGTTCTTATAACACAGCATAGGTCTTAATGAGTCTGTATAAATATATTTATAGAATAGTAATACTTATTTATAAGTACGCATAAATGGGGCTATAATTCATTATAAGCATGGTCTTCATAGAAAGTGTTACCAGAATTTATTTAACAGGAAAATGTAAATACACAACACAGAATTTCTGATAAATTAAATAAATTAGGAATCCAGTAAATGAATGGAAAACACGAATTTAGCTACTAAAAATCGCAAACTGAATTTGACAAAAAAAATAAAACATTTCATAGGGCCCTAAATGTACTTTTTGTTATACTTGTAATTAATTGCTGTTAAATTGTGTACATTTCACGATTTCAATTAATTAGACATGTTTTTTGATTAATAAAATTTAATTTATAAGTACACACACAGTAAAATAAAGTGTAACTGAGATTTCTATCCCTCCATTGAAAGTCCATGTAAACAAATTTTTGACAATTCAAAACGTTCTTAAAAGTAAGTATTGTAAACGTAATTTATATGAATCGAGCGGTCTTTTGTCGTTTTTATTCACATATAAACATTGATTAGCCCAATGCAAATAGAGGCAATCAATATGGTAACAAAGTCTGTTTGTCGTGCACGAAACCAATTATGTTTGTCTCCAATATAATAATCACACCAAGCACGTTTCCTTCTGTTGTCCACATTTAGTGATTTATTGATTAGTGTAATTATTTATGCACTCTCGTGAATAAAAGCCTAAATTAAATCTATTCATCATTATCAACCTGTATTCAACTGCTCAGTTGATGTGGATTCATTTTACATCACCAAATACGCAATTTCAAGTCCTCAGCAAAATCATAGTTCGGACCGCCGGCATTACAAGCAAGTACATCTCACAGTGAACAGTAACCCAGCACAGCACACATTAACAGCTCCACGCTGTTGCAGTATGCCATGTCCCCTGCTGAATCCAGAAGTCCCTTTGTCATAATCAAGTGTGTCCTTCTGGATGTTCCTTATGACCAGCTAGAGAAAACACAAAGCCAGTGTGGGCACCTCTGGTTTATCTCTGTTAACACACTTTCGGGATGTGACCGCAGGACCTGCTGTGTGCATAAAAGGGAAGAGGAAGAGATTTATGAGACAGTGTATGTGTGTGTTTATCTGATGGATAACAGCGGACACTGTTTCTGTGTGTGGCTGCAGTTGGAAACCTTCATTTTCATGGCCACACCTTTGTTGTATCAATTTTCATAATGATAAAAGAACAAGTTTGTATGGAACCCCTATATACTGCATCTGGATGATCACCCACTGAATGCATTACTGAATATTTTATATTTTGATATTTTATGTTTTTCTTTTTATGTGTTTCGCCAGAATTTTTTTTTATACATCTTTATTTGATTTTAGAAAATGAAGAAACCCTTCTGAAAGAGACATTTTATGTCTCGGATTCTCTCTAAATAATGGCTGGAGACCAATTTGCGACATTATTCACATAATGTGCCAACATTCTTTCCTCTCACAAATGAAATCATCAGCTCTATACATTATATATGCATGCAAGAGAAATGATTGCCCTATAAAGTTAACACCTTGTTAAACCAGTTATGCATATCTTCAAATCCCTAGTATGAGGCTATATATTTATATATTGTTTAGTCATATTTTGTTTAAATTTCTGCTACAATAGAGACCCACTTTTCAGAAAGAGTCCTCGCCACAGACTATAGTGCAATAAGGCAGTGGATTAATATATTACTGTATGTAGTGTATTTTGCTGATGTGTTTTGTGTTTTTTAATTAAAAAATGTGTATTGATTATTTTATGCTATTATTGTAATATATAGCTTATTCACAATTTTAGCTCCGGGTTTACCAGTAAATGAAAGAGGAACAACACTCAGCCAATCAAATTTGAGGAACTAACTGCTAATAATATAATTGGTGTAACGAAAAACAAATATACAATACATTGTAGCATTCATTTGCTCTCTTTTTCATTCCCCCCAGGAGGTCCATGAAATTCTACGCGAGTACGAGCTCAAATACTGTTTTGTGGACCGGAACAAAGGAACAGGTAATTGGCCTCCTTCAGTCATCCTACTGCTCTCATGTTTCTAATGGTTCTCTTCCGTCTGAGCCATCAGAATCCAGACCTCTCAAAAAACACCATACGTTTGCCTACTTAGCGCACCTGAGATTAGTTTCCTGTGGTGGAGAATGAGGACTTACAGAGAATTGTTCTTGATGAAAGGTCTCAGCTTTGTAACTGCAAAAAGGTTGCCTGTTCCTCTGAAGTAAAGTGAAGCTTTGAGGTTATTTGAGTTTGTACAATCTGTCACTGTGCTGATTTGTCCTCTTTCTATCTTTGTTCTGTTTGAAATATTGAATCAAATGAGCATTTGGATTTTAGTTTTCATATATAATTTTAACTGCTTATAAAAATATAAATAAATGTAATGTATTTTTAACTATTTGTGAGGGTTTGCTAATTTTCAGTCCATCCTTAAAATATTGATCTAATACATCCTAAAGAGCTGCTATTTCAACTGGATTCCAGACAATTTGAAAGCTCAGGGTGACTTCCAAAACAAACCAAGCTTGTCATTGGCATCCATGCTGAAAAACAATTTTAAGTCTAACATATGGTAATAAATTATTGAAGATAAATAAGCGAAGATAAACAACATGCACTGAAATTCAGCAAAAGTGTATTCTGTTATTCAGCTTGAGAAAGTGTTTTTTGCTGGTTTCAGCCCGATGCAGTTGTCATTTTCACGTCCTGCGCCACGTTTTTTAAACAGTAAATACATTTGCGCCCATTTGTGCGCCTATGGGCGTGCTGGTCTGAAAACGAGGTGTGTTCAGGCACATTGCTATTTTGAGGCAACTGAAATAGACTGCGCCATTGACCAATAATATATTGGCAATATTTATTTATTTTTGTTATTTAAAAAGAGTGTGTTAGTAATATGCGCCTATATGCAGGTGCACAACACGCATACACTCTGCTTATTACACACACAGGGATGCGCAGCAGCGCACAAACATGTCAAATATTAAAAATGAAAGGATTACAATGTAAAAGATTATTGTGCCTCGTAGATGGTCTCGTCACGCGCTTTAACCTCGTGCACGAGCAGATTCGTTTCCTCTCTGGAGAAGCGTTCAGTCTTTGCTCTTGCAAATTCCACCATGTACTGTAAATAGCGAATCTGCCATGGCAAAGATACGTTTTAAGGGATAACATATTTGACTAGAGGGGGACTTTAAAAACTGCAAAATATCAGCTGATATATTGCATTACTTTTGCCACCAGCCATAGCCAAGCCACACGTAGATACTGTTGGATTGAGCCTCAGCTGCACGATTACTGCGATTACAGCTGCACATTTCACACATGGGTATTTTTCACAGTCCAGTGCTAAACCTAAGGCTGATAATCAACCTGCACCTTCATGTAATGCCGGGATTTTGGCCTGCTAAATGTCGTCAGTACCTAAAACCCCTGGCAGCACTGCAAACATTCCCACATGCTCTAATTAGCAGTATCTAGGGATAAAGGTGAAACATCATGATGATCTCATCCTTCAGCCGCTCTGGGCTTGTCACCTCCTGCCAGCACCCCAGCAGAGGCTCCGGTGTCAAGGATCAGAGTCCAGTGTGCCTGCAGGAGGTGGAATGTTACTTGTGCTCTTTAGTACTTGCCTGAAATACGTTGAACAATTTAAATATGAGCGATTCACATGGCATATAGACCTGTTCTTTTGGTTAGAGACAAGTTTAAGGAAAGAGCTGTGAAGAGTGGAAAAAGAATGAAGAATTAACATGAGAGGAAATGAGGAAAGGCGAGGAAATGTTGATAGAGACTGTAGGGAGAGAAAGCAATCAGAGATGGAAGAAAGAATGACAACTTATATGATGGTGGAAGATGGGGAAAAAAGAAATCCTACAGAAAAAGAATTCTTGTCTCCTCTGGCGTACAGCCCGGAATTGAAATATGCTGTGATATTCCCAATGCTGGAGGCTTACAGTAAGGGAATTACAACACACACCCCCCCCCACTAACATTTTTAAAGTCTTTTCTGAAATCTGTAGCGTCTGCGTAGAATCATGCATGATCTTTGGGTTTTATAGCTTAAGAGACCCATTTTAGCCTTTTGACATTTGTTGTTTTTGCATATAAATTACAGTCCTGGCCACAGATTCTAAATTTATATGGGTGCTAAATTGTCAAATGGTTCCCCCCCACTATCAAGGAGATGCTAAACAGTTTCACCACTCTCGTTTTCGAGTTTCAAACACATTCCAAAGAGACATAAATGACCCCCGGGGCCAGGCACAATGGGCCTGGCTGACCAAGCAAACTAACACACACACACACAAACACACACACGTAAAGACCTGTTACTCTGTTATACTCTACAAATATATCTGGTATATTGCATGTGTTGTTTGTATGTTTCCCTATTAGATTAGCTGAGTTACCACTCGTTATTTGTATTAGTTAAAGCCATAAAAAACTTATATTCAGGTGTATGTGTGTATCTTTCGTTTAATCTATTCCAGATTATTGTTTCTTTGTATCAATATATCTGGCTCTTATATTCCTCAATCAATGATGTACAGTATGTGATTGTGAAATGCATCATATTATTTGTACTATATTTTGGGTAAAACTGCACCAATCATCCAGACCGGGCATAAACATGCAAATGGACCATAAAGGGAAACAAAGGAAACTTCTCCCGTTCAAAATTCATGCCTGGTATTGGCCAGTCCACCCAGAATAGGAACCCTGAAAAGTGATTAGCCCGAAATAATCTTTGCTAAGAAACCCTCTTCGTTTGAGACAACACCTTTCAAGACTCTCAAGACTTTCCTTTTGAGTTTTTATTTTCCGGCAGTTTTTATCTTCAAGTAACTTGATTCGCTGTGGACTTTTCCTTCTTCAGAAGAACCAGAAGTAAACTTCCAGCTCACTCCTAACGAACTCATCAAAGACCTCCGTTGTCTACTGCATCAGGACTCTTGTTCAGCAATCGAAGCCAATGCAAGTAACTGTTTACAATTATTTAGATGCGTGTTTAAGTTTCAGCCCCTTTTAAGGTGATTTTTGATTCTCTGATGTTTCTCGAAGGTTGTGTCTAAAATTGATGTGAAATACTGCCATCCTTTTCCTTTCCTCTCTCTTTTCCTTACTTTGTTTCATTCTGTATGTGTTTTGCTTAGTTAGTTATATGTTAGATATAGTTTAATTTATTAAATCCCTTATATTCACCACTGATTGTCTCTGTTTGCTGCTCACAATTCGAAGTCAATGAATGTGTTGAACCCTTGCTACATTTTGCTAAATCACTGCTAGCACTGCACAAAGAAGGACAGTTAATCTTCCTTGGCCCGGCAAATTAATCTTTCCTTGAATTGATAAATGATTATATTGTCTGCTCGGTGGATGGACAGATCAAATAATTGTAATATTGATTCTGCTACAGTTAATTCGAAGATATAATCTAAGTATTTATTATTAATCATAACCAGTTATGATTAGTCGTAAATATTTCCCTGTTGAGCTGATTTACTACAAATCCAAAACATTATTTTTTTCTGTGTTAGAATATAAGAAGAAAATAGTTGTTTTGAAGAATGTTTTTCTTAAGAATGTTATTTCAATCTGGCTCCTGGTATCCCTCTGAATGTTTTAGCATCATGATAAAGCAGTTTCACTCAAATAGAAGAGACCGAAGGACAGAAAAGGACTCAAGTTTTAGAAGAAGATACATGATTTATTTTTATGCACATCTCTTATGGATGAAATGTTTTAGGTTTACCCGTAATAATCCTGCATAGGTTTATTGTTTAGGTATTTGTGCACATTGGAATCTGAGAGCTGCTGTTATTGAGCTTAGGAGTGATGTGAAAGTACAGACTTACAGCAGCTGGAGAAAATGCAGAGAAGAAAGTAATACAAGAGAACCTGCACGCTTGTGCATTTAATTGAATTGTTAGTGTCTGGGAAGGCCATTAGGGATCAGACCTTCTAACTCTCTCCCTTCCGTTTACATGACTGCATAGCTTTTCCAGTAAAATAATGCATGTTATGAAGTCTACTTTTTGTTTTTTTTTTCTGCTTCTAATGGAAGTGGTAAGAGTGGCTTGTGGTAAAAGTTCCCATTCCGTCAGTCACGTTCAACGTTACGTCAGTGACTGACGAATTGGGATCTCGCCCGAGAGCCCAATCACCTTTGAGTGTTAACTAAACAAGCCAATGACAGTTGGCGTGCGTGCTTCGCCACGCGCACCCCGCCCCGCAGCGCGGGTATAAAAGGAGAGCGCGTGCAAACGCACATCAGCTTTTCGCTTCGGAGCCGAGCCTTCTCAGGACGAATCTCCGCGAGTGTTTGGAAGAAACAGCTGGCGTTGGTGTTATGGCGCGTCAGCGGGGGTTGCCATTCAGTGCTGCTCATCTTCGGCGTGCTGCAGCTGCCATTCTGCGGTCTCGCCGCGACCTCCCTTGGGCGCTTCAGCGCTCTCTCTAAAAGAGTGTTTCCTTCTAAAAGAGCTATTTCTAAAAGAGGTTCACGAGCGACGGGCGTCTTTTTAAAAATTGTTTTCCCGCTCGTGCGTTTCTGGATGTGGTTGTTTCCTGGCTTCATCTGATGGTCATGATTGCTGTGTCTCGTGCCTGGGCTTACAGCTTGCTGAAGCAGCGCTCATGGATGAGTTGTGTTCTCAGTGTGGGAACATGACCATCGCGACTTTGCGGTCTAGATATCTCCTCATTAAACGGGGGGGGTATCCCCCTTGCCATGCCCCGCTCTAGCTCCTCTGGTTCTCGGAGGGCTACTTCGGTTCATGGTCAGGGAGACCTGAGGGTTACGGTGAGAGCTTCCCCGTCGAGTACGTCTCCGCGGGTCTCTCATTCCTCAAGCACAGCGCACCACCTGGTGCTTCCAGACGAGTGTGCTGGGTCCTCAGACAGAGCGGGGTCCAGCATCTTGTGCAGGGCACAGGCAGAGGACAGGATGTCGATCACTGCATCAGAGGGCGAGCTAAGCTCTGGAGATGAGGATTCGACTGCGCTGCCAACGTCAGGTAGAGTGGCGTTGCCCGAGACAGATCCAGAGCTGACCGCTATGCTTTCCCCGGCTGCTGAGAGTGTCGGGCTGCACTTGAGGCCTCCTCCTTCTCCCGAACGGGCTCGTCTAGTCGGGGGATGAGTATTGTGGTCCGGGGGGCGCAGGCCGGACTCTTCAGCCGCCTCGGTGTCTTTCTTCCCGGAAGTGCATGAGGAGATCACTAAGTCTTGGAAGTCACCTTTTTCTGCCCGAAACAGACTTTTGCCTCCTCCGTCCTCACCACCCTCGACTGGGGGGCGGCCCAAGGGTATGTGGACATCCATCCGGTTGAGCGCGCGATTGCCATGCAGCTTTGCCCGCAAAGTGCCGCCGCCTGGAGAGGTATTCCATGCCTTCCGTCCAGGGCCTGTAGGTTCTCATCTGCTCTGACGGCTAAGGCTTACAGTGCCGCTGGACAGGCTGCTTCCGCCCTGCATGCCATGGTCCTCCTGCAAGTCCACCAGGCCAAGGCGTTGAAGCAGTTGCACGAGGGTGGTGCTGACTCGGGTGGGCTGCAGGAACTGCGCACAGCGACGGACCTCGCGCTAAGGGCGACGAAAGTCACGGCGCAGGCCCTGGATCAGACAATGTCCACATTGATGGTCCAGGAGCGCCACCTATGACTGACCTTGGCGGATATGAGGGAGACCGACAAGCAACGCTTCCTGGACTCCCCGATCTCCCAGGCCGCCTAGTTCTCGACGCGGTGGAGAACTTTGCCCAGCAGTTCTCCGCTGCACAGAAGCAGACGGAGGCATCTCAATGCATCCTGCCCCGGCGGTCGGCTGCTGCAGCCACCCCACCGCCGGCTGCAGCCCCTCTGTCTGCTCGTCGCCGAGAGCGCCCTCCTGTGGCCTCTATCTCCGCTCCAGCTCGGCCGCAGCAGCAGCCTTCACAACGGCGCAGCGTGGAGCTGGCCGCAGGAAAGCGGTGCAGCCCGTCTCTGCCCCTGCCAAGCCCGTGAAGCACCAGGGCGGGCGGCGTCCTTGGGACGGGCGACCCGGGGTTCTTGGATCCTGCTCTTCAGGAGATTGTGACCGCACCACTCCTTCCCCCGGAGGGGGGCCGGGTGGAGAATCCTATGTTCCAGTTTGTTTTTGTTTCGCCACTGGCTACCCAGCCAGTGGTGTCCAAAACCTCAACAGAAGAGCGGGTTTCTTTTTTCTCCGGGTTCCAAGAGGGCGAGGATGTGTGCGAGACCCAGTCTCCACATGGCCATCCCCCTCTCACTTCGCCAAGGGTCAGCAGGGTTCGGTTCAAGGACGCTATGCCTCCTTACGAGCCCCCTGCCCAGCAGTGGAGCAAGGTAAGTCGCGCGCTGCGCACTCAGTCCCCACCCTGGGACGCGCGGCCTCCCGGGTTGGGTCCCTGTGTTCCACTTCGCTGCCCCACTGCGGGTACGTCGGTGGTCTCCCTGGTCCCGCTAGTTCGGTCGCTGGGGGCCTGGTTAGCGCTCCCCAGTCCGTCTCGCTGGCTCCTGAGAACCATCAGACTCTGGCTATGCGATTCAGTTCGCCCGGCTCCCTCCCAAGTTCAGGGGCATTCGGTTCACCTCTGTGCCGGACAAGGATGCTCCTGTCTTGCGTGCAGATATCGCGGTCCTGCTAGCGAAGGACGCGATACAGCCGGTCCCTCCAACCGAGATGAGGTCGGGCTTCTACAGCCCATACTTCATCGTACCCAAGAAAGGCAGTGGGTTACGACCAATCCTGGACCTGCGCGTACTGAACCG
Organism: Sinocyclocheilus anophthalmus; assembly: GCA_018155175.1. Lineage (NCBI taxonomy): Eukaryota > Metazoa > Chordata > Actinopteri > Cypriniformes > Cyprinidae > Sinocyclocheilus > Sinocyclocheilus anophthalmus. The sequence continues at coordinate 446,694 of JADLZN010010509.1, forward strand.
GGCCCTTCACAAGCTCCCGTTCAGGATGTTGACGCAGAAACGCATCTTTCAATGCGTCCGTCCTTTCGATTGGTTTGCAGCGGTCGACAACAAGGACGCGTACTTTCATGTCTCGATTCTCCCTCGACACAGACCGTTTCTCCGCTTTGCGTCCGAAGGGCGAGCATATCAGTACAAGTTCCTCCCCTTCGGGCTATCCCTGTCGCCTCGTGTCTTCACCAGTCGTGGTAGTCAGCCCTCGTTCATTGAGGTAAGCGGTCCCATTCGCGTTCTCAACTACCTCGACGACTGGCTCATACTGGCCCAGTCCCGAGCGCAGTTGTGCGAACACAGGGATATGGTGCTCAGTCACCTCAGCCGATTGGGGCTTCGGGTCAACTGGGAAAAGAGCAAACTCTCTCCGGTGCAGAGGATCTCTTTTCTCGGCATGGAGCTGGACTCTGTCAACCTCTTGCACGTCTCTCAGTAGAGCGTGCGCAGTCGATGCTGAACTGCCTGGGGTCCTTCAGTGCAAGACAGCGGTTCCACTGAAACAATTTCAGAGGCTCCTGGGGCATATGGCATCCGCAGCCGGTGTCACGCTGCTCGTGTTGCTTCATATGAGACCGCTTCAGCATTGGCTTCACGACCGGGTCCCGAGATGGGCATGGCGACACGGCACTTACCGGGTTTCTGTTACCCCGTTCTGCCGTCAGACCCTCAGCCCATGGACAGATCTTGCCTTTCTTCGGACAGGAGTATCCCTTGGGCAAGTATCCAGGCATGTTGTTGTGTCAACAGATGCCTCCGCCAGGGGCTGGGGTGCCATGTGCAGTGGGAATGCAGCTGCGGGGCTCTGTTCGGGGCCCCGCTACAGAGGCATATCAACTGCCTCGAGTTGCAAGCAGTATGGCTGGCTCTGCGCCGCTTCAAATCGCTGCTACACGACAAGCACGTACTGGTCCGTACGGACAGCACTGCGACCGTTGCGTACATCAACCGACAGGGTGGTCTGCGCTCCCGTCGCATGTTGCAACTCGCTCGCCATCTCCTCTTGTGGGGTCAGAAGCATCTGGGGTCGCTTTGGGCCATTCACATCCAAGGCAGGCTCTATCGTGCAGCCGACGAGCTCTCACGTTAGCCCGCTCTTCCGGGAGAGTGGCGACTCCACCCCGAGACAGTCCAGCTTATTTAGAGACGCTTTGGGGACGCTCAGGTAGACCTGTTTGCCTCCCGGACACGTCCCGTTGCCAGTTGTTTTACTCCCTGGCCGAGGGACCCCTCGGCACGGACGCACTGGCGTGCAGCTGGCCTCGGGGCCTACGCAAATATGCGTTTCCCCCAGTGAGCCTTCTCGCGCAGACACTGTGCAAGGTCAGGGAGGACGAGGAGCAGGTCCTCTTGGTGGCGCCATACTGGCCCAGTCGGACTTGGTTCCCCGAACTGATGCTCCTCGCGACAGCCCCTCCTTGGCGAATTCCTCTGAGGAGGGATCTCCTTTCTCAGAGAGGGGGCACACTCTGGCACCCACGTCCAGACTTGTGTAATCACCCCCTTGTGGTCCCTGTACGGGATGCTGAGGTTCTAGTTGGGCTACCTCCAACGGTAGTAAACACCATCGCTTCAGCCAGAGCCCCGTCTACCAGACACGCTTACAGGCTGAAGTGGAACCTGTTCGTCGGTTGGTGCTCTTCCCGCCTGGAAGACCCCCGTAGATGCCCGATCGCAGTCGTGCTTTCTTTCCTGCAGGATGGCTTGGAGCGAAGGCTGTCTCCCTCCACCCTGAAAGTGTATGTTGCCGCCATTGCCGCACATCACGATGCAGTAGACGGTAAGTCTCTAGGGACGGCACTCCCTGATTATTTTTCCCCTCAGGTTTCCTCAGAGGGCACGGATGCTAATCCTCCGCGCCCTCACCCTTTATACCCTCTTGGGATCTCCCATCGTCTCTCATGGCCCTGAGGATGAGTCCCCCCCCCCCCCCTTCGAGCCTCTGTCAGTCAGTAGAGCTTAAGGTTCTGTCATTAAAGACAGCGCTCCTCACCGCTTTGGCCTCGGTCAAGAGGGTAGGGGACCTGCAGGCATTCTCGGTCGACGATTCGTGCCTAGAATTCGGGACGGGTAACTCTCACGTTGTCCTGAGACCCCGGCCCGGATATGTGCCCAAAGTTCCCACCACGCCTTTTAGGGATCAGGTGTTGAACTTGCAAGCGCTGCCCCGGGAGGAGGTAGACCCAGCCATTGCTCTGCTCTGTCCCGTTTGCGCTCTGCGCATTTACTTGGACCGTACGCGGAGCTTCAGGACCTCAGACAAGCTCTTTGTCTGCTTTGGAGGTCAGCAGAAGGGGAATGCTGTCTCCAAACAAAGGATTTCCCACTGGATTGTGGATGCTATAGTCTTGGCATACCGCCACCGTTTACCAGCCCCCTCGAGTGAGACTCACTCTACTATAGGATGGCATCTTTCTTGGGCTTGGGCGCGGGGCTCCTCGATAGCAGACTCTGTAGAGCTGCCGGCTGGGCGATGTCTAACATGTTTGCGAGATTCTATAATCTCCGTGTAGAGCCCGTGTCCTCTCGTGTACTCACCTCAGGTAGGCAGTAACACCGGACCTGCTCGGTGTCGATCACGCTTGCTGCGCCATTCCCCTCTACGGACCGGATACGTGTGCTTTTTTGCTTCTCAGTTCAGTTCCACATGGCGAACTCTGTTGGAGTTCCTCCCGCACCCTCGGTGGTCAGGCTTGGCGGAGCGCCAGACGCCAGGCTCATCACTCGTGTGCATGCCCAAGGTCAGCCCTTGTGCTGGGCTAGGTGCCCGTGTGTAGTGATTCCCCCTTCGGGTGATCCCACATGTGTATTCTTCCACGGTACGGCTCCCCTCACGGTAAGCCCGTGTCTTTCCCTGGCAGTCGTTCACTGCCATCTCTGCTGCGTAGTGATCTCACCCCGGGTGGGTTGAGTCTACCGCAGAGACTTCCTTATGTAGTACTGCCCTGGGCCAGTCCATATGTGTAATTCCACATGATACCTCCTATGCGCATGATGTGGCTTCCGTAGCGTTCCCCTACTTGGGTATGCTTTCCCAGTGTTATCCAATTCCCACTGTATGGAACAGCAGTGGCGGACACCTCTGCCTAGCCGCTGTCCATCTTCCGCCCCAGCTGGTGTGGGGGGACTTGCCGGCTTTTGCAGGGCACTGGAGGGGGTCAGCAATAGTGGCGTTTTCCATACGGATCCCAATTCGTCAGTCACTGACGTAACGTTGAACGTGACTGACTGAATGGGAACGTCTAGGTTACTTGTGTAACCCTCGTTCCCTGAAGGAGGGCACGGGACGTTACGTTCCATTGCCACAGTTGCTGTACCACGCTGTACGGCCGGGGCACGTAGTCTCGGCTCCTCAGCGAAAACTGATGTGCGTTTGCACGCGCTCTCCTTTTATACCCGCGCTGCGGGGCGGGGTGCGCGTGGCGAAGCACGCACGCCAACTGTCATTGGCTTGTTTAGTTAACACTCAAAGGTGATTGGGCTCTCGGGCGAGATCCCAATTCGTCAGTCACTGACGTAACGTCTCCGTTCCCTCCTTCAGGGAACGAGGGTTACACAAGTCGTTTAAAAGATCTAGACGTTTTTCCCTGTAATTAAAAAACAACAGAGGCTGTGTGTGTGTGTGTGTGAAGAGGTGCACACTCTCATAGAGGGATTTGCTCCGGGCTGTTGCTTTCTCTCTTTAGGTAATGAGGAATATTTATCTTCCATCTCCTATGCAAAGTTTACTCAAGATTCGCCTCAGTGAGTCTAACAAATTGGCTGCGTGGTTTGAAACCAATTGTTAATGGCTGTGCATTACGAAACAAAGCCTGTTAATTTAACATTTAGAATCCACCGTCAGCTGTCCTGGATTTTCCCATCCTCTATAGTTATAGAATTAAAAAAGCTCACATGTTTCAGTAGGGGCATCCATTCTGTGATGGAATTCTGAAGGAATGTGTGGTGTTCCGGACAGGCAGTGGAATGACAATGGATGCAGTGGGCATGGGAATTAAAGTTTAACAATGGAACTTTTGTTTAAACTGCACTGTCCTGTAATGAAGACACATACGGATCAAGAGTGCTTACACTGGACTAACTACACCGGCTCGATAGGCCTAGTTAACATAGATGCTAAACTACATAACTAATTGATACATTTTTGAATATGCATATAACAATTTCAGACCATCAAGGTTTGCTTGCTTGACTGATCATAGTGCATTTTGGCTTTTTATAAATTTTTAAAATATTAATAGGTGAAATAATAGCGGTATTAATGTAACAGTTTACATTCTAGTCGAGTCTAATTTTGTATAATCTCTTTTATAACAGTTGATATTTTACCAGAGAAGCTTGATATTGACTTTTACAGTATGTTCCTTGTCTGCTGTCTCTGATGTTATTACTTTTTTCATGTTATTTTACTGTAGCACAAGAGTCATTAGCCAAATGACATTTATGGCTTAAAACAACCTTGTGAATGCCCTTGAGCAAAGATTACATATTTTAAATCACATACTGTACTTGGGGGTCTTGTGTCATCCGGAAATGGATGGGAATGTTAACGGATGTCTTCTGAACTTTCACAAAACAAAACAGAACCGAACAGCAATATTTTGATAGTGCCAAAGAGCCACAGTGTTTATATTTTTGAGAGGAATCAACCTATGAATGTCTTACTTATTTGATCATATACTACATCATTTTAGATTTCATATACCTTTATATTTGTGTACAATCAGACTTTTGTGCAGAACACTTTGCATAAAAAGAGGCGGCTTGATGTGATTAGCTCTTGAAATTCAAGTTCTGAAGAAAGTTTGTTATTAGTTGTTGTTGTTTTATTAACATTATCTATAGTTGCAAGCCTTTCTGTGTGTCAAGGTCTTCAGATCGCACCTATTATCTGTCAATTGACACTTTTCTTACGGACTAATGCAGTTGAAATGTCTGTAGAGTGCTTTGAAGCTGCTTTAGTGACCATGACGTTGAGAGTCTTTGATAAAAGTCTCTCTGTGTACATTTTATCCTCATTCAGCCTCTTAATATATAAGGGTTCACGTACAGCCCTGCTGATTTGGCCCAATTATTTTTGATAGGCCTTCAATGTTCTGGCCTTTCATGGGCTACTGCACTAGGTGTGATCGAGAGGGACTCATATAGGCCCTTTTGTGAAGTTTAAAAAATATTTATTTTTTTTTGTTTCCAAGCATTTTTTTTTTTTAAAGTAGCAATTAGGGATGGTTATGTCACGGTATCTAATTAAGTGATTAAACCCTTTTGCTTTTGTGTTGTTGCATTGTGGTCATTTACAAGTTGAAAATGTGCTGGTTGTGACTGATATGAGGTCATAGAAATAGCTAATTTATGGATGTTCTTTTTAATGGCAAGCAAAGCTGCACAGAACATGGAGGAAAAGCTTAATAGCACAGAATCGCTTGCTGCTGTATTAAGCTTTCTGCCAGATTAAAGTTAGCTAAATTCTCACCCTGTGTGCCTCTAAGAAGACACAGTGTGACTACAGCTTTATACTCCTTAGAACAGTTGTTCTTCACTTCAGATATTTTTTTTTACTTTGTCAGTCCTGGATGTAGTAACATATTTAGAATACATTGTCTCCCACAGTACAGATCCTTCAAATATGGACGTTTATGCAGACAATAGCTTAAAAACGCTCAGCCATCAGTTCAGCATCTCAGGATTCTTCTAATGCCTGTGACAGCACATCACTGATCTCTCTCAACTGTGGCTTATCACGCAGAGAGACAGCACAGATAACAGCTAAATTCAAGTCCCAAAGGGAGGAGAAGAACACCATTAGAAGCCCACATGCTGTCATTTCACGCCTCAATTCTTGTTATGTGTGCTGTTGTTTGCTGTGCCCAGTTTCTAAATAACTGATTTTCAGCCATGAAATTAATTGCCGTGTAAGCGTTCACATTCACTCCCAACGGACAGTTCATCATCGTGTACAGTGACAAATCATAGCTGTTAAAACTACTTCTATCTGACACACGTGATCTATGAGGGAAACACACCGGAAATGGCTGCCCACTCTCTTGGCACATGTCATGTTGTAGTTGTCCTTCGAGAATCACAAATTGGGAGAAGAACATTGTGTTCGAGCCTGCTGACACTGATATAAATATATATCAATAATCATGGTTAAAGAATTTTGATAAATCTCACAAAAACATAAAAAACAATGCTTAAATAAAATGAAATGGAATGCCTATTTTGCATTATTTAAATGAAAATTAATTGTGTTTAATTAAGTTCCCTCAAATTATCATTACATGATACGTACAAACATTTTTCTTTTAAGGTTTAAAAACATTCCAATAATTCTCGAAGATTATTCATATACTTTTAAATAAACTATCTATTCTCATATATATAATATATCTATTAGGATATAGATATATATAATATATATAATATTTTTTTTTTTTTTACAAATATTTCAGTAAATACTTGAGTGCCTTATTAGTTTTTTTCATTTTTATATATATATATATTTGTAATTATATAAATCAGTATAGTACTATTAATCATTTTTTATTAATTATTTTAAGTTAGTATAAAGGCAATACAACACACTACTATGATCCATTAGTTAGTGGTAATTTTGTGGTGAAATATGACTTGATCTTCTTCACAGGTTCAGACTTGTTTATTTAGGTGATGCATGTGTTTAGGTGATGGTATGATGTACGTCATTTAAACAGCATGAGCACTCCATCAGAACAACCACCCAGCATGCATCTCAATCTCACAGATGATGAAGATCGAGAGAGGGGGCCGCGAATGGATCCAATAGCGGTGTGGGGGTCTCATTGTCCACTTGAAGCTTTAGAGGGGCTTTTTACGGGAGCGTGTGGGAGTTAACTGCTCGGCCCGACAACCACTTCAGCCAGATGACTGATGCTGGGAAAGCAGAAGGAGATCATCATTAATTGATGCAGTGGCAAATGTAGGCGGCTTTGGAGAAGGAGCACACAAACTCTCACACTCAAACATGAACACACAGGAGGACAAAGGCCAAAGTCATGGCTGCTGAAGAGCAGAACATATTTGAATATTGAGGCTGGGTAATGCTAGCATTTAACCGCTCCATTATCGGGCATCTTTGCAGCGTGGCTGGAAATGGAAATAGCAATGTCATTTAGTTTGCGTTTCTGTTTTTCAGATCTATTTTGAATATGTTGTACTGTATGTGTGACGAGATTTTATTTAGGACACTCCATCCATGATAATGGTAGCAGATCCTCTAACATAGGCTTATTGAAAAAACTAGGGATGCACGGATACCACTTTTTCCAGTACTCGCCCGATACCGATACTTTTATTTTTGGTACTTGCCGATACCGAGTACCGATACCAATATTTTCATTGCATTTGTGAAACCAAAAGAGTATGTATAATGTTAGTTGGTTAACTTAATTTATCAAATAGATTCAGTCAAACCAATATTTATTCAGACACCTTCAACATTTCTCACATTATCACAGTTTATTCGCTATAGTTTAGAAAATGGTAATAAAATGACAAGAACTCAGAGTTAAACTGTGTCAGAACAAATTCAGCTTGATAACTTTGATAGGCCTCTGAAGGTGTCCGAAATACCGTCATCCCTGGTTAGCAGGATGGACACCATCTCCAACACCTACATCAGGAAGTGGTTGGGCCTCCCGCGCTGCTTCTCTGAAACAGGCCTCTTCGGCAAGAATGCTCTTAAACTTCCTTTTGAAGTCCATCAACCTCGGATACAAGCAGGAGAAGGAGGCTACAACACAAGGAGGTCATGGGAAGAGTCCAACACAGCCGAGCAGGGTTGGGCTGGGGAGAGCCAGTCCAGTTCTGGTCCAAAGCCACAAGGGAGCAGAGGAAGTCCATGGTGGTGGAAGAGGTCTCACGAGTGGAACAGGACCGTTACCTCATTAAGGCTGTTTCCCAGGGCAAACAAGGAGCATGGACCCGCTGGGAGGATAGTACTAACAGGGTCATAACACTTTACATAAATGAACTATAGTGTCCTACACCCACTAGTAAAAAAAATATAAAAAATTATATCTGGTCTTTGAATAATTTTTGTTTTGACTGTATATCCTTCGGTTATTTTATGCCCATTAAAATGTATTTTACAAGTTTTTGTTACTTTCACTGTTAATTTTTTCTCTCTCTATGGTAGCCTACATCATCTTTAATTTAAAGGGGTCCTATTATGCTCTTTTACAAAGTCTTGATTTTGTTTTGGGGGTGTACTAGAACATGCTCTCATGCTTGGTGGTTCGAAAATCAAAAGAGGAAAGAAGAAGAGAAAATCAAATTTTTCACATAATTTACATTATTAAAATACCTTTCTCTCCAACCTGGCACAAACGGCTCGAGTAGTTCCGGTTTTGATGAAGGTCCGCCTTCCGAAAACCAAAATGTTTTGTGATTGGTTAGCTGTCCCAGTGCGCTGGGATTGGCGAACAGCTTAGATGGTGTTTCAGTACTGCCACGCCCCTTGCTCCGTCTTTCAACAAAAGCTTTTGGCGAATCCAGTGGCGTGCCAAACCGGCACTACTCACTCATGTTGTGGAAACTGTCCTCGGTAAAATGCGCAGCACACAATAGCAATTGGGGTTATAATGCTCATGAGCAGAGTTAAAAAGAAATTGCAACCACTGTTTCCTGACATAATCCACTTTCGGAAGCCCAAACAAAGACGTTTATATACATAATATACCTCTGTAAATAAATACATTTTAAATTCACGTCTCGCACACTTAAATGCCCTTTGAATGGAACATATACGCTCCCTTCAAACTGGAATCATGGAGGAATATCCGGTAATGTCCACTTTGCTGGGCACTTACAGTCAAATATAACAAAACGTATGAAGCAATAAGAGAAACAAAATGTGCAGAGCGGGGGTACACAAGGACTGGAAATGAGAACCGCTGTTCTAGACATGACAAAAATGTTATGCTACAGCACAGCAGCTCTTCTTCTTCGTTTTCTCTGGTGCACTAACTCTGCAGCAGCACTTCTTCTTCGTTGTCGTCTTGTCTGATGCACTCAACCAGGCGTTCTAACCACGACCTCGCCCCTCACCACCCCCAACCATTCGAATTTCTGTAGGTGGGAATTATTTGTAATGAAATTCTAATGAGCCGCTTTGTGATATCACAAAGCCCGGAAAACAAACGCTGTAGTCCAAACGAGCCGTTCGTTGTAGTTCTTGAAAAGGGATTTATAAAAAACTAAATATCTCCCTTTGGTGTGGACTTTGGGATTTGTAACTTTTTAGATCTTTTTTTATGCCCAAACATACTACACACTGACTAAAATTAAAAGTGAAAAAGCATAATAGGACCCCTATCATTAGAGCGCTCCAATTTGCAGCGGCTTAGTACTGTAATCACGCGATTTGCTGTAAAAATGCAGGGAACCACTCGCTATAGATCTCCTAACTGTGATATTTTTTCATCTGAAACGTGCAGCGATTTATTTTACAAAGCCACTCATATAATGCAGAAACACTCATGAAGCAAGCAAAACTCGCGCAACGCGTATGGGATGATATTAGACTCTAAATGATTAATAGATGCACGCACAATTATCCATGTACTGCATACATTTTATACATGTATCTTACTAACCACAAACAAATACCTTTCAATTTGAGTCTGTGGAATTCTGGATTAAATGATTGTGCAGCAATTTGTACAAATACAGACATGTTTGCGTATAAAAATGTTCTGTTCTGCATTAATATATCATAAATTACTCATGCAAAAAGGAATCCGTGCATATGTGGATCAGGTGACACACATGCATTAATTGACTAGTTAAAAGAGAAGAGAATGTAGAAGAACGTTCGAGTCGATCTTGTTCAGTTCATTTGTATTTTGAGACTTCATTTTTGCAGTTTACAGCATTTCCCGTCCCCCACACACACAACTACCAACGAACAAGGCCCAGTGCAATTCATTAACGTGTACACGATTTGAAAAATTTGCAAATGTGCGTCACTACACTGAAACAAATGCTTTTCAACCAGTGTCTGCAGAGTTAAGAATTACATTAATGTACAGCATTTTGTTCAAATAGAGACCTATTTGTGTCGATTCTATTTGATTCATTTGAATTTTGAGACTTTCGTTCCGCCCTTTTAGCCTTGCCCAATCCACACACACACAGCTCGCGATCCACACGCAGCTTAGACACTGAAAATCAGCGACCATTAGACGGCACTAGCCCCAGTCACATGTGTGCATTCAATTGAGTAGGGTTTTATAAATGTTACATTGTGTTTTCTTTGTTTCTTTTTGGTTTGGCTATTCTCCTCTACCGTAGAAATATAATAAAAAGGTTTTATTGAACTTGTTCTAACTTAACTTATCTTAAGACACAGAATAGCTTATATTGATTTTGCCAAACAAGAACTTCATGACGATACCTTGTTTTTTTTCTTTCTTTCTGTAATTCAACGGCACGTTGTCAGTTATTCCTTCCTTGTAGGCTATTATTACTATCATTATTATTATTCTCAGGGGGGGCCGTTTCTAAGCCAATTTGCCGCCCTAAGCGAAATCCTTATTGTGCACCCCCCCCCCCCCCCGACCCCCCCCCCCCCCCAAAAATTATATATATAATTCCTTTTTCAGTACACAGTTTACACTAATTTGTGGAGATTCAGTGCATTGAGTTCCACATATCTGAATGCATTATTTATAAATTGACTGTTAAGATAAATATTTTGCACAATTTATTATCTGTAATATCATTGTGTTGCCACTAGATGCCTGTATAGCCCTATGTAACAATCCCTAGTGGCTAAGACATTGCACATAATTTACACATAAATCACACATAAATTAATTTTATTACATTTTGATTTGGATATATACTATACTACTACATATTGTTTAGATATTATCAATGGCTACTTTTTTGTCTTTATCTGTTTTTTGTTCATTTTTTTTGTTGTTGTTTCTTGAAACATTGATTTAAAGTGTCAGTTATTGCATTATTATTTCAGTCAAACCTATAAAACTCTTTGTTACCCCAAACTACATATAAAAGCTTTATCAGTGGCATAAAAGTAACCAATGCAGCTACTTAATCATTTGCTACTCGTTAACGCGTTAACGTCCCCTTTAAATAACGTGACGCTCTGCCCTCTATGACGCTGCTCCCATTAAGCGCTGTTGGAAGTGAATGAATTGATTCAGCATTTCGACACCTCCGTAAAGATGCATTTAACTCGACAAAGCGGTCTAATAAAGGATGTATTGATCTCGTGAATTAGCGAATTTTACTATACAAATATTTTTTAATTGGATGTTAAAGTTTATATGGGAATATTACATGACACGCTGATCCTTTAACAATGCATTGGCGCAAAAAAAAAACGCACACCTTTTGGACAAATCTGCCACAAATATTTGGACAAATGTGCCACAAATACTGCCTAAACAAAATACTGATTTTGTGCACTTTATTTACTGTACCAATATTTTAAATTGGCCTTTGAACTTAGCTTTATTGCATGGCAAAAAAAAGTGTTACCTTGCCAAAGCACTGACAGAGCCCACTGATCTAATGGCTTTGTTGAGCGCTCCAAATGCAAACTTTGCATGCAACAATCAGGCAGCAATTGACAGCACTCTGATCTAGTGGCATACAGGCATCGTCAGATTGACAGTACTCTAGCCCAATAATGTTGGGGGATATTTCAGTCATATTTCAGGGTGACTGTGCCACTCTTTATCACAACCCTGCTAAAAAGTACAAAGCCTGGTTTACATAGGCCTAATAAATAATAGTCTGTTGCATTAAAATTCAAATAGCCAACATTGTGAATATGGAAACATTTGGATTCGTTTTGGGGGGGTGGGCCCCAAATGAGAGCAAGGAAGAGGATTATAGGGCCAAACAATAATAAAAAAAAATAACATCTCCAGAATAATGTCGTTAGCCTATAATGCGAGATTAAACTAATTAAATATCCAGAAAAATGTAGAAATAAAATATTGAGAATAAAAATAATTAAATTTCGAGAATAAAGTCGTTCATCAGCATCATCAACTTCATCTTTGCAGACGACACTGACTCAGAAAACAGTTTAGTAATAATAGCCTAAATAAAATATGTTCTAGCTATTTATTCGATCCACTTGATCCTATAACCCGCTCCTGTAATATAGTTTTAGTTTAAGTTAATTTAATAGTTAAATATAAACGTGCGAGTACCAAGGTACCGTCACAAAGTTCTTGCTTGGCAAAATTAATATAAGCTATTCTGTGTCTTAAGACAAGTAAAGTTAGAACAAGTTGAATAGAACATATTTATTGTATTTCTATGGGCAGAGGAGAACAGCCAAACCAAAGAGAAACAAAGAAAACACAATGTAACATTTATAAAATTGTACTCAAACACTTAAAATGACGTGTTCACAGATGAATCCCCTATAACTTGTTCTTATATTGACGATTTATTTTAATCCAAATGATGTCTTCTAAGTGAAGCTAAACATCAATAAAAATCACACACAAATGCGCGCTCTCTCTCTCATCTCCTCTCTCTCCCTCCCTCCCTCCCTTCCCTCCCTCCCGACAAGTAAGTACCCTTGTGCATTGTTTAACTTACTTGTTTTTGACATATATCCGACCGAACTACAAACTTTCCAGTGATGTCTGTGAGAAAGGGATATTCACTCGACAAGCTCGCGCATCTGCGCCGCTGTGCTCTCAATCCACTCAGCGTGCTTTGCTTATCAGATCGTACACATCAGCTATACAGGCATTAATACTGAATGTTTTATATTCATTGCATACATATACTTCGTAGACATCTTTAATCTCTAATAACTCCATTCTGCTGTCTGTTGTCGGTGTTTCTTTGTCTGAATATGGCACTTATCACATGCTGTGTGGTATCGGCGTTTGGTATCGGGGCATTTTAACGAGTACGAGTAAATTTATTGATTAATAAAAACTTATTTTCATGTGGTTCCTTGCACAATAGTGTTTTATGACCTCAAAATGCTTTTACCAGAATGCATGATTTGTAAACTAATACATTTTGAGATTTGCATCTGCAGCTTTAAAGCTTTTCTAATGTAGTAAACTTGCTCGTTAGCTCACCCGGTACAGCATCTCACTTGCAAAGTGCTAAGGCACATCTTAAATTAAACCATTTTCAGGGCATTTTGGTCCATCTCTAACAAAAATTGATTCATTTCCAAAGCCTGTTTTTACACTAAAGATAAAAGACGAATGTGTCTGTTTGTTCTTTTGAATGTTCATCAGAATACATACTCCAAATCTACAGTATGGCAGCTGTCAGCTTTGTTGGGTGTTTTCAGTGGTAATTGACATGCAGAGATATAGCGGGTGGACACCAAAATCTGTGTGTGTTGTAGTGTTATTTTTAATGCTAGGTCAGGTGACCTTAGAATTGATATAGTTGCAGTCGGGAACTGTATGCACATGAGTTTGTGTATCTCTGACCTGCCAGTTGACACACCATAAAGCAGTAGTTGGATCATAGAGTGTCTGTCTGCGTGTTTGTGATAGTGTGTGTGTGTGTGTCTGCCTGAATGCTTGGTAATTGACATGCTGTAGAGCAGCAGGGGAAGACTTGTTTGTGCTCTGCCGCTGAAGGCAGCTAGTGGGGGGAGGACACTCTGTCAAGGCACGGCCTGAAGGACCCAAACTTGGCCCGGCGCTGATGGCCTTCGTCTGCTAAGATATTGCAACCATCTGGTAACGACACCGAGTCTGAATGGAGCCTAACGAGCCATAACGAGCACAGTACCAGGGCAGAGCTGCGTTGTCTGCTCTTTGCCACAGACCTTGTGAACTAAAACCACAGTGATTGCATGTGTCTGTGTCACAGTGGCTAAATCCTCATACACGGTACAACAGTGTTTAGCATGGCAGAATAAGGAGCTCAGCTTGCTCAACTGAAATATTTAGTTGCACTTTTTTTATTTTTAGGGCCCTGTTTACACCTGATATTAAAATGCGTTAATAAAATCCGATCTCAAGTGGACAATGCTAAGTACAGTTGTAAATGGGGTGTGAAACATTTTGATCTTGTCCATATTTGACTACTCCAGAGGTAGTCGAAAACACATTAGACCGGGTTGCTTTTGTAGTGTAGACGCTCATGTGGTTGAATGCATTTGAACAGCCACAAAAGCCACTTTGCTGGCTGAAATCGTAAGTTTGGTTTAAAGGCGAAAAATGTAGCACAAACTCAGTATTTGGTGTAGTTTTGCGGCTATCAGAGCAGAAACAAAGCTGCTGCTTTCTGTATCATTTTCCTTTGTCTCTTCACATTCATAAGTAAATTGCGTGAGCTTATTTCTCAATATTAGACTGGTAGATCAGAAAAGCTTATGCATACACCTGCCCATAGACCCTTCCCTCAAAGAAATCAGGAAAGTGGTTAAAAGTGGAATGTTTTTGAACCGCCGTTCAAAAGTTTTTAAAGAAGTCTCTTATGCTCACCAAGGTTGCATTTATTTAATCAAAAATACAGTGAAACAGTAATATAGTTAAAAAAAATTAAATAACTTTTTATCTATTTTAATATATCTATTTTTTAATCTAATTTATTCCTGTGATGGCAAAGCTGAATTTTCAGCAACCATTAGTCCAGTCCTCAGTGATCTTTCAGTAACCATTCTAATTTGTTTATTTGGTGCTCAAGAAACATTGCTTATTATCACCAGTTTTAAGATGGTTGTGCTGCTTAATTTTTTATTTTTTTTCAAAAGAACAATTAATTTGAAATATTTTTTAACAGTAAATACTTTTGTACATAAATTGAATGCATCCTTGCTGAATAAAAGTATTAATTTCTTTAAAAATATATATTGAACATTAGTGTATGTGCTGCCACATAGAGTTTTGGTCTTAAAATAAATGTCAGATAAATGTTTTTTTTATTTTTGTAATGGTAAACTATCCAGTTGAGGTACAACGGTTAGGTGGTTTGTATGTTTTTGTTTTTAATCATGCATGTTTAAAATGTGAGTGTTCATTTTTGACCCTGCCTTCAACATTTCCAAAACCAACAAAATAACAGTCATGTAATATTCCTCTCTCTCAATTTTTGCTCGTGTGCCAGTGTTTACCCTTCCGCCTGCCAAAAGTGGCACAAGGTTTCTGACCCCTGATTTGTGTTAGATGGATATTATACTTACGCCATGCATGCAACAAAGCAGTCTCTTGGTATCAAGATGTAAATTTAGGACATAGTAGAATTTGGTACAGTTTTCTCGTTGCCAAAGAAGTGAATTCAGTGTGTAACTGAAATATGCAAATTTAGCCAGTTAGTTGGAATGATGCTTTATGAGTGTCATTAGCCTGGACAGAAAGGACTGCATCAATCATCTAACACCGTGTGCTAACAGATACAAACCCATGCTTGTTTTAAACGCTGTGATCTTTCACACCCTGGCTTAATGAATCTCAATGAGCTCTCACAGTGTGAGTAGAGCTCATGTCATACACTACAGTAGCTGAGTGAGTGTTACTCCTCCCTAGCATATTATCATCTCAGAGCTAACGGAAAGTCTAATGAGTGTAATAAGAACGGGGAATGCTCATGGGAAGAGGAGGCTCAACGCTGTGATTTTAACTTTATAATTGCTGTAATTGTTGTGCCTTTGTTTTGTGATGTTTCTAGAATGATAAACGTTCCAATCTGGACTCAAACTGACCACAACGGACCTAAAGAAGCCATGAAAGATCTGCAATAGACAGTAATGTTATCTTCTATTGACAGCTGAACCCTGTCATGCTAGTCCCTGTGTAGCGCTTATTAATGACTCCACTGTACATTGAGTAATTTTAGATGTCTCATGGCAGAAGAATTATAGGCTTTATGCTGTTACAATAAAGCCCCTCACCACACAACCCCCCCTCCTCGACTTAAAAAAAAAAACAACTAATAACTGTCACAGATTGAGACGAAGACTATAATCAGGTTCCTGTGTTTAAAAAAAATGGCTGTCTCAGTGCTGTCACCAGCTAAAGTGGCTGTGATTTCTAAGATTATTATGTTAGCTGTTCTTTGTTCACTCTGTATTTTTTCTTTGTCGGAAAAGAAAATGCCTAGCTATGCTTCTTTTGCTCTTGTTAAAAGGAAGGGAGGAATAAGGGGGATGGAGAAGGACAAAAAAATGAAGTATAAACGAGATTAACTTCTATGGATCAAGGGCCTGTGTGACATTATTTATAGTAGTTATTTACTATTTATTATAAAAGATTACTGTAGTTTTAAAGGATTGTCACTGTATATTATAAAGGGCAGAACAGGTACAGCAGCAGTTAAAGGGCTGATTAATTTCTGAGGGGGTGGAAAATATCCAATTAGTTCTTGCTAAACAATTTCCTGGGAAATAATGCAACAGTCTCATTTACTGTATAAACAGCATAAATGTCATAAACTGGGTTTTGTGCTCAAATGCTGGATGTGTAATTAAAAATAATGTGCATATCATATTCAGAATTAAATTTTACTGTATGTGGAACAGCATGTTTTGCTAAACAAAATATTTCATTAATCGGCAAGAATTATAGACATAGTTTTCAACAATTTATGCCCTGTTTTTTAAAATCATGTAAAATCCTTTTATGTTTGATAATTAAATCGACAGACTTCTTGTGAAGTTAATTACATGGTTTAATTGAATTTCATTGTAATTATGGAATTATTTTATAACAGACTCACTGTATTGGCACATTTCCAGGAATTAATCAGGTTCAAAAACAGAGAGCCATCTGCCAATCCAGTAGGCAATCTGTAAAGTTTTAGCTTTTACTTTTTAGTTATTGAGATAGAAGACTGAGATGAATAACTTAGCAGTTATTCTTATGAAGTCAGGATGATTCGGAAGGAGTGGCAGATCTTTTATTCCTAATTGTGATGTACATCCGAGTGTAACTGATTATCGAAAAATAAATAATTTAGGGCAGTTCTGTGTATCCGTCGTTGTTTGGATTTTAAGATGTGGGCACGCATTTAAAAATGGAGGCAGACGAATGCGAGTTTGTAGAGACGGGACTAAAGTGGACTAAATTATTTAGAAAAGTCCGGCATGCATCACCAGAGAGAATCTTTGTATTGTCACCTCGCGAAAATTGCATTTTGGGATTTTAATTAAAAAAAAAAAAAAAATAATAACACCATGTCATGATATCGTTCACAATAGGATCAATGCATTTAAAAAATATTTCATGCCGACTTTAAGGGCCCTATTTTAACGATCTAAACGCATTGCAACGCATTGAAGCGCATGGCGCAGGTGCACTTAGGGCATGTCCAAATCCACTTTTGCTAGTTTAACGACAGGAAACCGGTCGGCGCGCCCGGCGCATGGTCTA
Organism: Sinocyclocheilus anophthalmus; assembly: GCA_018155175.1. NCBI lineage: Eukaryota > Metazoa > Chordata > Actinopteri > Cypriniformes > Cyprinidae > Sinocyclocheilus > Sinocyclocheilus anophthalmus. The sequence goes on from JADLZN010010509.1 coordinate 464,102, forward strand.
AAAGAGTTGTCCCTATTCTCTTAATGAGTAATGGATGTGTTTTGGGTATAACGTGCAATAAACCAATCAGAGTCTCGTCTCCCGTCCCCTTTAAGAGCCAGTTACGCTCGTGCCATGGCGGATTTGCTATTTACATGGTGGAATTTGCAAGCGCAAAGACAGAACGCGTCTCCAGAGATGAAACGGAGCTGCTCGTGTGCGAGCAAATAGGTAGCCTAATTCTGATGCATGCAATGACTATCCATTATGACATGTAGGCATTTTTATATTTATGTAGCCTACACAATAATAATCTTTTACATTGCAATCCTTTCATTTTTAATATTTGCCATGTTTGTGTGCTGCTGTGCGGCCCTGTGTGCGTAATAAGCAGAGTGTACGCACGCTGTGGACCCGCCTATACTACCGTGCTCTTTAAATACAAAAAAGACTTAGCTGGCGCTGCGCCATTGACTTTAGTCCAGGTTTTTGTTGGTCAATGGCGCAGTCTATTTCAGTTGCCACGCGCCAAATGAACACACCTCGTTTTCAGACCAGCACGCCCATGGGCGCACAAATGGATGCAAATGCCTTTGCAATTTAAACAACGTGGTGCAGGACGTGAAAATGACAACTGTGTCAGGCTGAAACTAGCAAAAAACACTTGCGTCGCGCCTGGCGCCGCATTGCACCAGGTGTATGATAGGGCCCTAAGTGTCATGCATAGAAGGAACTGTGAATATTTCATGTCTGGTAAAATTGTGATATGAGTGAGGATGTTTGTGCTGGAATTTAAAAATGTTTAAGGTTATGCTGCATATTCACTGCAGTTATCATCAGTACCAGATCCTAGAGCATTAGTGTTTACTCCTATAAAGTTCTTGTCCACAGTCCGCACTTAGTTTCAGTGATATAATGAAAAGATCATACAGTTGCTCATCCATGAAATGCATCCACTAACATATAGCTGCAAATTTATTTTGCTTATGATGTATGTATTATGATGTTTTTATCTGACCTGTATGTTATTTTTTTAGTTTGATGAGTTTTTCCATTTGTGTTTGTTAGACTCATCGTGACCCACAACTTTAGTTCTTTCTAATATCACTCACAGGATCTAGTATTCTCTTGTACTCTTGTTGCTTTTTACAATCAAGATCCATTTGATTTGCTGTTTGAGTGTTTTATTAATGTTTATTTGTGTATGTGTGTATGTGTGTGTGCTCACTAGCCTTCGTAACCCTTCTAAATGGTGGCCAGGCACAGGATGCCATCCGAACTCTGCACCAGACATCAGTCCGAGGCCGTGACATCACCGTCCAGCTTCAGCCCACGGACTCTCTCCTGTGTGTCACCAACCTGCCCTACACAGTCACTGCCAGCCAGTTTCAGGAGCTGGTGCGCTCCTACGGCAACATTGAACGATGTTTCCTGGTCTACAGCGACCTTACGGGCCACTCCAAAGGCTACGGCTTTGTGGAGTACATGAAGAAGGACTCGGCCTCCAGGGCACGATCAGAACTCTTGGGCAAACCACTGGGTGACCGTGCACTCATGGTGCAATGGGCTGACGTCAACCAGCTGACTTCTGCTGACCACCTCCACTCCAAGTGCCTATGCGTGGATCGCCTGCCGCTAGACTTTGAAGACTCGGAGGAGCTGGCGCATATTTTTTCAGAAAGCTACAAACCCGTCTTCTGCCAGGTGAGATGTGAAAAAAGTAACAGGGTGTTTCTATTATGGCATTTCGCCTCCACCGACATGGCTGGAAAGAATTATTCTATAGAAAAAATGATTTTGCTATTTTGGTGGAGATAATATTTCTTTGTCCAACAGAGAAATTATTTCTATAGGGCTACTGCAGTCCAGCGGAATGTGTTGGTTGCTGCCACTTGCAGGTCTTTTAAAGAGATAGTTCACCCAAAAAAATTAAAGTTTTTGCCATCATTTAATCACTGTTTGTTTCAAGCTTGTATGACTTTCTTTATTCTGTGGAACACAAAAGAGACGTCTAGCACATTTTGCTGGTGCTCTTTTTCATACAATGAAAAGATGGGAACTGTCAAACTCCAGAAAAAGTTTGTATAAAAGTTTGTGAGACAAATTAGTCCAGTAACAGCTGAAGTTCTTTTGATTCACTTAGAAGAACCAGCTCATTTGAGTCATTCATTTAGGAATCCAGCCACAATGATTGTGCTGTATGTTTTTCATTCACATAAAAAATGGCATATAAGAGTCGTTTGTTGGAGAATGAGACTACTCTGATACTTTTCTGATTCACTTAAAGAAATGGCTCATGAGAGTATTATTATTTTTATGTTCAGTAATTAGACTACACTAATTGCTGTGTATGTTTTTGTTTCACTTATACACTGAGTGAGTTTTTTATTCTGTAAGGGAAACAGGTCAATAATTTAGCTCAAAGGGAATCATTTAAGATTTTAAAGGGAACTCCACATTAATATGCAAGGGAATTAGGGGGACAGAATCACCGTTTTACGGATGATCACTGAGTCGGCCAGCGGTTCATTGAACGAGCCGTATGACATCAACTCTGCAATGGATATTTATTTCCATAATATAGTGAAAACACTATTAATTAGCACAGTAACAAGATCGGCAGTTTAAGACATTAACTTGTGAGCACAAAACACAAGATACTTCTCTTTTCCATATAAATAAGGCTTTATTGGATAAATCTAAGACATATAAACTAATCTAACACATGAACACACGCATTCACACAAGTTTTCAGAAAGAGAGAGGAAATAATTAGTTTAAGAGAATGAAATGTGAAATCCCAAGTTTACAGCACTATGTGCAATTGTATAGATCTGAACAACCATCAATCACTTAATTAACCCTCGCCTTGAGTTTCTCAATGAGGTTAAAGTTTATATTAAATGCACCAGTTAAGCTAGGATCTGGAGGTACTTGCGTTTCTGTGTTGCGGGGTTCCCTTTCTTGTCTGGTTGCTGAAAGGGGTTTCCCGAGGTTGCTGATTGGCTGGAGGTTCAGTCTTGGGAAGCCAGTGGTTGGGCGTTGGCTGGCGACGCGGAGCTGTGGTCTGCAGTTGAAGTTTAGACGGCACTCTTGGAGATGCGGCGTTAGGCAAACTTAACTCAGAAGAACACGAAACTCTCTACGGAAAATAAAATAAACTAAAGAAAAGAAATATATGTAAAGTTTGATGAGACTAGGTGGTGTTTCTCCTCGTGGTTTTGGAGGAGCTGGCGTGTAAGACAGAGCACGCTCAAAACTAAAGAAGCGTGATTAAAAGCATAGCTCAAAGCTATGCCTAAAAATAGGAGAGTAAGAGCAAAGAAGGGGGTTGAAGAATAGAGCCAAGAGAACCAAGAGAGTGATTTGATGGTGTTTCTAGTATTTAAACCAAGCTGTTTAACACACCCCAAATGGTGTTTTGACCAATTATATGTCGTGTTTGCTCGGGGTGTTGTATATTCCTCCTCCCCATTCAATAAATCACTGTTATGCTCATTCCTTCACATGTCTAGCTTTTCCCGCTCTGGTAGAGTAAACATTTTGGACATGATTTCTTATAATAGATGATTATACATTTGACCAAGTCTTGATTGGAAGAACGTTGCAAAAGACATAATCTACCAACAACACTACACAATCAATAGCAATTCTTAAACTCATTCAATGTAGTCAAAATACATTCACCAATAAATTGATTAAGTCCTGAATGGTAACATGTGGGTTAGATACTATATGGGGTTAGATATATAGCATGTTAGTTTATCTGTCCTTTTAGTGTCATTTAGGTGCATGGAAATGAAGTTTCTTTGGCATTCTGTGGATGTAAGGATACGTTCTGTTCTCTGTCTTTAGGTGGAGGGAATTCAATCCGAAGCTGTGATCACTGTCACTTTTCCATGTGGCGTCACGCTTGTCATCTCTTTTGACCATTTTTCTTGATAACTTGCCCCAAAATTTTTACAATCTCCTTGGACTTGTCAATTTGTTCTTTTGTGTTAATGTTGAAAACTGTTTTGTGACAGGGTCTTAGGTTTAGGCTTGCTTCAGAGAGGCCGGGGTCTGATTTATGACATCCTGTTGTCTGGGGCCTCTGTGGAATTTTTGTGACTCCTCGTGCCTCAACTCGGTTTTGACCAAATCTTAGATTGTCTGATTCGGTCTGATATCCTACAATTCACTTAAACATTTTAATTTGCTAAAAAGAACTGATGAGTTTTTCTGATTCACTTAAAGAAATGGCTCATGAGAGTCATCTGTTTGAGAATCTGACTACACTGACTGCACACTATATATTTTTTATTTTCTTAAAAAAATTTTTTTTACCATAAACATAAGAGTCATTCTTTCAGAAATATGACACTGCCTTGATTTTAATTCGGCTAAAAAATAGCTTATAAGTGTAATTCAATTGGGAATCCAAGTATACGGTGCTGGATTTTTCTGATTCAAAAAAGAAATGGTTAATAAGACTCATAATCGTTCACCAAAAAGTCTCATAAGGGTAATTTGTTCAGGAAACAGACTACACTGGTCACACCTTTCTTCAATAACATCATTTGGTTCCGGTATTTTTTTATTTTATTTTTTTTGGAATACAACCTGGTTTTCTGTTCCCAATGTAGTCATTAGAGAAGAACTGATGATCTGATTGTGACTTTAGAGGTTGAGTTCTTTTGCCAGACTTGGTGACGAGGACTTGTGTGGAAACCCTACCCAGCCTTCTCTTCTGTCTCCACTGTGTTAATAAGAGAGAGCTTTTCACCATGCATACCTTCTCCAGAAATCAATTCCTCCCAGGAAAACTGCCTTTAAGTGCTGATGCAGGATACGGTTTCCTTGACCTCCATCCTAATCAAAACCATTAAAGCTAAAGGGCCACACTGACTTTAGATCTACAGTTAGGGCCAACACCAGCCAACACAGAAATCAATACGCTACACCCTCTCAATCCCATGAAGCTTTGCAGCAGCACTAAACCCACACCATCTGCTGGAGTGTTGGAGATGCATCATGCTTTCAGGACTTTGACCTCAAATTGCATCACAGTGCTCTCAAGCCTCTTTAATACTCAAGCATTGCTTCAAGAATCAATAATGGAGCTCTCTGAATATTGCCGCCCCCACTTCTGTACAGAAATGAGATAACACAATGAACTGCACAAGTGATTCAGCTCATTTCTGGAGTGCAGGAGATGCTGGAAAATAAGATGCAAAATGTGCCTCATGTCGACAGAAAATGTCTCATCAATATTTAGGGGGTTTTTAATGATGTAAAAGCTCATAACTGGATGGTGATTGGAAAGAGTGACTCTAGTAATGTTCTTCTAATTGTAGTTCTTCAACACAGCTGTTTAGATTATTTCAGAGTTTATTCAGTCCTTCTGTTGTAATAGCACAATGGTTATTGAACATTTTCAGGTGATTGATCACTTTAAAAGTAAAACAAAAATAGCAGACCACTTCACCACCCCTAAGTATAATATGCATATATAATTACCCTTAGTTTATTGCTTGAAATAGTCCCACTTTTACATTTTTTCTAGACTACTGTTTTGCTTGTTTCATTGAAATTTAAATAGACTGTTAATTAACTAGATGTTAATAAAACTGAGGCAGCTGTTCACTATTTATGAAGTTTAACTTCACAACTTGCATCCACTAATACATAGATGACATTATTGAAGTGAGACAACAGAATAACTATATAACAAATTAATGTTAACAGTTGTTTAATTCATTGTTATGATTACATTAATCAATCATTACTCAAATTACTCAGTAGTGGTGCTTTCTGTACATTTTATTTATTTTTTTAAAGCACTCAAATCTTAATCCCACACGATGTGCACATTTATACCTGAGATGTCTTGACTGATCACAAGACACACAAGAACCAATTATTAGGCAAAATATCTTCTGTGTTCCTTGAAGGAAAGTCACACTGACATAAGGGTGAGTAAATGACTTTTACTGGCTTAAAAGTCAGAATAACTTGATCATAGTTCTAATTTATAGTGATGACCAGGTCATGTTTGACTCATGATGCAGCAGTGTATTTCTCAAAACCACTATGGTGTGATATGAAAGACAAAACTCTTGAGTTTAGTTGACAGGAAATGTCAGCTCCATTAGATGTGTTTGATAATGCATCTTTTTTTATTCTTTCTCACATCTCACCTCCCACTTTGTCACTCATTCATCTCGCTGCCCCCCTCCCTTCTGTCAACTCTTTTCATTTTGCCTTTCTTTTTGAGAAAGACAGCAGCAGTTATGTTATTAGATGACTCAGTGCATTCATGATGGGCATATTCTGACCCTGGCACATATGATGGAGTCACATACAAACAAAGACTGACAGCTGGACGCACACACAGTGCATCCAGATATATTTAGTTGGACGTGATTAATCGTAAGTGGAGAGTTTTGATTTTGTTATTGCTGCTTTCTGTTTTTCTTTATCCCCCCCCCCCCCTCTCTTTGTCTCTGTTAGTCTCTGTTTATCTCTGTTTTCCTTTCGACTGATATGAAGGCCAACGCATCTGCCGACCCTTGGTCTGACACATTCAGTAGAATTTAAAGGCTGTCATAGCACACCCACAAACAAACATGTCACTTTTTAAGACAACCTCCTTCTTGAAGATGGAGTATGAAGATGCACACAGTATATATACTTTTAAAATAAGTAACCATGAATGTTTAATGTCTAAAAATATTCATATTGATCGCACAGATTAAGTGATGTCATTTTTTTAATGCTGTTGCATTATTAATGACCACATGTAGGTTATTAGAAAAATGTATACATCCATTTAGATTTTGGATTAACATGCTTTTAAATTGACCCTTTATTGTTTTGCTGCACATGCATTTTTGCACTGCTTTTATTTTTATTATTTCACTTTGTGTTTGTGCTTGCATGTCAAGTGCATATGTATATCTGTTATTTTCTAGGTTTGAGTTTTATTCCCAGGTTGTGATGTTCCTTCTAGGTATATAAAGGTGAAGTGTTCAGCACAAAAATTCAGTGCAATTTCCGAATACAATTTGTCTGTTTAGACCAGGGTAATCGTGCTATTATTTCTATAATATTACATTTTTAATAATATGTTAAATTTTAGTTTTAGTAGTTTTAGTAATTTTGTTATGTACTTTTGTCATTTTAAAAAAAAATCTATTTTCTATTTTTTTCTGTCATTTTTATCCATTTCTATTTAGCTTTTTTTCAATTTTAGTTAAACTTATAGCCTAGTTTCAGTTACTTTAAACTTATTTTATTTCAGTTAGTTCCAACATTAGTTATACAACATTTCTATTATTTTTATAAATATTTTATTTTATTGCTTTATTTCAATTAATGAAAACTTTTTCTTAAAAAAAAAAAAAAACCTTATACCAAGGTACATAAGGCTAAATTTTTTTTGTACTTCACCACTGCCTTGACATTATTGTTTCATTCATACTGCCTAGCGCCCCCTTTTTTCTCCAAATCCCACTGGGGTCTTTCTATCGCTCTCAAAGGTCAGCCATTTATAAGAGGAAAAAGAACATGTCCAAGCCAGAGCAAACACGCCATGCAGACGTCCAGCTACAATATTTGCTTTTGATGGAGTACTTTATAGTTTGGAATACTGTTTGTGTGTTTAAATGGAGGTGGTTGCTGTATTGATTTCCCTGGCCTGAGGTCATTAATGGCTTGCGGTTGCATGTCTCAGTGGGTGTAGTCTCAGCCTCAGACCTCATGCACACGGACCATTGGCAAAATGGGAAACACTTCGGGAATTTCGAAGTCATCATCTGATTGGTTGAATTCTAAGGGATTTATGGGAGACTTGTGTGTCAAGTTCTTTAACGGTTTGCCCGGAAACAAAGCCGTCATGACTCCAAACCCCCTCAGAAGAACAAAGCCGTTGTGTTTACAACTGTGACAATGATCACATATTAGGATCAACTGAACGCTGGATTTTCAGAAGTATGTGAAGTTCACGGTATATACTCGTTGTCATTGTTGCAGTAACCTTGCACAACATACTTGAATGATTCATTTATTAGTTGCACACCGGTCTGTTATTGTAGGAACATCGACTTTACATTTGGGCAATGAAACTTGACCACTCTCTCCTTCCTGTCTAGTAAAATGTTTGTATATACAAGGCCTAAAAAAGGAAACTTATGGAGTATCATTATTGTGTTAGATTTGTGTCAATTGCCATGCAGGATATAGACTCATGACAGAATCAGTTTGGGCCAAGAGAGAGAGCAGTTTACCATTTGCGCAACTCAGCAGGTTTACTGAAATTCTTTTATGCTCCAATTTGTCATACAGAAGCCTGTCATCATAATATATATACACTTCCTGTTTGATTTTGCTTGCCTGTGTGTGTGTGATGTCTTGGGCTGTGAAAAGAGCCCTGGGTGGTGACAGTTTCCTTGTTTTTTTCTATGCCTCTAAATATCTTCTTTTCATATTCCATCTCTCTTTTCACTGGGGTTTTTTTTAAACAAGCGATGTAATGAGCTCATCTGTTTGTGTTTGTGTGCAAATTTTAGAGTCTGAATAGGTAGGCGTTTTAAAATCAGGAACATGAAGGAAGCCCATAAAAAAGAAAAATCACAAATATGATCTTTTTAATATGAGATTTTTCCAGAACTTTTCCTAGACGGAAATGTGACTAAATGGAGACCTTTTCTTATGTTTCCTGCTTCTTAGATTTTTCTAAATTTCACATGTACATTACCATTCAAAAGTTAGAATATTTAAAAGAAATCAGCAAGGATGCATTAAATTGAAAGTGACAGAAACGTTTTTAAAAATAAATGCTGTTCTTTTGAACTTCTTATTATTTATCCATTACTTATCTAATTTATCTATTCATCAAAGAAGCCCTGAAAAAAATGTATCCCAGTTGCTACAAAAATATTATGCAGAACAGCTGTTTTCAGCATTGATAATAATAATAAATGTTTCTCGACCACCAAATCAGCATATTAAAATGATTTTTGAAGCATGGTAACACTGAAGACTGGATTAATGACTGCTTTGCAATCACAGAAATAAATAACATTTTCAAATATATTGAAATACATTTCAGAAACATTGAAAAATCTTACTGACTCAACTTTTGAACAGTAGTTTATCTCATCTGGCTATGTGTATTGGGCTAGACTAACTGAGACTGGTCTCAGCACTTGCATACTGTTGCTCTCGCGTTCGTCTGATTGCTTCTATTGTTCTCTTATTTGTAAGTCGCTTTGGATAAAAGCGTCTGCTAAATCATTAAATGTAAATGCAATCAAAATTCAGAGGTTTCAGTACTCTATGGATGTGCAGTGTACCTGATATTGGCTGATATTAGGGATATTTTTTTCAAATGTATCGCATCAGGCCAATAATAGATACTTAATCATGGGCTTTAAAGGTATAGCACAAGAATACACGAGAAAAAAGAACTCACTATTTATTAAAGCATACTGTAAAGAGTGCTTTCCTATAAAAGAGGAAATCATCTGTTATCGACTGTAATATCTGTGAACTCAAAGAATCAAAATCAAAGAACAAATGATCTGCATGAGGATGGCAGTGATTGTCTCATTTGCTTCTTATTATGTTTTTCTAACATTTATTTGGGAATCAAAAACCATAAAACAGAGAAACTGAATTTGGAAGGATGGAGCCACCTGCTACTCAAGCAATTACACACCCATTCAATTCTAGGTGCCGCTTTAATGAGTTAATTTACATTTTCACAACTCTGGAAGTTTGGTACCAAAAAGATCCACAGCATTTGTTCTTTCATATTTGACTATTTTAATGATATTCACTCATTTGCTTCAACCTTGATGTTTTGTGCTCTCGGCTCTATTAATTTTAAGGAATTTTAGATGAAATATCTGAATTGACATTTCAATGAAATCTAACTGATAACTCCAATAAAACTGCTGAGCTATAGAAGAGCAGTAAAATGTTCCTCTGGGAAGGTGGATTCTGGGAATGGTGTGCTTTCACTGTAGTGTTCAATCAAACGGACACACACACACACACACAAATGTTTGACACTCTTCCAAATGACGAATGCTTTTCCTTCTCTGTATTTAGACTTTTACATACGCTGTCCTGACTGCATTATAACTGGCACAGATAAGCCCGGGTTCCTCTGAGACATACCGCGCACCACTTATTACTGCCAAGGACGTATGCCGTGTGTGTTTGTGTGACAGTGTGAAAGAAATATCCAGGCCACGCTAGTACACATTACGGATTCTTGGTTTCCTACATTCTCACCGCCATGTATGTATTTCTGTCTGTGCACATGTACATGTTTAAGGTCCCACTTTGAATCTGACGGTGTTTCCCTTTTTGCTTCCATCATCCTTTATGTCGTTCCTTTCTGTGTCCTCTAATCAGCCCGTCTTCATCTCACATTCTCTCAACATCCTGTCTCTTCTTCAGCGCTCCTCGTTTTCAATCTTCTTCGCTGTCACTAGGACATTATCCGTTCATTCATTCACTCACTCTCCAGAGCTCCCCTCCTTCTCTCTCTCATTCTCTCATTCCTCTATCTGTCTTCCCTCAGGAGTTTCATTTCCATCAGAGTAACTGCCAATAGCTGATCAGTTTCTTCCACCCCCTCACTTTATGGAGTCCCTCGATTCAACCTTTATTCTTTATTTCCTCATCTTTCTCTTTCTTTCTCTCAGGCTGTAGAAAAGCTGTCCATCAGTGTTTACTGCACCACTATTCCGATGTTGTTAACTTGTGAATTGTATGTGTTGAGAAAGATAGTAGACGGCACAACGTATATAATATGTTGACATTAAACAAGTTCGAACAATGTTCAATTGCTTTCTACTTGCTAATCGGACAGATTGAAAAAAAACACCACAAAATGTGAACAAATCACTTGATTAGTGCTATTCTTTGTAATGAATCAGTCAAAGTTGGAGAATCAGTCTGGATCAAGCACAGGAGTCATTGTTCTGATTCATGGACTGAACCGATAAAGAAAGAGACTGAGCAGCACAAAATATATAATAGAGCAAGTTTACACAATGTTTAATTGATTTGACCTTGCTAACTGCACAGATAAAAGAAAAAAAGCAGCACAAAACTTAAACAAATCTCTTAATTAGTGCATCTTTCTTTCTGAATCATGGACTGAATCGATTAAGAAAGAAACTGTGCTGTGGCACACAAAGTATAATATATTGATTTTAAGCAAGTTAACAATGTTCTATTGGTTTGTCCTCACTAACTGCACAGATATAAGAAATTAACAGCACAAAATGTGAACAAATCACTTTATTAGTGTGATTCTTTGTAATGAATCAATCAGAGTTTGTGAATCAGTCTGAATTAGGCACAGGAGTCATCGCTCTAAACCATGGACCGAAATGATTATGAAAGAGATTGAGCAGCACAAAATATATAATATATTGACATTAAACAAGTTAACACAAAGTTCTATTGATTCGTTCTCACTAATTCACAAATAAAAGAAATGAACAGTGTAAAACAACAAAACACTTGATGTGTGTGATTCTTTGTAGTGAATCAGTCAAGTCTATAATTAAGCACAGGAGTCATCATTCTGAATCGTGGACTGAATCGACTGAATTTGAGGTCAGTGTTTAGAACATGATCCAGAGTATGTAAGATTAGTAGCTTTAAGCCGAGCATAATGAAGGAGTGGACAGAGGAGGCAGGTCTTTCCACTGATAAAAGTGGAGAAGTTTTGATGAGGCGCCGCCGGACTCCCTTGAGGCCAATTCAACAAAATGACACACACAGATGAAAGGCAACACCTCACAACACATCTGGAGAGTGTGTGTTTATGTGTCTTTACTCAATCTCACCTTGTAAATGTTCTTGATTCCCTGTGTGGTTCCTCATAAAGAATGTGAGATTCAAAAACACTGCCTGGTAATTGTGCTGGGAATTAGAGAGTCTTTCTCTCTTTAGCATATTTGCAAGTAAGCTTGTGTGCATGTGCAAGTTTTTTTATGGTAAATCACTTTACTGTTAAATATGCTTGTTTGTGAGTTGATTTAACATGTGTCTTGTGTGTAGTGGTCCCAAATCTTTTTTACCTAATGCAATAACGTTCATCTTTAAGTGTGGCTTAAGTGACGGCGGGGGCAATGCATGTTAGAGATGTTGTAAGTGCAAAAGGTTATTCTAGTTCATATTTAACACATCATTCATATTTCTTTTTCAAAAGTAAAACCAAAGCCAGATTTTTCTTCACTCCATCCAGAGTCATGGAAAGAACTATAAACAAGGAATTGACTTGCCTGCTAGAACACAGCACATTCTCCCACAGACAGAGTCTAGTTTTAGATCTGGACACTGCTGGATTAATGAAAGTATGAAATGCCATCATCTCTGTTCCTGACATGAAGCTACTGTAGTAAAGCACAGTAGCTTCAAGTTTCTCACTGACTCAGCAAAGATGATATGCTGCTTGGTTTACACACTTATGAAAATTTACAGTGTTTTTTTACATAATGTAATTATTATTATTTTTTGTGGTAAGATCATATTATCTGCAGCTAAACCTATAAATGGCTTCTCTTCAAACTATTATATTTGTATGCCAAAAATAGTAACTTAAAAACAATTTATATTCCTTACCTCACTAATAGATGATTTACAACAGTAATTTCTGCAATACCATAGATAGTATTATTGTTGTATACCTTGGTACATTTCATGGGCATCGCTAAAATTTATACTATAGTAATTTTGTTGTTAAAATATTTGAATTGAACAAACAAACAAACAAAAAACATTTTGAATAGTGGTCTCAAATGTTTGGACCCCACAGTATCAATAAACCGAAATGTTCATGTTTGCCACAAGGAAAAATACTCAATAATTAAACCTCAATTTCTGTTTTAATATCAAAGTAGTGCTTAATATGCAGTGGGGGTTTTATTTCTCGTGTCAGAATGTCACAATTATTAACCACATCCTTTAGCTGCAGGCAACTCACAAATCAATACCAGAAGACACAGATCAGTGGGTTCCTTAAGGCTCTACACAGCCCAGCGGAGAATCCAGTTGAGAATTTTAATGAAAAATAATGAAATTGCATGATTTTTTTATGAAACCAAAAAATGAACAGAGATGATCAGAAAATTGGATTGTAATGATGTACCACAATCACACACCTTTGGCAAGATTTGTTGATTTCTGAACACTCTCTCTGTGTGTTTTTGTGTGTGTGTGTGTGGTGTTGTTTGTGTTGGTGTGTGGTGTGTGTGTGTGTGTGTGTGTGTGTGTTTGTGGTGTTGTGTGTGTGTGTGTGGGTGGTGTGTGTGGTTGTGTGTGTGGTGTGGTGTGTGTGTGGGGTTTGTTGCCGTTGGCTCAGATAGGAAATGGAAGGAGCGTAGCCCAGGATCCCGGTGCGGGTTTCGCTGTCGTTGGATTTCGACTGCGGATCACCGCTGAAGCAGCAATGCTGCTGGAGATGGACAGACAGCTGATCCAGGGTCAGGAGATACGTCTGTCTCTTTGTCCCCCGTACCCTCTGGACGCAGCCCTCACTCTCGCTCTCGCCGCCCTCATCGCTGCTCAGGGTGTGGTGAGTGATGTACACCTGTCATACTGCTGCGCCCCACAAGTTTACTTTCAGTCTGATATCGCCACTAAGGGCTCCCCGGGCCTGGACTGGATACAACACCCCGCCTTAGTGTGGTTCCTACCACTCGCCTGACGTCGAGATAGCCTTTCGTCTGCATGTCTGGTCCCCGGCCTGACGTCGGTGCATGTGTGAAACAGCAGTGGTGACAGTTTAATTACAGTATTCATACAAACCCTGCTGTTTCAAACATCTCCAGATCTCCGCTGCATTTCCGAGGCCTGAAATAAACTGCAGGGCTATTTTCATCATGCTGGACAGATCCACGTAAACCAGCAGCTTGTCCTGAAGGAACTGTCAGTGGTGTTGAGCATTAACTGATATTCTCCAAAACACATGTTCTCTTTGATGTTTTGTTAGAACATTAGTTTTTTTTTTATATTGTGTTCATTTCTTTTCAAATGTAGGACTTAATTCTGTAGACAGATACAGTATATTGTTGGCAGAGCAGGATATTACATCTGAACATTAATTGATTTCATTTTTCAACATTCAGCTTTTTGATTGTGGTGGACAATAAAATATCTGACTACCATTTTTTAGAGATGAAAAGGTGGAATGTTTATAGACCAAATGAAATAGTTTTATGTAGGGATGCACCAAAATGAAAATTCTTGGCCGAAGCCGAAACCGAGCAAAATGAAACACTGGCCGAAGGCAGACACTATACCAACAAAGCACAATTTTAACTTAAAATTAATAATTTGGTAAAATAATATTTTTTGACCATCAGACCCCCTTCTTGAATCAGGCATGTATTTTTTACTGTACAATTAAAAGCAGTCTTGCTGAGCAGAAGAGACAACTTTCAAAAACATAAAAAATATACAGATCCTGATGAACACTGTGGGATGTATAATACTGTATTCACAGCGTTTGTAATGATTATTAATTATTTTTGTCTCATTATGTTTTTATTTTACAAAACGAATAAAAATGTACCATACGAACACTAAATGTTGATAGAGCTCTTGCTTTTTCTCAGCTTTTATTTTGGCGGAAACGCGCAGGAAGACCTCAATGCTTCTTTTTGTTGACAGCAGATTTATGAATGAGTCTCATTATGAATTCGTAGTTCGTATCGCATTGTCACATGCCTTGTAAAAATTCATAAAAATGTGATTTAGCAACTGACAAGTAAGACTGTTTCAGCACAGATTTTCCTCGCGCTTTGTACTTTGAACCCTGGTTAACAAGCAGATAGCACGCAAGCTCGTTCAGTGCTGTCAGAATACATGCAATTCGAGCATGAAAACATAACGTTCTGCAGTTTATTTACTAATTGTTTAAGGCCATTTCTTGATTTCGATCATCATACAGTAACCAGCAACAATCACCCCGTCCTCTTCTCATCGAAAAAACATGCACTGCAGTACTAAACAGTCTGTAATTGATTTTTGCATCTTTCTCTGACAGTTTAAATGCTTCCACACTGCTAAAGAGTGCGCGCCTCTCACTCTACTCTGGTTGCTATTTGATCACGTCACTTCATTGTTCGGTAAAGTTTATTCTTTCTTTTCGCTTATTTCTCTTATATTTCGGTAGCCGAACTTCGGTGCATCCCTAGTTTTATGACAATTTTCATTTCTAGTGTTGTATTTGTCCTATTGAAACAGGTAAAATAGAGCGGACATAGCAAAAGAGCTTATCTATCTATTTTTTATATATAATATATACTAATAATAGCCATAAGTCAAAAATGTGCATGCTTATTGGTAAAGCTAAAGACCTGAACCAAAAGTCACAAAATTGCAATTTTGATTTCATGGGGTCTTTAATGCAATGCTTTATGTCTCCGCTCCTCTCTGCTC
The DNA here is from genome assembly GCA_018155175.1 of Sinocyclocheilus anophthalmus. Classification (NCBI taxonomy): domain Eukaryota; kingdom Metazoa; phylum Chordata; class Actinopteri; order Cypriniformes; family Cyprinidae; genus Sinocyclocheilus; species Sinocyclocheilus anophthalmus. The sequence goes on from JADLZN010010509.1 coordinate 479,531, forward strand.
TCCTCTCTTTTTCTTGCCTCTCCACTCTCTCTCTTTCTTACTTCCCCTTTTTCCGGCAAAAAAATATCAAGCCGAATAGAGCAAATGCAAGCTGACATTTCTCAGGAAGTCCACCCCTCCGAGCCACAGGCATCTCTGTGCTCTGTATCAGAGACACGCCTACCCACTCATCCACAGACTGTGAGGGCACAAGCTTTCTTCTCAGTCTGATGGGTCGTTGCGCTTGCGTGTGAGTGTAGTCATATAATTTTAGCACTGCTTGGGGACTAGCAGGTGTCTGCACTTGTCTTCCTCACTGGTTAGTACTGTGGAAACTCATACACAAAACGTCATGATACATGCCTACTGGTTATATTAGTCATTTTCAATGCCATGCTTCAGTTATTGCCACATGAACGGGAATACAAATAGAGCTTTTTAAAGTTAGGGAACTTTAAAAAAAAATCACCCCTATAAAATTGGAAACTTAAGTTTAATTGCTGCCTTATGATGTGTAAGTAAAATCAAAGTGGTGCCAAGGTAACAGTGATTGATTGAACACTAGGAATTTATTTAATAACCAAGTGAAAACAAAAACAAATAGAAATGAAAGTCAAATTAAACAAAGGTGTTAATTTAATTAGGACATTTTTTTTTACAGTGTAGATAAGTTTTGTTTTTACAATATATTGTAACGGTGGTACCCTTTTTTTTGTGTTTTACTCTTATTTATTTATTTTTTCTAATTCACCCCCCTTTTTGAAAAGTTCTTTAAGTTGGGCGCCAGACAAGGATAAAACCCTGTCAATAAAATAATTTTTGCTCCGGATAGCTCAGAATAAAAAAAAACACCAGTTACAAAAGATGTAGTCAGGAAGAAATGTATCATATCGAAACCAAGAATCCATAGTTCATGTTCAAACCGTAATTTTAAGTGTCATATGATGCTATTAAAATTTTTCCTTTCTCTTTGGAGTGTTACAAGGTCTTAGTGCATAAAGAAGATCTGTAAAGTTGCAAAGACTAAAGTCTCAAATCCAAAGAGATATTCTTTATAAAAGTTAAGAGTCAGCCACACCTACCTAAAAGGGCTCATTCTAACACGCCCCCACATAACTACCTCACTATGTGGGAAGATTTGCAAAACGCAGCCCAAATGTGCACGCAAAGAAAGAGTCGCAACTTTTTATTTTCGCTGTAGTATTGTTGTTGCTGCCATGTCGTGAAGGTGCTGTGTTTTTCGTTGTGAAAGCGAACTACTTTGTTGGCCTTCCAAAAGAAGACGATATCTGCTTCATCATGCCTGGAGGCTTGATCCGTGCTGGTCGCTGAGGAACTACTACAACTTTGTGTTGTGGATCACCGGATCGGCTTTCACCGCGGAGTCCAGCCCGGAGTCGTCACATTTGGTTGCCTCAAGCCCGCCGACGCTCCTCCGTCCAAATCTGCCCGCCGCGGCCGTTCGCAAGGCCCGCCACCCTCTCACTCATCCCCCTGGACCGTTTCCTCACGCTAGCCCCCGCTCTGCTCCACTCTAGGCCGCCGCCAGTGTTTACGCTGTGTTTCGTTGTGAAGTTAAACACCTTTTGTTTTGGCCTTCCACAATGCACGACTAGAAATCAGTGGTTAATTTTTATTTACAACACTTTTCCAGAACAGTTTAACCCAAATATTAAGATGTGTGTAGCGCATTTTATGGAGGACTGTTTCTGATCCTGGTAGAGTAGACTACAATGACAGCTGTTCTGACTGTTGGTACGTTTTTTATATTTAAAGAGTTTTTATATTTTATATTTTTTATATTTAATGTGAGTTTTTTGGGCAGTGTAGAGTATGGCTTGCTGTTTGTAATTTCTCCGATCACAAATGCAGACTGGTTTTATGTTTATGCGGCGCGATGCAACGCCAACGAGTAAAATCCATAATTATGTCCCCACTGGATGCAACGATTGCCTCGTTTATAATGGGTTTTCATGTTTTTGAATCATCGCTCCGGCCTGACAGGGCGTCATCACAATATGGTAGGGGCGTAACATTTCCGTCACACGCTTGAGGTTTTCGACCAATCATAACACACTGGAAAGCTGGCCAATCACAGCACACCTTGCTTTTCAGACCGATGAGCTTTGTAAAAATAGACGCGTTTCAGAAAGGCGGGGCACAGAGGAGAAACAATAATGGTACCTTGGTGGAAACTAATGTGTTTTTTAACCTTAAACCGTATAAACACATTTCATTACACCAAATACACAAAATAATGTTCTTTTTAGCAACATCATATGACCCCTTTAATTTTCCCATCATTGAATTTCATCAAACATACACCCAACACATAACATTAACCATACAGATTTACAATACACCAAAAACAATCAAAAGAAGAAAAGAACAAATTTGACCAGTGAACATCAAAAACCTCAGTCACCACGAGTCTCTGGCAAGTTTAAGCACACGTCACTAGCGTTTCAAACCAGTTCGAAAAAACTAAACACATTCACAATCACAAAACATAACGCTTGAAATGAAAACAAAAGAAGTTAGTTATGAGAATGTGAATATGCAAATGTGCATGAGGTGCAAAGAGTCATGTCATGTTTGGCGTATGTGTTTGTGTTTGGGGTGTGTGCGTGGAACTTGTACCACGTTTGCTGGTCTTCGTCTTCGTTCTAAGAATTCTTGGAGGTCAGGTGAGTACCTCTTGGCATCACTGTGGCATCAACCATTCGAAAGCACAGACCCATGCCGGCAGCTGGACCAGGGAAACGGTAGGTTACCATAATATCCACTCACACTCCAACTTCGTCGTCAGCTCCAGGTAAGCAAACCACTCGTTCGGTTCACTGCAACTTATCTCCACTTTCGATCTCCATTGCATAACGACACACTTGTGCATAGGCAGTTCACAGCATATTAGTCTGTCGAGCACACAGCAACCCACTGTCTCTCACACCACTTCTCATGTCAAAGCCACACACACACATCAGGTGCGCTGGAAATCTCTCACTCTTCTTCCGCTGTCGTCAAATACCACCGCGTCGGCACTTCTCCTTCACCTTTTCAGTCTGACAGGTTTCCACACTGAACAGATTGTGTTGGCTTTTAGACTTCATAACTTTAACTCATGACTCGTGACTTTGCTCTTCTCCTCCCTCTTTTAAACAAGTTTTTTGACGATGTTGTTGGTCAGTTCAATTGCATGAACAGGAATAACAATTGAATCAGTTGCGACCGTATTCTTCCGCACAATATGTTCGATACACTGTGTTATTTTGGTTGTTTGTTCTTGTTTATTATTTTTTTACATTAAAGTTAAGTTACATTGAAGTCAGCTTTATGCATGTTTAAACATTTTTTTAATTGCTTTAAAATATTACAATAATATAATTTAAAATTAAATTAAGGTATACAGTTATAAAGTATAGTAATTTATAAACTAATTTTAATACTATAACTACAAGAATCCAGTAAAAAAAATATATGGTTAGAGAAACAAAAAAAAACATTTTACTTGGTTTAATTTGTTTTGTAAATAGATATTTTTCTAAATGGATATTTAGATAATGGATAATCTCATGCTTAATTATGCCTATTAAAGTGTATTGTGCGAGCTTCTATTCACTGTTCATTTTATCGTTCTGTCATATGTTATCTTTCATTTAATTGCAGAATGAACATTTAGAGCTTCTCCTGTGCAGCGGTACAGTAATCACTTGACATTTTCCTGTAAGGATGTTGGGAACCACTTATTATGCAGAAATGCCGTAACATTTAAAGTTTTTACTTACATGCACAATTTAGTGTTAATACACTAAATTGTAAAATAGTAATAGTATAGTAAAAATTAACTAATTAATCACACATTGTTTCTGAGATTAATCGCAATTAATCCTACCTAACATTAAAGTTTTTAAATATACTTTTATATTACAATAATTTCACATTACATCTTCAAATTAATCTACAAACAACATTAAGACAGTATATTTTTAATATTTGTTTAATGGCATATTTTTTATAACTGAAGGCCAATATCACTGATAGCAATACTACTGATGTCTTTATAAAATAGTTTTTCCCCCTAATATTTAACCATTGACTATAGCCATTCAACATTACAGTATAATTGAGAGCCATCAATTTTAACATTTACTATAGACTTTAAAAAAATAACTTCTAATTTAAGTAAACTTAAGGCAAGGCAAGTTTATTTGTATAGCACATTTCATACACAATGGTAATTCAAAGTGCTTTACATAAAATAAAATAAAAACAATAATCACAACAATAAAACAAGGAATTTAAAAACTTTGAAAATGATTAAAAAATTTATTTAAGAGTTTTAAAATTAATTTAAGAAAACGATTATACATATATTATAGTGCAATCAGTTCGGACATCGCGTTGTGCTCATTCAGTAAATGCACAGCTAATCAGATGAGTTTTGAGTCTGCATTTAAATGTGACTAATGTTTTAGCACATCTGATCTCTTCTGGAAGCTGATTCCAGCTGCGGGTGGCATAATAACTAAAAGCACATTCCCCTTGTTTTGTGTGAACCCTTGGTATTTCTAACTGACTCGATCCTAATGATCTGAGTGGTCTGTTAGGTTTATATTCAGTGAGCATATCTGCTATATATTTAGGTCCTAGGCCGTTGAGTGATTTATAAACGAGTAAAAGTACTTTCAAATCAATTCTAAATATAACTGGAAGCCAGTGTAAGGACCTGAGGACTTGTGTGATATGCTCAGATTTTCTGGTTCAAGTCAGAATTCTGGCAGTAGTGTTCTGGATGAGCTGCAGCTGTCCAATGGTCTTCTTGGGAAGGCCGGTGAGGAGACCATTACAATAGTCCACCCTGCTGGTGATAAAGGCATGAACAAGTTTCTCCAAGTCTTGACTGGAAACAAAACCTCTAATTCTTGCAATGTTTTTGAGATGATAGTATGCTGATTTAGTTACAGCTTTGACATGACTACTGAAACTAAGTTCTGTCTCCAGAATCACACCACGATTCTTGACTTGATTTTTAGTTTGTTTACTTTAGATTTTTAGGTATGCATTCACCTTGAGAACTTCTTCTTTGTTTCCAAATGCAATGACTTCTGTTTTTTCTTTGTTTAACTGAAGAAATTTCTCGCACATCCAACTGTTAATTTCATCAATGCATTGGCAGAGGGAGTCAATGGGGCTGTAGTCATTTGGAGATAAGGCTAGGTAAATCTGGGTATCATCTGCATAGCTGTGATAGGCTATTTGGTTCTTTCTCATTATTTGACTCGGTGGGAGCATATACAGGTTAAACAAGAGCGGTGGAAGGATTGAGCCTTGTGGGACTCTGCATGTTATGGACGTCCACTTAGACTTATGCTCGCCTGTATTCACATAATAACCTCTCCCTTCTAAGTATGACCTGAACCATTTAATTACCATGCCTGAAAGCCCGACCAAGTTTTCCAGTCTCTCTAGTAGTATGTTATGATCGACAGTATCAAACGCAGCACTGAGATCTAGTAGTACCAGCACTGATATTTTGCCACATTTTCTGAATTTATCATTTATTATCTTAATGAGTGCTGTCTCTGTGCTGTGATGCGGTCGAAAACCAGATTGAAAATTGTCCAGGTATCCATTTGAGTTTAAATATTTGTTCAGCTGATTAAAGACTACCTTTTCAATAATCTTGCCTATAAAAGGAAGATTTGATATTGGTCTATAGTTGCTCAATATGGTGTTATCGAGATTTCTCTTTTTCAGAAGGGGTTTAACAACTTCAGTTTTCAGGGAGTTTGGAAAAGTCTCAGATAGAAGTGAGGCGTTCACCACTTCTAAAAGATTTGGTTCTAAACAGTTAAGCACCATTTTGAAAGAATATGTGGGAAGTGTGTCAAGATAGTATGTTGACGATTTAAGGTGCTGTACTGTTTCTTCCAAAATGTTGCTATCAATTTCTTCAAAAGCAGACATAGTATCTTCTTTTTGATATTGTGGTCGAATATGTCTAACTTGGGGATGTGCTAATCGCCTTCCTGATATTATTGATCTTCTCAGAAAAGAAGGAAGCAAACTCATTGCATTTGCTGTCGGAGAGCATTTCACTGGCAATCTGATTTGGGGGGTTTGTCAGTCTCTCAACAGTAGCAAAAAGAGTGCGAGTGTTGTTTAAGTTACTGTTTATAAGGTTTGAGAAGAATGACTGTCTAGCTTTGCCTAGTTCCACATTGGAAGTACGAAGGCTGTCTTTATATATGCTGTAGTGAATTTCAAGTTTCGTCTTCCGCCACATCCGCTCAGCTTTTCTGCATTGTCTTTTCATACTCTGAACTGCTGTTGATTTTTAAAACAAACTTCACATAAACCAGTTATAATAAATGTCATATTTAGGCCTACCTGTGCCTATGATAAAGTCTACAGTGCATGCCGGTGTCTTTGTGCGTGCAATTGAAGTGCACGCACTGCGAGAACAATACCGTTTCCGCGCTCGTTTGACTCGCACCAGGCGCTGAAGTCAAGTTGGAGCGCGCGTCTGAAAGCGTCTCCGGCTTGATATGGTCGTAAAGACGTTCTGTGACTGAATAAATGCCCTTCTTGTCATGAGAAAGGCAGAATCAGCAGTTTGGAGTCTGGAGTGGGCGAAAACCCTAGGCTCCGCCCCTGCGTTAACTGCGTAAAATATTTTTAACGCATTAAACTGAAAAAATTAATTGCCTGCGTTAACGCGCTAATTTTGGCAGCACTAATATATATATATATACACACAGTATCTCACAGAAGTGAGTACACCCCTCACTTTTTTGTAAATGTTTTATTATATCTTTTCATGTGACAACACTGAAGAAATGACACTTTGCTACAATGTAAAGTATTAAAGTAGTGAGTGTACAGCTTGTATAAGTGTAAATTTGCTGTCCCCTCAAAATAACTCCCCACGCAGCCATTAATGTCTAAACCGCTGGCCACAAAAGTGAGTACACCCCTAAGTGAAAAAAATCCAAATTGGGCCCAAAGTGTCAATATTTTGTGCACCCACCATTATTTTCCAGCACTGCCTTAACCCTCTTGGGCATGGAGTTCACCAGAGCTTCACAGGTTGCCACTGGAGTCCTCTTCCACTACTCCATGACGACATCACGGAGCTGGGGATGTTAGAGACCATGCTTGGCTAGTCCATCACCTTTACCCTCAGCTTCTTTCGCAAGGCAGTGGTCGTCGTGGAGGTCTTGGAGGTGTGTTTGGGTCGTTATCATGTTGGAATACTGCCCTGCGGCTTCAGTATGTCACAGTACATGTTGGCATTTCATGGTTCCCTCAATGAACTGTAGCTCCCCAGTGCTGGCAGCACTCATGCAGCCCCAGACCATGACACTCCCACCACCATGCTTGACTGTAGGCACTTGTCTTTGTACTCCTCACCTGGTTGCCGCCACACACGCTTGACACCATCTGAACCAAATAAGTTTATCTTGGTCTCATCAGACCACATGACATGGTTTCAGTAATACATGTCTTTAGTCTGCTTGTCTTCAGTAAACTGTTTGCAGGCTTTCTTGTGCATTATTTTTAGAAGAGGCTTCCTTCTGGGACGACATCCATGCAGACCAATTTGATGCAGTGTATGGTTTGTGCACTGACAGGCTGACCCCCCACCCCGTCAACCTCTGCAGCAATGCTGGCAGCACTCATACGTCTATTTCCCAAACACAACCTCTAGATATGACGCTGAGCACATGCACTCAACTTCTTTGGTCGACCATGGCGAGGCCTGTTCTGAGTGGAACCTGTCCTGTTAAACCGCTGTATGGTCTTGGCCACCGTGCTGCAGCTCAGTTTCAGGGTCTTGGCAATCTTCTTATAGCCTACGTCATCTTTATGTAGAGCAACAATTATTATTTTTTTTTTTCAGATCCTCAGAGAGTTCTTTGTCATGAGGTGCTATGTTGAACTTCCAGTGACCAGTATGTGAGAGCGATAACACCAAATTTAACTCACCTGCTTCCCATTCACACCTGAGACCTTGTAACACTAATGAGTCACATGACACCGGGGAGAGAAAATGGCTAATTGGGCCCAATTTGGACATTTTCGCTTAGGGGTGTACTCACTTTTGTGGCCAGCGGTTTAGACATTAATGGCTGTGTGTTGAGTTATTTTGAGGGGACAGCAAATGTACACTGTTATACAAGCTGTACACTCACTACTTTACATTATAGCAAAGTGTAATTTCTTCAGTGTTATCACATGAAAATATATAATAAAATATTTACAAAAATGTGAGAGATGTACGGTGGATATAATATCTATAATATATATATTATTATATAATATTAGATATATATTATATATACAGTGGGGAAAAAAAGTATTTAGTCAGCCACCAAATTGTGCAAGTTCTCCCACTTAAAAAGATGAGCGAGGCCTGTAATTTTCATCATAGGTATACCTGAACTATGAGAGACAAAATGAGAAAAAGAATCCAGAAAATTACATTGTAGGATTTTTAAATAATTTATTTTCAAATTATGGTGGAAAATAAGTATTTTGTCAATTACAAAATTTCATCTCAATAATTTGTTATATACACTTTGTTGGCAATGACAGAGGACAAACGTTTTCTGTAAGTCTTCACAAGGTTCACACACTGTTGATGGTATTTTGGCCCATTCCTCCATGCAAATCTCCTCTAGAGCAGTAATATTTTGGGGCTGTCGCTGGGCAAAATGGATTTTCAACTCCCTCCAAAGATCTTCTATGGGGTTGAGATCTGGAGACTGGCTAGGCACTCCAGGACCTTGAAATGCTTCTTACGAAGCCACTCCTCGTTGCCCGGGCGGTGTGTTTGGGATCATTGTCATGCTGAAAGACCAGCCACGTTTCATCTTCAATGCCCTTGCTGATTGAAGGAGGTTTTCACTCAAAATCTCATGATGTATGGCCCCATTCATTCTTTCGTTTACCTGGATCATTCGTCCTGGTCCCTTTGCAGAAAAACATCCCCAAAGCATGATGTTTCCACCCCCCTGCTTCACAGTAGGTATGGTGTTCTTAGAATGCTGAGTTGCATCCACTCTCCTCCAAACACGACAAGTTGAGTATTTACCAAAAAGTTATATTTTGGTTTCATCTGACCCTATGACATTCTCCCAATCCTCTTCTGGTCATCCAAATGCTCTCTAGCAAACTTCTGATGTGCCTGGACATGTACTGGCTTAAGCAGTGGGACACGTCTGGCACTGCAGGATTTCAGTCCCTGGCGGCGCAGTGTGTTACTGATGGTAGCCTTTGTTACTTGGTCCCAGCTCTCTGCAGGTCATTCACTAGTTCCCCCCGTGTGGTTCTGGGATTTTTTTCTTGTGATCATTTTGACCCCACGGGTGAGATCTTGCCCCAGATCGAGGGAGATTATCAGTTGTCTTGTATGTCTTCCATTTTCTAATTATTGCTCCCACAGTTGATTTCTTCACACCAAGCTGCTTACCTATTGCAGATTCAGTCTTCCCAGCCTGGTGCAGGTCTACAATTTTGTTTCTGGTGTCCTTTGACAGCTCTTTGGTCTTGGCCATGGTGGAGTTTGGAGTGTGACCTGTTTGAGGTTTGACAGGTTTCTTTTTACGGGGGGGGGGGGGGGGGGGGGATTACGGTTCAAACAGATGCCATTAATACAGGTAAAGTGGAGGACAGAGGAGCCTCTTAAAAGAAGAAGTTACAGGTCTGTGAGAGAAATTTTTTTTCCCTTTTTTTAGGTGACCAAATACTTATTTTACAGATGAATTTACCAATTAATTCTTTAAAAAATCCTACAATGTGATTTTCTGTTTTTTTTTCTTCTCATTTTGTCTCTCATAGTGGAGGTATACCTATGATGAAAATTACAGGCCTCTCTCATCTTTTTAAGTGGGAGAACTTGCACAATTGGTGGCTGACTAAATACTTTTTTGCCCCACTGTATATATATATATATAGATATATATACAGCACCATATATATATCTATATGACATATACAGTGGGGCAAACAAGTATTTAATACACTGCTGATTTTTCAAGTTTTCCCACTTACAAAGATTGGAGAGATCTGTAATTTTCATCGTAGTTACACCTCAACTGTGAGAGACAGAATCCAAAAAAAAAAATCCAGAAAATAACATTATGATTTTTTAATAATTAATTTCCATTTTATTGCATGAAATAAGTATTTGATCACCTACTAACCAGCAAGAATTCTAGCTCTCACAGCCCTGTTAGTTTGTCTTTAAGAAGCCCTCCTATCCTCCACTCATTACCCGTATTAATTGCACCTGTTTGAACTTGTTACCTGTATAAAAGACACCGGTCCACTCACTCAATCAATCAGACTCCAACCTCGCCACTATGGGCAAGACCAAAGAGCTGCCTAAGGACACCAGGGACAAAATTGTAGACCTGCACAAGGCTGGGATGGGCTATATTTAGGATTGATTTTAAAGTACTTTTACTCGTTTATAAATCACTCAATGGCCTAGGACCTAAATATATAGCAGATATTCTCACTGAATATAAACCTAACAGACAACTCAGATCATTAGGATCAAGTCAATTAGAAATACCAAGGGTTTACTCAAAACAAGGGGAATCTGCTTTTAGCTAATATGCCACCCGCAGTTGGAATCAGCTTCCAGAAGATATCAAATGTGCTAAAACATTAGTCACATTTAAAACTCTTTTGTTTAGCTGTGCATTTACTGAATGAACACTGTGCAATGTCCGAACTGATTGCACTATATTTATGTATAATCGTTTTCTTAAATTCCTTTTAAACCTCTTAAATCAATTTTTTTTTTTAATAATTTTCAAAGTTTTTAAATTCCTTTTTTTATTGTTGTGATTATTTTTTTTTCTTTTCTTTTATGTAAAGCACGTTGAATTACCATTGTGTAAGAAATGTTATATAAATAAATTTGCCTTGCCTTGCCTTACAGGAAATAGCAAACAGCTGGTGATACGGCACAATGTTGCGCAATATATCTGGAAGAAATTCAAGATGACTGTCATCTCCCTCGGACTGGGGGCTCCATGCAAGACTCGCCTCGTGGAGGGTGCAATGATACCCTGAGAAGGTGGGGATCAGCCTAGAACACACGGGAGACCTGGGCAATGACCGAAGAGACTGGGACCACAGTCTCAACGGTTTACCTTATACCCACTCACCAGCATGGATAAAATCCTGCAGCGTGGTCACGGTCCCCCCTGCTCAACCACACATGTCCATGCCCGTCTAATTTCCAAAGAACCATCTGGATGATCCATAAGAGCATGGGAGAAGGTCATGTGGTCCAGAGGAGACCAATAGATTTTTTTGGTATAACTCCACTACTCGAGTGTTTGGAGGAAGAAGAACATGAGTATTATCCCAAGAACACCATCCCAACCGTGAACCATGGGGGTGGAAACATCATGCTTTGAAGCTGTTTTTCTGCAAAGGGACCAGGACAACTGCACCTTATTGAGGGGAGGGAGTGGGCCTGGATTGCGAGATTTGGCACAACCGCCTCCCTCAGTAATAGCATTGAAGATGGGTCGTGGCTGGGTCTTTCAGCATGACAATGATCCCAAACACACCTCCCGGGCAACGAAGGAGTGGCTTCGTTAAGAAGCATTTCAAGGTCCTGGAGTGTCCTAGCCAGTCTCCAGACCTGAACCCAATAGAAAATCTATGGAGGGAGCTGAAACTCCATGTTGCCCAGCGACAGCCCCAAAACCTGAAAGATCTGGAGAACACCTGTATGGAGGAGTGGGCCAAAATCCCTGCTGCAGTGTGTGCAAACCTGGTTAATTGTAAACAAAGGTTTCTGTACCAAATATTAAGTTCTATTTTTCTATTGTATCATATACTTATTTCATGCAATAAAATTGAAATTAATTATTAAAAAATCATACAATGTTATTTTCTGGATTTTTTTTTTTGATTCGGTCTCTCACAGTTGAGGTGTACCTACGATGAAAATTACAGATCTCTCCATTCTTTGTAAGTGGGAAAACTTGAAAAATCGGCAGTGTATCAAATACTTATTTGCCCCACTGTATATATACTGTCAATTATTTGAGTAAACTCCCCTGCTTCATGTAGATGTAGCTTCACCAGATGTTTCAGTTTCTGTTGGTGCAATTAATTGTCTCATGCTATAGAAAATAGAGCATCTCAGCTGTAGTTTATGACTCTTTAGAAGCAGACATCAGGAGCAGAGCTCTCTGCTAATCCATCTCTGAAGCTCTGGGCAGGGGGCATGATGGGACACAGCCCTGCTTTTGTCATTCTTATGAAGAGACAGGCCAACTGTCTCTCCAGTCCCTCTCTCCAAATACTGCACCCATCTGCTGCTTTACCCAGGGCCATCATCACCACCACCAGGTTCCCCTGATTCTTAAATTATTACGTCCATGTCCCCTTATTCCTGAATAAGTGGTTACATCCTTGGCTTCCCCATTCCAGTATGAAAGCAGCACAATGTGTGTATGTGCACAAGTGTTCGATGTCTGTGTGGGTGGGGGAGTAGTAGTCAGCAGATGGAGTTGGCATGTGGTTGGGATGGATCCACACCTCTAGCAGACATCAGAGATCTTTTCAGGGGTTCCACATGTCTGCAAGCATCTCCCCCATGCCAACAAATACACACATTTACTCACACATACTCACTCACTGCTGGGACATAAACATCCTAGATAAACATTTGACAAGACATCAAATATGAAAAGGACGATCTGCAAAAATAAATAAATAAACTTAACCCTGTACAGCCTACTGTATCATATTTGATATTCAAATTTCTAAGACCTCTTATTATCAGCATGATCAAATTTTTTACATAAAAAAATGTTGTACACAGTCTATTAGATGCCTTCTGACATCTGATTGATCTTTTACACTTTTTAGCAAATAAAAGGTATTTTAGAATAAATACTAACATATCAATATATCATCATATAATAATATATCAATACTTATCTTGCTGGATCTGTCTACTGCTTTTGACACGGTTAACCACCAGATCCTCCTGTCAACCCTATTGGCGAAGGACATCTCACGAACCGCACTCCAGTGGTTTTTAGTCTTACCTCTCAGATAGGTCCTTCAAGTTATTTTGGAGAGGTGAGGTGTCCAAGTCGCAACTTCTAACTACTGGGGTGCCTCAGGGCTAATTTCTTGGACCACTTCTCTTCTCTGTCTACATGGCATCACTAGGTTCTGTCATTCAGAAACATGGCTTTTCATATCACTGCTGTGCTGATGACACTCAACTCTACCTCTCATTCCATCCTGACGATAGCTGCTCGCATCTCAGCTTGTCTAACAGACATTTCTTGCTGGATGAAGGACAGTCACCTTCAACTCAACCTTGCCAAGACAGAACTGCTTGTGGTTCCATCAAACCCATCGTTTCATCAAAATTTCACCATCCAGTTAGGGCACATTTACCATAACATAACGGAGTTCTGATTGATTGATTCAGCTGACTTTCTAGACCACATTGCCTAAAACTTCCCGGTCCTGCAGATTTGCTTTATTCAGCATCAAGAAGATCAGGCCCTTTCTTTTCGGAACATGCTTCACAACTCTTGTTCTGTCCAGGCTGGACTATAGCAATGCTCTCTTAGCAGGTCTTCCAGCAAGTTCTATCAAACCTTTACAATTAATCAAAAATGCGATAGCAAGATTCATTTTTAATGAGCCGAAAAGAATGCACGTCACACCTCTGCTTATTAGTTTGCACTGGCTACCAGTAGCTGCTTGCATTAAATTCAGGCCATTAAATGTTTGCCTACAAAACCACCACTTGCTCTGCACACCTTTACCTAAATTCACTACTTCTGACATATGTGCCCTCATCGCTGTGTCATTTCCAAGAGGCACATCATTTTAAATTGTTACATGTTCCCTCCTGGTGAATACCTGCCCAACTCATCTGATCGCTGCTCGTCCTCAAGAATCGTCTAAATCAATCTCTTCCAGCTTATTTGACCCGCTAACTCTAACACCTCTCTATTCTAATTTGATCCCCTTTTAGACTTGCACTCTATTCATTTACTAACTGCTTGTTTTCTTTGAAAAACACACTAGCTTCTCTAATCTTTTTGTATTCTATCTATTTGTTTTCTTTTTCTTTTTTTATACAATTAACAAAAGCAAAAAAAACTCTAATACTAGCTTGCTCTATTCTTTTTTCTATTCTATCCGTTTTCTTTTTATTATATAATTTAAAAAAAAACTTGCTACGTGTACTGCGTTAAGCTAACTGAGACTTGTTATAGCACTTGCATATCATTGCACTTTTGTTGATTTTGATTGCTTCCATTGTCCTCAATTGTTAGTCGCTTTGGATAAAAGCGTCTGCTAAATGTAAATGCAGTATAATTCTAAAATTGTGTTGCACTGCATTACAATCAAAACTACAGACCTTTGATAATAAAACAAAGCATTTAAATATCACCTACTGAGACATATTGTTGGCGGTTTATATACATTTTATGTAAACAGTCTGCAATACTGTTATAAAGATCTTACTGATTTACATTATAAGCTAATAGAATTTAAGATTACTTTTTAAATATCAGTAACTGCACCAAATTGCATGTTTTTGCTCTGTTTGGGCATCTGAAAAAAATGGAATTTTCTGAATATTTTTTATGTCAGGCCTTACAGAGTTAATCTCTTTTGTCTTGTTTTTACAAGTGAAATTGTTTTTATAGTTCAATTGTAAACATCCTGAACAATTACTTAGTAAACATACATTTACTTGACATTCAAAATATAGATATATAGAAGATATATGTTTTAAAAACATTTTCAAAAACAGTTTAAAATGTAAAAAAAACCTTAAGTTTTCTTTTTTAACCCTGATTAAATTTCTAAATGTTCTTATATTTAAAACATAAATCTTAACTAAATAATGTGAGGTTCATGCTTTGACTAGAAAAAGTATTTGCTAATGGGATAAGACTCACTGTCTTCTATGAAGCATGAAAATAAGAAACAATGAATAGGGACTGAAGCTTGAAAGCTTCAAAGATAAGGCAAAAGCTCTAGAAATGTATCATGAAAAATATATATTTCATTCCAGGAGATCTGGGATAGATGTAAAGATCTACTTTAATGAATAAAAACTTTAGTCTGTTCCCTTGAAATTACTTTTAATTGAGATATAATACAAAAGTTCTATGGAACGCTTTTTATGATAGGATTTTATTTTTATTTTTTTTGGAGCTTGATCACACCAGTTGTCATCTTTCATTATACTGAAAAGCTTGGCCTGGATATTCTTTCAAAATAAATAAAATAACTTTGTTTTCCACATAAAATAATATTATCCTTTTTTTCCAAGATATTTCTTACTGTATGCTGTTTTGATTTCCAAGTAAATTATTTAAATTGATTTTTCATTTATGTTTAGATTTTTTTTTCCTGAAAAAAAAGGCATACATACTGATTAAGAAAATTCTGTGTTCATTATAATATTTGTTTGGATATGGGTTTATTTTTGTATAATAAATGAATGAATTAATGTTTCTATCTTTGTCCTGTGTGCTCCTGTAGATGTTGAGCAGTAAGAAAGGTTTACTGCCTGAACCCAATCTGGCCCAATTCTTCAACAGTATGACCAATCCTGCTGCTCTCCAAGTCCTTATGAGACCCTACCCTACCGCCAAACGTGGAGGTAACACTCTCTCTCTCTGTGCCTCTCTTTACACA
The DNA here is from genome assembly GCA_018155175.1 of Sinocyclocheilus anophthalmus. Classification (NCBI taxonomy): domain Eukaryota; kingdom Metazoa; phylum Chordata; class Actinopteri; order Cypriniformes; family Cyprinidae; genus Sinocyclocheilus; species Sinocyclocheilus anophthalmus. The sequence goes on from JADLZN010010509.1 coordinate 495,230, forward strand.
AAGTGTCTTTTTACTCATTAGGAAAATAATTTATTGAATATTCATGAGTAATATGTTTAAGTACTTTTCCAGACAACCAAAAATGTGTCCTGCGAAGATTGTAGATTTTGAGATGAAATATCATGCTCATGCTTCTGCATATGTGTGAGTGTGTTGGCTGTGTAATGGTGATCACTAGCGCTGTAGATTCTGAGCAGATTTTTCTCTTGATGAAAGCCTAATCATATATTAAAATGAACTTTTCATTGGGTGGGAGAATAAATGAGCTGAGGAAGAAGTGGAGGCTGGAGCTTAAAGAGAACACACAATTACAACACTAAATATAGCACATGATTAAATGTTAAACTTCTCTACCTTTTCCGGAGCAACTTGCCATTAGTGCTGAAGCTGGAATTTTGGAATGACAAAATCATGAGCCACCAAAATCAACCACATACTTTCTGCTGTCCATCTCTCTTATTTTGAGGGCTTGTCTTTATTTGTTTCCTTCACATTGTTTTCTCTCCTATGTTGACCACTTATTTCATTCATCTAATGGTTTCCCACCAGGAAAGTTCGGTCGACCTCACAATCTTCCCTTCCTGCGTCCACCGTTGACTGCAGCGCTGCTACAGTTAGGAAAAGCACAGCAGGTACTCATTTTCTCTTTCTGCCACCTCTAAGACTGACTTAAAGGGACGTTTCACCCAAAAATTTAAAATCTTTATAAAAAAAAATTTACTTACCCTCAATGCTTTCACCACCTGTATGAATTTTTCTGTTGAACATAAAAGATTTTGTTAAGACTGTTGGTAACCAAACAGTTGACGGTAGTCATTAACTCCATAGTATGGAAAAAAAAATACTATAGAAGTCGATGGCTTTCATCAACTGTTTAGTTACCAACATGCTTCAAAACATCTTTTTTTTGTGTTCAGCAGAAGGAAACTCATACAGGTTTTGAACAAGTGGAGCGTGAGTAAATGAAGACAGAATTTTCATTTTTGGGTGAACTGTCCTTTTAAGGACGCTTAACTTCTAAAAGTTCACAAAGCCAAATGTGCTGATAGTTAAAGAAACACCCTAGAGAAATAATGTAGATGCTGCATTAATGGATAAAAAAGGCTATAGTACAGCAAAAAAATAACATTTTAGAGGGAATTTTGTTATAGAATAGGCTGCTACCTCAGAATTAAATAGAAAAGAATAAGCATGCATGTTTAACAGTCTCTCTTTCTCTTATGCAGAGTGCCATTCTAGGAAATGGTCTTGTTCTCCAGAATCTTCTTCACATGCAGATGGCCCAGCAACAGCTCTTACAGATCAAAGACAAGCAGATCACTAATGTGAGGGTTTGTGTGTGTGTTCACTTGTCTCAAACATACCCATAACAAAGAAATATATCAACACTTTACTCTTACCTGCAAACACTGCATAATATTCAACAACAGCCTGAAATTGTGTTCGTAGTTCTTTTTGTGAGGATATTATTGGTCTGCATTAAATTCTGTTGGAAATAATGAGAAAACTGCAGGTTTTGTTCAGAAAAGCATTATTTATTTTATATAGCAGTATTAGAAGCATACATCTAACTGGCATTTTTAATGCAAATTTGAGGTTCTGGTTGAAGAATAATAATGCTATCCACAGGGAAATTTCTGTGAAAAAACAGAGGAATTTGTGCAATAATAACGCTAACATAAATCTTCTTTTATGCATGTGGGTATGTATTTTGTAGCTATAATTTCATCTGTGTGTACTTCATCTTTCACTTGCCACATGACCCTGTTATGGCCTGTCTTCTGTTTTCTCCTTCATCGCTCTCTCATTTCCCTTCAGGTCCCAGGTCTTTTAGGCGACCCTTCCCGGCTGCTCCTGCAAAAAGTTCTGGGTCTTCGAACTCCGGCGGTGGTTCCTCTGGGGAAGGGGTTGCTGGGAGATTCTCCCACAGGTAAGAGCTTCTGGTTGGCTGGTCAAGCTCACAAACTGCAGGCCTGGTCCAGAGGTCTCATTCGCTTACAGCAGAGAAAGACATTTGCAATGCAAATCTTCAAACAGTTTGAAAGCCGCATTATAAGCAGTTCAAGGCAGCCGCTTCAATCAGTATTTTTTCCTTTATGCTTTTATACAGACGTGTGTCTGTCTGTGTGTGCAAAGTCTGGTTTTGGCATTCATCAAAGCATTGAAAACCATTGAAGAGTATGCCTTTGTGCAGGGTCATTTCTATTTGAATATCAGTGCCATGCAGGTGTTAAAGTGAGGTAGAAATTGAAATACTATACTATGGTTTTCCAGAGTATGCACTATATGCATTGAAAATGAAAGATTTTTTATTACAGTAGTTTAACAAAGTTCTCTGGTTCGTAGAGTTGGGCCAAGACACTTCTCCGCTCACGTCCCAGGGTGGAAACTCTGGGGCTGGAATGGTGTCACATGTACCTGGACGTTCACATGCGAGTTCCATCGCCGACCAGAATGGAGTCACTGCGACATGCCTGGCTCCGGAGAAACAGCCTGCACCTCCAGGAACCACAGGTGGCTCTGTAAGCTCCCAAATCCAACTGCAAAACTTCCTTCCTGGAATTAACGCACCAAGTCTGGGACTTTTGCTGGGGAGTACAACACACAAAACTCCAGCAAACCACCACAGTTCAAGTGTGCAGACTAGTACATCTGTTACAGTAAGCCTGATTTTCTTTTCTGTTTTTCTGACTTCTCACCTCAAGGCAAAAATGAGAAAATCAGAGACATTTCAGAGCTTTAAATTAAAAGAATTCACTTCAAAATTTTGTTATTTACTCACGTTTGTCATTCCAAACCCATATGACTTTCTCTCTTCTGTGAAACACAAAAGGAAAAACTTGTTTATGCAAAAATGTTTATGCTGATCTTTTCCGTACAGTGACAACATATAGTGATCAGGGACTGTCTAGCTCAGGCTGACCCATAAGACAACTATGAATATAGTGGACTATCTGCCTGTATGCATACCTCCATGCCGGTTTTTCAGTTTATTAACGGTTACTGCTAATACAAAAAATATTATATCTTATATATATATATATATTTTTTTTTTTTATATATATAAAATATCATAAAGTTTGGGTCCGTTTTTTTTCTTTAATCAAAAACTAAGACTTACTTTTACAAAAAAATTTTCTATTTCAAAATCATGGTTGTTATGTTAAACTTTAAATCTCCTTAATGAAGCAACACAGTTCCAAAAATATTACGCACACAGCTGTTTTCAACATTGTAAATAAAGAAATGTTAATAGCTCCATCAGCATAGATAGTGATTTTTGAACACGGTGATGTGACACAATAACAGGTGTATTAATTGTTAATAATACTTCACAAACTTTTTGACTGTTTTGATCAAATAAAAGCAGCCTTGTGAGCAAGGAACTTCTTTCAAACTTATCTTATTGACATCAAACCTTTCATATACTTTATTTTTTATATTTTTATAATGTAATATACATAGAAATCCAATATATAATTATTGTTGATCTTTTATATAACAATAATATTTATATTTATATTAAAAAAAAAATTTTTTTAATACATTAAAAAGTTTTGAGTACCAGAAGTTTTTCACCAAACACAGAAAAGTACTTGCTTATACTTATAATTCTGTCTGAAGTGCTTCTGTCGACCTCCTGGAACTCCATTTCTATTGTTCTGTCTGGAGGTGTCTTTATTCAGACACAAGCACTCAGCCGCCTAGTAGAGTTCAATAAAGACTCTGACAGAGTTCTGAGCCCTAATGACAGACCACTAGTGCTGCAGGCTCTGATTACTCACTGCATTACCCTACGCAGGCTAATGGAGAGCTCTGTCTTCTGTGTGACTGTATTGGAGATGAATGCCAGACTCTGTGCCAGTACTTTTCCATACTTTTCTTGCATTGCGGTTTATTTGTGAAAAATGTGAAAGAAATAACAAAGATGCTTTAAAAGAATGCCTGTCTTTCTTTTGTGGAGAAAGAAACATAAGATGTTTATAAGAATGTCTGAGCTGCTCTTTTGACAGAAGTACCGTATGGTTTATAAACTAATTAGAGTATAGTTACAAGCCGAAGTCTCTATACGTTACTGCCGCGTTACATTGCTGACAGAATGCAGTGTTTTATAATCTAGAGATTGAAAAAAAATGTACCTCGAGTCAAGTGCCAGTATAGGACTGGGGCCCGGAATTCACGAATATCTTAAGAAATAAGTTAAGAAATTTCTTAAGATAAATTCCACGAAGTTCGTAAGAATGTTCTTAAGTGCAATTCTTGAAAAATTCTTAATAAGTTCTCAAACATATTCTTAAGAACATCTTATTTTTTTTCTTAAGAAGAAAATAACAGTCGTTATCTGAGTGAATACATGACGCACTGATAAACTCACACTTTATTGTCTTTTTGCACTTCCTGCAGATTACCCTAATAATCATAATAAGCATGCACACTATTTTCGTCACGAGTTTGACTGGCGCTCAGTTTCACGTTTTTAATGCGGCGTGTTTTTGAAGTTACTTTTAAATATCCTGTCTCAAGCTGCAGCGATATGTTTCATTCATTTTTGTGCTGTGTTTTTGTACTCTCATCCGAGTCAATGCTTCCGGTATGTGTGTCCGCGCTTTTACAGCAAACGTGTCCTGCGCATTCGTATGCGCTGAATACTGCCAAGGATTATATCGTATTTATTGGCTAAAACTAAAAGCGTTCAATTAATGCAGAGTTCACACTGCACGATTTTCAAAGTCGTCGGGTCACCGTTGTTTTCGCACTGTGTGACTATCTGGGGTAGCAGTCAGTCGCTGCTGTGTTCACATTGCACGATAGATCGGCGACAGGAGGTTACGCACTGCATGACTTTACAATAGGAAGAATCGCCGACAACACTGTCTGGTCCGCAAACTACGTTTCACAACAAAACACACGCGAGAAGTGATAAGGAAATAACACAAGAACCCGCATGCGTCAGACGGGAGTTCTCGAGCAAGACTGGAATTATAAAATATATATATACCCCCATGTCTGTGAGCGGATTTCCAGCTACAAGGAGAAAAAGAAAAACAGATTATGCAGGTGGGAGATGCAGGGAACAGGGATTGGGTTTTCTGCAAAGAGAGTTGGAAGTAAATTATTTAGCAGTAACTGTTATGCTTATGTTGTGGCTGGTCAAGCAAATGTTTGTGCTTGTTTCTGTATGATATAATTAATTGTTCATATATCTATTAAAATACTGAGATTCTGGTCTATAACTCCTCCCCGAAATTCCCTCTGCCCTGTATCTTGGTCTCACATTGGCTGTAGGTCATCACCGATGTAAATCATTGACAAAGCGGATTGTGAATCGCCGCACAGCTCCAGATATTTAGCATGCCAATATTTTGTGGGCGTCGCGACGTGTCATGATTCCCTTCAGATCGCTCTTTGATATTCACACCTAACTACTGGATTGTCACTCCGTGAACTAGCACCGATTGCCTCCGAGTTCGGCATTGGTCGCGATTTGCAAAACCTGCGCGAGTGAAAATCTCGGGCTAAAATCGTGCAGTGTGACTCGCATAAAAGCTCCCCTATCTGACTCATTTAGAGTTGGTACTAGTTTTGAAGTCCACAAAATGACGTCACACTAGGCCACTCATGACCGATCATTGTTTACATTATCAGTCATCGCTGTCACTTCAGAAAAGTTGTGCACATCCCTATTAATAGTCCTACTATGTGTTATATGTAGCTAGTGTTGTTGTAATGCTTAAATATAACAATTTATTTGAAATAACCCAATAAATTCATTAAATAATTCTTACTGTTTGGGATTTAAGACAAGTCTGGGGCTGTCCTAAATTTTTGGGTTTTAAATAAATGGAATATTGAAATATGAATAAAAAAAAAAATGAACATAACTCTTACCTAAAAACAATAACCACCAGTAGGTGGCGGCAAGTCATTCAGGTCATTCATTCAATCGATTTGTTCAACGGCTGTTCTTATTATAAATGAAGCACTGACTGTTCCTTTAGGATGGCCCTGAATTATTGACTCAATCGATTCATTCAAAAACATAGATTCATTCAGTAACGAAACACCACTGTCCCACTCTACATTATTTCATGCTGAATAGTCAATTTCACAAAAAATACATCACATTGCATAAGCTAAATATATTTCATGTTATTATAGATGCATGCTCACATTTGGAGAAGTAGGGGAGATTTCAGTCATACTGTGTGGTAGAGGTCTTCACGGGTCCATTTGGATCCAAAAACCCGAGGTCCCAAGACCCGAGCGGGTTTGGGTCCAAAACTTTGACGAGTACCTCGGACATGGGTCGGGTTCGGTATTAGCGGCCTCGGGTCTCAGGTCATTTAAAATAAACATGCTTTTCCCAAATGGACCCGAATTCTTTTAAACTATCCCGAATCCGTAGGTTACTTTCACTTTCGTGTTAAGTGAGGAACGCACCTAGAATAGGAGCATACGTTTGTAACCTCGCATACAGAAATCATCTTATAGATTTGAGATCCATCAGGAAAATCCACTCGCTTCATTATGCTGCGTGTTCATGCAGGGCTTTTCTTTTTTGTGTGCAGAAGCCTTTCGCCGGGGAGATCAGGTTGCAGACAACAGTGAATCCATGATTAGGCTATCGATTTATTTTTTATCAAACTATCACGTTTATTTTTCAAATCTACTGGTCACAATTGAAAGCGGAGCTCAGAAATACCTTGTATCCATCAGGCAGGCACTAATATAAAGTAGCCTAATAATAAAATGAATAAATGTTAAATAAATCAAAGTAAAGGAGAAGTGGCCATCATCACGACACCAGGATTTTTCCTTACTGACTGCGGGGCTGCAGGCTGTATACACTTCAATGCCGTTTATGTTCGGGTCCAGTCGGGATCGAAAATAAATGCCGTCGGGTCATGTCGGACTCGGGTCTGTCTCGGGTCGGGTTTTTCTTTTTAAAAAATGTATTTATGCACGTCGGATTCGGGTAAGAAGTGATTTGGGTCGATTCGGGTCGGGTACAGATTTTAGGACCTGAGAAGACCTCTATTGTGTGGTCTATATGTGAGCTCTGTGATGTACCAGATTAGCAGCTGAAATGCTGTAGCATATTGTGTTGTTGCTCTTCGCACCCTGTCTCTCTCTCTCCACACGTTCTTTATCTGTGTCTATAGATCAGCAGTTTGGCAGATGTCCTCTGTTGGGAGACCCCCCTAAAAATTGAAGGTGCCTTCCCACCCTACTAAAAACCTGGCTAGTGTGCTTCCTGGAGTGGTACTACAAGGTACGTGCACGATCAGAATGGCACACACTGAAGATGACTCACTTCTGCCAGACCTTGGAATGTATCTCTTCTCTGTCAGCTCTCTATTTTCAACTGTAATCTTTACAGTGTAAGACTGTCTCTTGTCTCTCTCTGCTCAAGGCCACAGCCAGACGGGCTGCAGCCCACACTAGCAGAGAAGATAAAGAGTGTGTGTATGAGAGATGTTCTAAATGGGTGTCCCTGAGCAGGTCTTGATTTACATCAGAATTTGTCTGTTTCTCCTGCAGCACCCTGCAACAGTAAACCTCAGACTGTGCAGGCGCACACTGGGACGTACAGTGCAGTCCTGCCACCTGCCACCCACCCACCCAGTCAATACAGCGCAGAAACCACTCCTGCAGAATACACTCACCAATACACCCAGCAATACACGCAGGTATATAAATGAAAAATATACATGTATTTTTACACACACACATAATATATATATATATATATACATATATACACATACACACTGGTTTGTATGTTTTGAAAAAAAAAAATATTTTATGCTCACTAAATCCATTTATCATTTGCTGAAACTCCCGATTCTTCATAAAGAGCAGAGGTCATGGTTGCTTAGCAACGGCAGATGCCTCCGGAGCGCAAGCGCCCGAACTCTCCAAGTAGATATAACTGCAGACAGGAGATCTCCAAAATGGGGCGTGAACTCCAAAAGTGGGCAGAACATCCAAAATGGGGCGGGGTCTCCTCGCGCAAAGACTTTCACCATTGGCTCTGGCTCCAGCCAATTGTTATTGACTTACATTTCAAAATAAAACTTTATAAATGTAACATTGTTTCTAGTTCATCTAAAATAAAGTATGCTATATAAGTAAATATTCTCCGTTAGAGCAGAGCCCAAAGCTCGTGGCCATTGCTGTTCGGACTGGAGTTTGAACGTCTGCTTAATGATATAAATGGGAATCACCCACAAGCTCCCCTGTGAGCCGTCCCAGCGCAGGGGAAAGATTTCACTCTATCGCTTTGTTCTAAGCAGCGGGGGCGAAATTCGCAGGGAAGGAGTGGGTAGTGATGCTGGGTGTAACTAAAAAGGTGCCATTGCCCGGTGAGGTCTGGTTGGGGAGTTACGGAACGATCTCAAACCGCATAATCTTATTAACTGTTTATCTCCTGAACTGCAACTTTCTTTACCACTGTATTCAGTGCCAATCACGCCGTTGCCTCAATGTCACTGTTACGGTTGGTCAGTTGTGGGATATAGGTTTAGGGGTTAAGCTTTTTTGTAGCATACTTGTAGGAAATCCAACCTTTAATTGACACAATCAATAAAACTTTAGAATAATCTAGTGGGGCGGCGTTTGCACTAGTGGGTTGGGGGGAACATGCGCATGCGTGTCATGTGCCTTTCTGTCATGGTTGGAAGCCACGCCCTATGTTGGAGCTCCCCACCCCCGTTTTGGGAGTTCCCCGCCCCCATTTGGAGAGGCGCCCGTTATACCTTTCGCCACACCTTTGGATAAAAAGCATACAAGCGGCGCGCCCTAGCGTTTCTAACGCGTTTTTAGGCGCGACATGTGAACTAAGGCCATAAGGCTGCATTTATTTTATCAAAAAATACAGTTAAACACAAATATTGTGAACTATTACTGTTTTCTATTTTAATATATTTTTAAAATGTAATTTATTCTTGTGATGCGAAGCTGAATTTTCAGCAGTATGCTCCAGTCTTCAGTGTCACATGATCTTTCTGAATCATTCTAATATGCTGATGTGCTGCTTAAGAATTGAATTTTTATTTATTTGATTTATTTATTTATTATCATTTTGAAAAAACAGTTGTGTTGCTTAATATATTTGTGGAAACCATGATACCTACCATTCAAGGTTTGCAGTAAGAAAAAGGGGGGAAAATAAGTTTCACTACTTTTTCAGCAAGGATGCATTTAATTGATCAAAAGTTACAGTAAAGGCCTTTATAATGTTACAAAAGATTTTTATTTAAAAAAATGCTTTTTGAACTTTATATTCATCGAAGCATCCTGAAAAAAAAGAATTGTGGTTTCGACAAGGTTTCCTTTCTCAATATCTATCCATAGATAGATAGATAGTCTGTTTTTTTTTTTCATAGTATTTGAACCGTAGTCTTGGGACCTTGTATATCAGATGAAAGTATTTGACCATTGTGGAATACAGATGCTGACAGTCACAGACACAGACACAGGAAGAAACAAGAAATCCCAGTGTTCACTGCAATGATCTATCAGTCTCACTCTTAGCCCACTCTCTCAAGTCTTTTCTCCCCCCATTATATCCCCCACAATATCTCTCTCTAACACAAGCTTCCACTGAGCCCCAGACTTGACAGCGAAAGCCAGAGAGAGCGAGAGGAATGAGAAAGAAAACAATTCTGCCATATGCTCAGTTGCACAATAGAGAAAGATGGGTCTATACGGAATAAAGAAAATGAATGTTCAAAACAGAACAAAAAGAGTTCCATCAGAATGGAGCTGTAGTGCAGCACCATGTCCAAACCAGAGTCGGCAAATGATAAAAGTAACTTTTTTGTCCCAACTGACTGAGCTTTTTGTTGATTGCTTGGTTTATATTTATGCTCTTTTATGTTCTGTAACCCTCACGGTAAAATCTCATCGGTCCGAAGTCCCACTTCACATTAAGCATCAAAAATCTTCTGATATCTATGACTGAACAGAGAAATCACTCCTAGCTCAACTTGTCACATCACACCTAGTTTGAACCAGGGAGGTCTGTTATAAGCTGTCTCAATAGCCCCTTTCATACCAGAATGACATTTCATTACACAAATGCGCTGTTTACACAAGCTACAGAGTTCCGTCTTTTTACCGATAAGATACCATTCACACATCAGTACCAAAATACCAGTAAACTCTGTAAAGTCAGTCATCAGAAATTACCTTTAAATGCTGTGCCATCTTCTTCATCCAGCTGAATTAGGAGGAGCGCTTTAGTTACACGATCTGTCCAATCTGATAACATGTTCTAAACTTCTGAAGGGGATGATTACACAGAACATGTTTTTGCACACAAGGCGCATAATAGATACTAATAGTACTACAGTTAATATAATATGCAATAGCAACTGCAGAGCCACAGTGCTGATGAATGGAAAAGAAGGCTGGTCTCGAATGTGAAATGTGGTTGAATGGTCGGATATTCGTCTAGTACATGTTTACATAGAAAAAGAATTAAAAGCAGCAGTGCTTACTGTAAATAGCTCAGACAGAGTTTTATGATTGGCCCAAAGTAGAATTCTTACAACAGCACAATCTGCCCTCATATGTGCTCATACCAGTAATCCTATTCCTTGTTTACCCATAGCATACCAGTAGCATACTGGTAATGCAACTTTTCATACCAGAAAATTACCAGAACTGATTACCGGTATTTTTCAAAAGGTCCTGTTCACACATGATCTCCTTAATATAATTTACCTGGGCTAAATGACAGGAGTAATGACAGTTGCTCATCTGCCTATGTGAGTTAAATTCTATAATTGACATAAGAAGTTTTGAGCCAATCCACCCGAGCAATAAATGCCATGTGAACTAATTATCAGAAGATAACATCATTTAATGCTGATTGGCTGATGGCACCACAAGAATGCAAGCATCCCCAAACCCTTCACTAGTGACTATCCTGAACTGTGAAAGGCAAGCTCTCTACCCAATAATATCCTGTCACTCTGCACTAGGCTGTCAAAAAGACGTCAAATGAAATAGAAATCAGAATGTAAGGATTTCAGCAGACGCAGAGGAGAGGAAAATGTGCTCCAGGAGTGGATGAGAGGGAAGGAGAAGGAGTTACAGTCCTCCCACCGTCTCTCAGATTCCTGCTAGCATCTTTAGGGTGACCCCCTACTCATTCCCTGGCAGAGAGTTTGGAGGGGAAGGAACTTTAGCAGGATTAAATGGCTTAAATGTGGGTCTCCCTCTCATTACTGCCGGCGTTCCTATGACAATACGAGAAGGAGTGGGTGAGAGTTGGAGGGAGAGAAGGGGGGGGGGCGAGAGATGCAGAGGGGGAAGACAGGAGGGAAGAGGACGATTGGCTGCGAGTTGTCTGTCCCATCTGGTCGCACACTCCCACACACTCCACCAGCTTTAGTGAAATGAGACGGTGAGCTTTCACGCTGTAGGCGTCCAGAGAGAAAGAGACCTGGGAATGGTGAAAGGAGTGATGGGAAGGAGATGAGAAGGAAGAGATATATTAAAGGAATAGTAGAAGAGAAAGCTAGCGAAACGGGTTAGGCCACAAGGTTAGATGGATGGAGAAAAAAAGAGGAACAGCTGAGGAAATGGAGCCTTGCGGGCACCTGGACTCAAAGCGATACATTCAGTATAGTGCAGAGTCATGTAGTCAGACATTTGACTATCGATCACTTTGACAGCGTATTCTGGCCAATGTCCACCCCCTTAAGTTCACAACGTAAAGCTCTCCTGAAAGGTACTTTCCTGTGAGACTTTGGTTCATCCTTGCTCCTACCCACCTGTCGATATTTTTAAGTACTCCCGAACACTGTGTAGCGGAACAGCTCATGGGAAATATGAATAATTAACCATAACTAGTTATAATTAACTAGTCATATTTTAGATCCACTGTAGATATTTAGCTGATCACTCAGGGTCAACCGTCTTGTCAATCCTAAGAACGTTAATTTCCTGGTTAAAAGAAATAACCTTCTTACTGTACAATTCTAAAAGTTTGTAACGTAAATCTGCATGATTATTTACTCCGGTTATGAGCAAACAATGAACAAAGTCAAGTGTGATACAAGTAAGACTTTATTAACTACATAAAACCTTAAACTAGTCTAACATACTACATAAACACATTAAGCCGGTTTAACATACACATACACACACACACACAAGACAGTTGGTATAGGAGGGTTAAAGTTTAACTCGCATAGAAAGAGGCATAAGAATGGATTTAGTAACCACTTTGCATGTATAGCACAGATCAAGCCTGCAGGGATACGTCAGCTTCTGAGCATTCAAACCAAACCTTGGTTAAACAGGTTAAACTGATCTTATGTATAATTTAATAGACTATTTGATACTTAGCGCGTTCGCGGTCTGACGATTCCTGATGCAAATCTTAAGGTTCCCGTAGATCTTTGCTGAATTCGGGTCGCTGAAAAGAACCAGTTGAGTCCGTGTCACTTGATGAATGGAAAGGACTAGGGCGAAGAAAAGGCCTGGCACAGATGCTATGGTATCCTGAAGCGTTTTTCTCACACCTTCATCTTTGCTTCTGACCGAACCACCGACTGGGCAGGTCACAGGTGTGTCGCGTTAAGGTCAAGAATCCCCCGCCCTCAAGATGGCTTATCCAATAGAAAAGCCGGAATCCCCAGTGGGGCGTTTTTGAGTCCTGTGGAGTTTATGGCTCTTGGTGTGGAAACATGGTACTTTAGTATCTGCACTTTTGATTGAAAAGACTAAAGGTTCTCAGGGCACTAATATAATGCCTACGTACCAACAAATAATATACAATCTTGTTTAGATCATCAGAAAGCGAATTCATAGATACTAAACAAGCTATATGTAAGGTTATATTAATGAGTGGTTTATCGTAAGCATGAATCAAATAGTCTATAATACAACAGATTAATCCAAAACAGCAATAAACACCCAAGGGCCTAGAAACTGTGTGTTCCATTCAAAGAAAAGGTTTTCCTATGAATTAATTAGTAGAATAGTCCATTTCTCCTGTGCATTTGTACCCCTTGTTTCTGGAGAATGCAGCTGAGAGTTGGCTCGCATTCCACAAGGTTGTAAATTTATCGGGTTACCATGAAACCAGGGTCGTGTTCGGCGTCCTGGGGTGTTACAAAAGTATTTGTGAAATCTAGCTAACAAAATATATATTGTGTTGGAGTGGTCCAGACGCTACAACCTTTATTAGCTGGTTTAAGTGTATATCCTTGATATAAGGGTCTGTGGGTCAACCTAAAATCAGATACAACCCTGTTATTAGTGCTCAAGGAAATCTAGTTCCATCTCTCCAAAATAAATAAATAAACTGATTGTTTTTTGAAAAATGTAATGCCATGAACCATGAATCACCAAATCTTCTTGCTCAGAAGTCTGAATCAGAAACAGCCTGTGTTTCTTCTTATCATTTTAATTAGTGCTGATATTATCCTGCACTCTGTGGTGGTTCCTGGTTTGAGTCCAACTTGGTTTTAGTGATGGAAGGAAAGGAACTGTCTTTTCAGTGGAGAAAATATCCCACCAGATTGGGCACAAGGGGCATAATTGGAGCTGCCTGGTACCTTGTAACCTTGTACTTTGTACCTTGATGGACTTGTGTGCACCCTGACCCCTGAAAAATCCAATAAAGCTAGAAAGTTGTTGCCATTTTGTGTACAATATGTAGCGAATAGACCGAGTATGCCATCTAAGGCTGGGACTAGAGTCAGTGAGATGTGTCAGTAAAGGCTCAGACACACCAAACCAACATCAAAGAACTATCAACAACAAAAGCCGACTATGCTGTCGCACCTGCACCTGGGCCAAAAAGTTGAGCTTGAACACACAGCAAAGACTACAGCCAACTAGCCTGTAGGTTCCGTGCCTATGTGAGAGGAAATAACTCTCCATACCAGCAGTAGCAATAGCTGTATTCATTATACAAAAAGGGAAACCAGAAGAAATAGGACTGCGGATATACAAAGAGAACAGCCATCTCTGTGTGCCTTCTTGGCTTTCTTTCGTCACTTTCGTTTTCTCTCATTGTGCACTGGTTCGCTAAGCTGAACAGCTAATCAGAGTGCTCTCTCTCACCGATGGGTTCCACCGCAGATTCGACGAGCTCCCAAAAAAGCTGCCGACGGGGTCCGACTATGCCACAACATCCGACCTTGGCCAGCGGTCACCGTCATCTGTGTGATCCAACTTGGTTGTAATCAAGAAAAGAGTTGTAAAGGCGAGTCACTTAGCCCTTCGTTCCTCACACAACCCCAGAGCACACCTACCTATTTATTTAACGTGCCACTGATCATGATAGTTAAAGGCCGTTAATCTGCTGGAGCAAATCTTTTTCAAAAAAAAACAAAAAAAAAAAGAAAATGTTCGCTTTGGCAAGCTGTTTCAAACTCCCAAAATGAACTTTATTTTGGCCTGATTTCGTTTGAAATGTCACACGAGTTTGTTCTTTGATTTTGCTTAAAGTACTGTATATCGGGGTCTTAAAGTTATAGTCAAGACATGTTTGCTCCTCATATAGATCCCTGTTAAAGCTGTGTCTGATTGTGTGTTATTGTGTTTCATTGGTTCTGTTTTATGTCTCTGTGTGTCAGGAGGCCATGCAGCAGTGGTACCAACACTACCATGCACAGAACTATGGCAACTCTAGCCAAGAGACAGCTGCAGTTACTGAATGCACAAAAGAGCAACCTCAGGTGAGTACACACATACACAGGCACAGTACTATGGTAATGTGCCCATTGTACAAAAAGAAAAAAAATGAAAATGTAAAAAGATTAGGGCAGGCATTCCCAAACGTGAGTTTGCAAATTATTAACTTACGAAAAGATGAAATGTTTTGTTTTTCCTGCTCAGGTGATTATTAACTGCATCATGAACTACAAATATATACAGTGGGGAAAAAAAGTATTTAGTCAGCCACCATTTGTGCAAGTTCTCCCACTTACAAAGATGAGAGAGGCCTGTAATTTTCATCATAGGTATACCTCAACTATGAGAGACAAAATGAGAAAAAAAAATCCAGAAAATCACATTGTAGGATTTTTAAAGAATTTATTTGCAAATTATGGTGGAAAATAAGTATTTGGTCAATAACAAAATTTCATCTCAATACTTTGTTATATACCCTTTGTTGGCAATGACAGAGGTCAAACGTTTTCTGTAAGTCTTCACAATGTTTTCACACACTGTTGCTGGTATTTTTGCCCATTCCTCCATGCAGATCTCCTCTAGAGCAGTAATGTTTGGGGGCTGTCGCTGGGCAACACGGATTTTCAACTCCCCCCAAAGATTTTCTATGGGGTTGAGATATGGAGACTGGCTAGGCCACTCCAGGAACTTGAAATGCTTCTTACGAGCCACTCCTTAGTTGCCCTGGCGGTGTGTTTGGGGTCATTGTCATGCTGAAAGACCCATCCACGTTTCATCTTCAATGCCCTTGCGGATGGAAGGAGGTTTTCACTCAAAATCTCACGATACATGGCCCCATTCAGTCGTCCTGGTCCCTTTGCAGAAATCAGCCCCAAAGCATGATGTTTCCTCCCCCATGCTTCACAGTAGGTATGGTTTTTCTTTGGATGCAACTCAGCATTCTTCTCCTCCAAACACGACAAGTTGAGACGTTTTTTTTAAAACAAAAAGTTCTATTTTGGTTTTCATCTGACCATATGACATTCTCCCAGTCCTCTTCTGGATCATCCATATGCTCTCTAGCAAACTTCAGACGGGTCTGGACATGTTCTGGCTTAAGCAGGGGGACACGTCTGCACTGCAGGATTTGAGTCCCTGGCGCGCAGTGTGTTACTGATGGTAGCCTTTGTTACTTGGTCCCAGCTCTCTGCAGGTCATTCACTAGGTCCCCCCGTGTGGTTCTGGGTTTTTTGCTCACAGTTCTTGTGATCATTTTGACCCCACGGTTGATTTGCGTGATCCCAGATCGAGGGTATTAATCAGTGGTCTTGTATGTCCGTTCCCATTTTCGTGAATATTGCTCCACATGGTTAATTTCCGTTCACACCAGCTGCTTATACCATTGACAAGGTAGATAAAATACAAATTCTTCCCAGCCTGGTGCAGGTCAACAATTTTGTTTCTGGTGTCCTTTGATAGCTCTTTGGTCTTGGCCATGGTGGAGTTTGTAGTGTGACTGTTTGAGGTTGTGGATAGTTGTCTTTTTTACTGATAACGAGTTCAAACAGATGCCTTTAATACAGGTAATGAGTGGAGGACAGAGGAACCTCTTAAAGAAGAAGTTACAGGTCTGTGAGGGCCCGAAATCTTGCTTGTTTGTAGGTGACCTAATACTTATTTTACCGAGGAATTTACGAATTAATTATTTAAAAATCCTACAATGTGATTTCTGGATTTTTTTTTCTCATTTTGTCTCTCATAGTGGAGATATACCTATGATGAAAATTACAAGCCTATCTCATCTTTTTAAGTGGGAGAACTTGCACACATCACTGATGGACATGATCCTACCGTACGTAGAAGAGAAATTTATTTGCCCACTGTAGTATATTATTGAAAAAAGGAGGATAGTTAATGTAATAAATTAGTGTGGCTAGGTAACAATACTAAATAAGCTTAAGATTTTCTGATGTAATAAAATGCGAATGTCGCATTGTGGGTACAAACGTATTGAGGGTGGATCTTAAATCCCAAAACGGGTGCGCATTGTATGTGTCTGCCATGCCAATAAATATTAAATATAATTAAAATCCCGGTTGCGTCATTGCGGTCCTCGGCCGCTTTAAAGCGAGGATGAGTAGTGCGGGGGCGACATGAAGGAACAGGGGGGCGATAGCGTAAGACGAGTAGCGACTGAGCAAAATCCTAGTCCTGTGCGTAGGCATATAGTCGCGGGGTGCCAGTCAGGTTGTTTCAGAACCGTGGGGCGAAGAAGGAGCGGTCATATAACGACTGGTGCGTGACATATGTCCCTTACTCACAGTGACCACAAAGAAACATGATTTGTGAACCATCACGATGTTATCAGCTGAGAAAATGACTCGTTAGAGAGGACATTTTGTTAAATAGTGGCACCATATGGTCAGGCCAAGTTTGTACAGTGTAGTTTGGTGTTCAGTTGGCATTATGTGTTGTGCGAACTCCGTAAAAGGTTTTATGGACACATGTAATGGTTAAATTTCAAAAAACGAAGGTGAGCAGAAATATATGAGTACAGTGGAGGATTGTAAGAAGTTAGCTATTTTAACTTTATTATTATAAAAACTTTATTGAGTGTAATTTTAAGTGTTTGTATACAAATCAGTTCATTTGAACCTTCAATATTATAGTAATGTATTACCAACTGACTCTCATGTATATTTTAAAGCATAGTTGAGAGATTTTTTTTTCCTTTTCGCAATTTGCCATGTCCTGTACCTGTTTTATCCAAACTAATCTGTCAAATCGATCAAAATCTACATCGCAAGCATGTGAATTGGAAATCGATGTGAAACCCCTCCCATATTTTAGGGGGTACTTATTTTAGCTAAGGGGTCCTGCTGACCAAAATAAATAAATAAATACATTTTTGGGAATCACTTAGTTAGGAGATAGAAGATGCCATGAACTCAAAATGTCATGACCAACAATAGAAGTCCATGGAAAGTCCCCACCATGATAACAAATGTGTTTGTGTTTGTCACAGGTGGTGGTCACCTCCTCATACGGAGACTACAGTTCCTACATGCATGCTGTCAGTCAGTACTATTCTCAGACGCAGATGAGCCAGACAGCTGCTCAAGTCTACCAGCACCGAGATGTCAGCAAGGTACTCTATACACACACACACACACACACACACACACACACACACCAGACAGACACACACCTCATGCTTAATGATGCTCACTTTTACTGTTCATTAACTATCTCTGACCATCTCAAAACTTTACACACTGAAAGGGATTCTACTGTGCAGGAATGCAAATACATACACTGCAGCAGAAATGCTAAACAGTTCACACACTTCCCAAACCTCACACATTCTCTAGAGGTAGAAATATTCCAGCCGTCATACTTCTGACAGATGTCAGAAAAGTCAAAAGCCTGGACTTCCACTGTGTCTAAGTGTCTTGTGACTGACACGACATCTCTCTATGACAGGTCACTCTGTGACTTACTGCCGATTGTTCATACTGTCACAGACCAAAATAGGTCAGAAATTAGACTTTCATTTCTCTGTAGGTATATACAGTATGGAAACTGTATGCATTTAATCTATAATCTATACTGATTGTATGCTTGCATATTACAGCATGCATATTAAACCAAAATGTTTGTAAAATAAAATAAAAAACAATAAAGCTGTGTTACAGAAACTATTAATAAAACTAAGCTTTTATCCATGGTCTTTTTTTAAGCTGTAATGAACTACTATTCAAAAGTTTGGGGTGTTTTTTTAAGAAGTCTCATGCATTTATTTCAAATATTTATTAAAGTACTGTAAAAACAGCAATATTGTGAAAAATATTACAATTTAAAATAACTTTTCTATTTGAATATATTTTTAAATGTAATTTTCAGCAGCCATTACTCTTACAAACATTATTAGCCATTACTATTACAGTCTTCAGTGTGACATGATCCTTCACTCATTTGAATAAATGCTTATGTTGGTGTTCAAGAACATTTTTTTTTATTAATAACAATGTTGAAAAAAGTTGTGGTGCTTAATATTTTTGTGTTACCGTCAAACATGCATTTATTTACTAATTATATTATCGCCACAATGTGCGTGAAACATTGAAAAATTATCAAGAATTTCTTTTGCTTTAAATGACAGCAGCACTTTAGCTGCATGAACGCCATTGTTGCACTGTCACAAATTTGCTTATTTGATTAATGACCTAGAAATACTGACGAATCTTAATTACATCTTCATTCTAAAATTCTACATATTAAAGACTGCGAGCTGATTTATGTGCTGGCTTTGTGGACTGTATACACAAAATGTGTTGCGATAGAAGTTAGCTCATGTTTGTGTGTTGGTGGTATTTGTGTGGGGTGTAGGAGCTTATGTAAATGTGGTGGCAGGTGGTGTTACAGGTCAGACACACATTCCTTACTTAGTCTCATGACACTTTCAGGACATGGGATCCTGCTGAAAACACTCCATCACTCCTCAGCACAGCAGCTGGGCCAGTGTGTGTGTGTTGCATATGGAGAGATACTGTATAAGTGTATGTATAAATGTTTGATGGTGTTCTCTATAGGAGGTGGAGGTGGTGAAGACCCCCTTGAGTGGGCCTCTGCACACCTCTCTGAACGGCACTGCTCAGACCCTGCTGCCCACCTACAGTGCCCTACCCATCATGCCTAGCTTCATCACACCAACTCACACGCACACACACGTGCCCAGTCCTGCCGCGCACACACCCGCCGCACCCTCAGCCACCGACTGGAACAACTACTATTATGTGAGTGTGTCTTTCTATATAAAATGTGTGTATAATTGTGTGTGAGAGAAAGAGAAGTGAAACGAACCACATATATTGTGACATATTAGGACTACAGCAGACACCTGAAAGATTACATGTGTTTAGATTCCAGAAAGGAAAAAAAAGTATAATTTCAGTAGAAAAGGTTAAGGCGTGATAACATTAGCATTAGTCCATTGTCCATTCTCAGTAGTGTAGCGATGCACGAAACATCTGTTTGTTTAAAGTTTAATGTGAAACCCACATGGGGAAGGGGTATTTTGCCATACAAAGTATTACACCCTTCTTGTCGAAATTTAAACAAATATTTTGTCCAAATTGACCCTTCGCAAAGACCCGCCCCACTTAGTTACTGTTGCTACGTCCGACAAGCCATGGTGCTTTCACGCCACACTCATTTGTCCGCGTGAAAAAACATCGTGAGCAACAGAAGGAAAAAAAAAAATGACAACATGCAGACAGACAAGACAGAGCAGCTTACTTCTGGTATGAAACAAGGTCTCATCTTTCAAATTTTGTCCTTTATTTAAGAAATTCAAACAATTTAATACCGTTTTGTGGCTCTTTGATGTGTCGTGACAGATCGCTGTAGCGCCTCAGTTCAAGCGGCACATGAACCGATCATCTCTTCCTCTTTACTAGTATAGCATGAAATAAACATGAATGAATCATCAGAAGGCATCTTGTTTCAACTGCGGAAAGACTACTATATACACCATTTTCCACCAACGTTAATCTACTCTTCTGTTTGGTTTGTTTGTCAGACAAAATGGCAGATTTGGCGTATTATTGATTTGTCTGATCGCCTGTCAAACTCCCTGTGAAGGGTCAATTTAGGCCCAAAGTACCCAGACCGTAAATGCTATGAACTGTGAGGTCTACCATAAGGGTCACTTCAGCTGTGGCCAAAAAACACGGGTTTCAAAATGGCCAATTAAATGTTATCGAGGCAGAAATAGGCTTCCATAGTTCGTAAAAAAAAAAAAAGGTATTTGAAACTTTATATTTCCAATATCTCTGAATGTGACTATAATTTCCAGTTGTAACTTTATATCCCACAATGACTTAGAATTTAATATTATGACTTTACATCTAACGTTGTGACTTTATACCTCACAATGGGCCTCATTTATCAATCTAACGTAGAAACGAGCGCAGATCTGTGCGCACAAATCAACTTACGACAGAGTTCACGTGTGATTTATGAAACATTCGTATGCCGCCGATCTCATCGTACGAGTGATTGTATGTTGATAAATGTGGCGGCAGAAAACTATTGTCATTTGAATGTCACGCCCTTAAAAACACCCAGGTTTAGAAGCCTCACCTCTAGAGTTTACGACATGGAGAAACGAAAACCGGCCAAAAAGAGGAAGTAATCTCGCTAGAGAAATTGATCTTACTCCAAAAACACCCGTTAACCTTGTACCTGCAAACAATTAGGCTACATTAATATATGTAATTTATATGTATATTAAAATACTGGTAAATATAAACAGCCTTTTTTTAGTTCCCCTCACTCTACAACAAATTTTTTTAAATTAACGGTATTCAGAACAGAACAAGAATGAAAATTAAGTATAGTTTAAAATTATATTTTTAACTGTAAAATAAAACACATTAGGCTATAGTGGCATTCATTATAAACAGCATACAAATGTCAAGCAAAACTGAAATGGCATTGGGCTCACGAGCCTGTCTCAAGAATCCAAATGTTTCCATTTTTGCATATTTGTAACATCTGTTTGCATCTATTATTCATTATGTAGCCTAAACATGTCTTTATACTTTAGTCATGTTCTAATATCCGTGTAAAATCATTCACATGTGCAAAAATGTTTGTTTGGGTGCTGCACGCTGATTTTACAGCGGACATTTTAAAATAAACAGTGTAACTTTTGTTTGGTTGACTGCATTTTAGTTTGACGAAGGGCTAAAATGTCAGGCAACGCTAGAACTAATGTTGTCTGTGTGAGTGAGGCGCCTGTGCGATCAGATGGACTAAATCAAATAAAGATATAAAGAAAAAAATTAATGCATTAAGTGTCACAACAAAAACGAGCATACGATCTTGTTGCCAGTGTCCCCCCCCCCCCCCCTTTTTGTTAATCTGTAAATTATATTATAGCCTATTATATATTTTGTGTGATCCTATTGATTTGATTCCTTTTATGAAAATTAATTTCTGTTTTTCTCCTTTCACAGAAGCGCTGCAGGTGCATGATGCGACGATTGAATCCTCATGGTCGTTTATGCTGCTATTCGCACATATAAAAAGCCCTGTACAAAACAACACCAAAAAAAAATTCTAATCTGACTGATTAACGATCCGACAATGAAGCTTCGTTTTTGACGGCAGGATATAAAATAACAAAATGCTGTCATCTACATTCTCCAGCGTATTTACTATCTGTGCGCAACTTCATGTACTTCATGAGACCAGACGTGAGATTTGATCGTAGCCACCGCTCACGTCCATATTGATAAATTCCAAGTTTTGCGTTGAAACGACCGTACGCTCAATTTTCTGTCGTACGTTCGTTTCATAAATGAGGCCCAATGTGACTTTATATGCCAAGTTGCGACTGTTGCTTGTAACTTCATAACGTACAGTATGATTTTATTTCTTATTTTAAACTTTATCTCGCAAATATAAAAATAATACCGCAAATAACTTTTTTTTTTTAACAAAAAAGAGGCAAAACAGTGTTTCCATGCATCACAGCCTCACAAAATGCTAGTAGTTATTTATCATTGTTAACCATAAAGTGTTCCATCAGACGTTTTGAAATGATAAATGAAAACACTGTTAACCTATGAGTGCAAAATGTCTAGTAATGGCCTTAAATATTAAATACCATTGCAACACCACCGTTTATTAGTTTGGGTTGTTGTGCTTTGTGCCAAGAACATTTTTTAGGTAAGTTTGACAAGGCCATTAAAAGTGTAAACAATGAAATATCAAGCACCATTTCAGTCAAAAATAGTGCAAGTGTGATATTTACCGTTCATAAATGCAAAATTTAAATGGATTTTTTTTTTTCTATGAACCCTATATAAAATGCCCCGGCAATAGTACTAGTATAATTATATTAGACAAACAATGATATATGGAATGTTATTTAGAATGATAGAAAGACAGATGGGTAGATAGGTCAAGTGAATACATATGGTGTGTGTTTGTGCTCTGCTTGATGGTGAAGAAACCAGTAGGAGTCTGGCAGTAACTTTATTCTTCAGTTGGAAGTAGAAAACTGACACATTGAGAGATGAAGACCTCTAACTGCGCTTTGCTGATTCAAAAATAGGTGTTTTATTGTAGTGCAAGAGTCAGAGAAAATTCCTCAGACGTGTGTGGGCTGAGGGAGCTAGACGGCGTCAATCATTTACTGTATGGACCACAAAAAACCCGTCACTCATTTACTGTATGTCACTCAAACTCAAGCATACAGTGAACAATGAGTCACGTACATCATCACCATCAAACAGGTGAAATCTCTGTAATCACTTCAGTTATAATCAACCTCTCTTTCTTTCCTAGAGTCAGGCTAGAGGGCAGAAGAGAGAATACCCCACACTGCCGACACAGGAAGTGACATCAGAGGGGCCGTATGTAGGCCAGCACTCACAGGGTCTTGGGGGACAGTACGCCGACTACTTCAAGAAGAAGAGGATCTAACTTGTATGTTGCCGTTGTCATGTCCAGGCCTTAACTTTTAGTCTATTACTGATATTTATGAAAAGATTGTACAATTTATTGTGCGTAAGGAGGTTTATTCCTCTTCTTGAACTGTATGTGGATGTGGGTACTGTTGTTATTTCTGTCCGACGCCAGGCGGGACCTCTTAAGATTGCTCTGACTCTGTCCCAAATGATGCATTAAGATAATTGATATAGCTCTTTTTCTGTTCTGCCTGTTTACCTCTGCCCCAGGCGGGACGTACCATTCCACTCCTGAGGGGGGGTTTATGTGTCCGTGTTTTACTGTACAAACGGTTAAGGGCTGATAAAGGTTGAGCTACACTCAGAGAATAACAATTTTCAAAGATTATTTTTTTCTGACAGGGTAGGGCATAGCCAATGTATATTGTATATTCTGCTAAATTGGTGTATTTTTTACTGTGTACAGACATTGAGGATATTATTACTATTAATGTCTTGCTTAATGCGTCACTGTTTATCTTGACTATCGATTCGCTTTCCGAAGTGTACAGGAAACGCGTGTTCATATCATTGAGGATTAATCTTTAATGTGTGTCTTTGAACATACTGCTGTATCTGTAGGAACGATCAGCCATTCTGAATACTGCAGGAGCCTTAAAACACGGCGCTCAGAGAAGACATGGCTAAGGCAATAACCTCTACCTTCTCTGGAGAAACTACGTCAAGGTGACTTTTCCCCCAGGTGTCGGTGGGATGGCCTCCACACAACTTTCAGCTACGATGCTGCCAGTGGTTTCTTTTTAATAACAGTATGAGTAATAATACATTAGTATAGTAGTAGTAATAATCTGCTGGAAGGGTGTCAAGGGTCGGAGGCGTTACATATAGGATAAACACCTGGCAAACAGCCCTGATGCAAACACCCACTTGGTAATAATTTAACATAATGCCTTTATATGGATATTAGTGGTCTGTTATTCTGTGGTTTAATCTCTTTTTCTTTAATGGAGAGAGTCTGTAATTTTGGTGATTTTATGCTGCAAAAAATTCTGTTTTTAATCCATATCAGTTATTTATTTTTTTTGCTAAAATATACATTTAAAAAGATAAATATACTTGAGAGGCAAAATATGTGAGATATTCAAATGATCTATGTTGAAGATTAGTATTTTGTTATGTTGCGTGGTAGAATTGTAAATTGTTTTTCTTATTTTGGAAACTTAAAACAAGTGGCATAAATCTCCCAATGGGACAAATAAAGTCTTAAAGAGATAGTTCACCAAAATGTTTAATTCTGTTTTTATTTACTCATCCTCGTGTTGTTCCAAACCATTGGAACCCAACAGAAGATTAATTATTTTTTTGTCCCCCATAACAGTGGTCCCCAAACCACCCCAATATTATTACATCTACCATTACCTGTAGTATTTATTAACTTTTGAATTCACTTTTATATTTTTCATTTTCTATTTTAAAGCTGAAAAAATATAAGATAATATAAAAACTTTATTTTTGTAGTATTTATTAATATTTTGAATTAACTTATTTTCAGTTTTATTTTTAAGCTGAAAAATAAATATATAAATATATATACTGTGCAATTCTAGTACTTCAACTTTGGCATGTCTAATATAATTTTCATTTATAAGTTTGAAGTTTTTCATCCAATAATTGAATTTTATTTCAGCTTTATTTTAATGAAAACATCAATAGTTTTAAGCTTAGTTTTAGTTAACGATAACAACACTTCTCTATACAAAGTCAGTGAGGTCTAATTTTGTATAGAAAAAAAGGTGAATTCTTTAAAATGGCATAATTAGGTTTGTAAAAACAGGAGTGAGTAAATGACAGAATTTTCATTTTTGGATGAACTATCCTTTTTACTTTGCACTGAGCTTGTTTTAAGCATGTTTAGATATTACTAGTGGTGAATAAGACAGATTCTCATTACGAATTGGATTTTTTTGCAGTACACTGTGTTGATTACTGGTTGGATGCAGTCTGCCAGCAGATCGTTTTAAAAGGAGCCGTTGTTTGGCTTTGCTACCACATACAGGCGTTTGCCTGGCGCGTTCAGCCGTTTATGTTTAAGGCTCTGTGCCTTCTTTTTTCTACTCTTTTGAAGTGATTGTCTCTTGGTTGTTCTTTCACTGAAAGCCATTCTCTCACCTCCACAACAGACTGACAACACATTTAAGGAGGAGCCTCTGTTATCGCGTCCTATTTATGTTGCCTTTTTGTGTTATGACAAGTATAAAGACAATCCCAAATTGACATCGGTACCTGAGGCTCTGCGTCCCACTTTCAGCACAAAACCACCATTTATAAACACAGAGGCCTTTTTTTTTTTTTTCCTTTCAGGAAACACTAGAAATGCTTAAGAATAATGTGAACATTTTTAGTTTACCCCTTGTTCTGTGTGCTCAAGTTCAGTTTGCCTCGTGCTGCTTGTTTCTAGATAATCAGAAATGGGATTTGTTGCAAAATGACACTCCACAGGGATTATAAAGCGCATGTATTTCTGGTCACCTTCCCATGAGTCTCCTGTTCTCCAGCCGTACCACTGCTCCAAATCAAGACGAGTGACTCTTTTACCTTGAAGAGAGTGGGTCGAGTTACTGAAGTAAATAATCTCTTTAAAGTGTTCTTGTTTCTATAGAAAGGTGAAGGATGGAAAATTGTGCCTATTTTGCATTGATGAACCTTGTATTTCTTACCATTTTTGCTGATGGTCAACACATACTGATGTTCCCCTTGTATTTCAAGTCAAGCCTGTAATGCATTTTTCCAGTTCTGCTCATTGCAAGGTCACTTTTATCCTTCTGAATATCATAAACGTGTACATGTGCGCTTTGCAATACTGAAAGTGTCTCTTGATGTAGAAGGTACATTTGCCTGTTCAAACACACAGGGTTATGGACACTCTTGTGCTTTGTACACATATTGCAGCCTGTTTTTAGTTTAAAAGGTTGTAGTTTCTTTTTTTCCCCCCACCTTGAATTGAGATTTTGCAATATTTTATAATCCAAACTCTATTGATATTGCTTTACTGTGAATAAGCTATTTTTAGGAACAGTGGAATTTAAGCATGCCTATACTCCTGCAATACAAGAAATAAACTTTTCCCTCTTTTTTTCAGTAGATGTTTTCAATGCTTTTGAATATTTAACAGCAAAAAAAAAAATACTGTCTTTATCTTGTGTATTTATGTACATTTGACCCTGTTGGATACAATTTTGTTGTAATTTTTTTTGTTGTTGAGGAAAATAGGTTTGGATTTCATTTTGAGCAGATGGAATTGTTTTGCATTCCACATTAAAAGGACAGGAAAATTATGTCTCTCATCGCTTTTTTCCTTCGACCATTCTCAACTCCATTGTGGCCACCATGGTGGTGTAGATATGAATGCAGCGACGTGCATTTCACAATTCCTTCAGTGCAAAACCACATGCGAGATGAATCATTTTCCCTTTACAGGAACCATGTGCGAGGATTAACCATAATCTGATAATCAGATGGGAATTAGGGCGTCTTTGAATATTTAGTCTTCGTTTAGTTACATGAATAACAGCTAAGGCTTTTAAGCACTTTAAGACGCTAAACTAATTTCAATGTTCACACCCTGATCCTTCTCTTTACTGTCAGCATCCATCTTTTAGACAATGACAAAACACCTCCGATAGAAAGATGTTGCACTTTTGTTAATCACCTTTTATTTTGATATAAAAAAAAAGAACAGATAAAATACTAGGATTCTTCAGACAGTTAATTAACTTTCTGAAAGATAACTGAGCCTGGAATATAATTTGCACAACAAACTGAATAGTTTTCTTTGAGATTTTTCATAAACTCTACTGCTCCCTAGTGCCCATTTTAGACATTTCATTAAACCCATGTTCTCCTTGCCAAATACCCTTCCACATGCTCTTCTCAGAATCATCTTCTTCAGTTTTCCGTGGCAAATGTGAAGCGCAGAGAGGAAGTACAGTTATTAGAATGTGACAGCATAGTGCATCTTGACCGGTGCATGCTATTTCAAAGTTTTCCGGTAATCCAGCACGCTTGGAATTTTTTCAAGGAGGACAGCTGTCCGCTCCAAGTCTGACAAACTCAGTCTTTGAGCACTTAACATACTTTGCACGTCTTATGAGAAGGGGCATAATCCACTCATCAAAGCTCCAAATTGTGGACCATACGTGTAAATCTACATTCTGACACGTTCCTCGTCTTCCTCTTTTATCGCAACGGGGTTCAGTCTCTGTCGTTGCATACAACTCATGATGGCCAGAATCCATACAGCGCATGCTGTAATGCACCTAATAATGGCTTATTCATACATGCATCATGGTGGCTGCTGTGACACTGAAGCACAATATGAAGCCGAGTCTCACGAGTCAAAATTCCTGATTCACTTTCCTTTTTTGCACCAAGTCTGCATTTGAACTTGAAGAGAAAAATGAGCGACTTGAGATTGGCAGTTACATATTTAAAGAGAGGCCTTGACAGTATCTGCTGTCTGATTCAGTGGTTCTAGCGTGTCTTTTTGGCTATTTCGAAAGGGCTCAGTTTATGAGGTCATAATGTGAGAGAAAAGAGTATATTGAAAGAGTGCTACACTGCACATTTATACTTTTTTTTTTTTTTTCTTGGGATGCGGGGGATTTTGTCTCTCTGGGACTGCCTCTTGCATAAGTGGAGTCTGTCCCATCTTATTTCCATAGTTACTGACTGTCAATCATCTGCTGAAAGTCGGTAATCAGGCCTTTGAATTCGATCCGTTTTTCAGGCGTCGCCTCCCAGCATCTCCTCATCAGACTGTACAACTGTCAAAACACGAAAGATTACAATCAGACACAAGCCCTTGAGCGCAGCCCATACCTGCCGTTTAATCAGCTAACCCTGCACCATCATAAAAGAAATGTGTGATTCTTCAATTCATAGAGCAGGAAATATCCTATGGAAGGGTTTTTTTTTTTAAATTGCGAAAATGTTAATATCAGAAATGTTTATGCCAAATAAAGTGAAATATGCATACTAATATTAATTAAAAAAAAAACTATACATGTATTTAAAGATTATGTTTTCAAGTAAACAATTTACATTTAAATAAAAATGTATATACTTCATGTAAATAGACGAATAAAATATTTTTATAAAAAAAAAAAAAAAACACACCACTGATTAACACATACTTATGTAAATAAATTAATGTAAGAATTATGTTTGCTCAAAGATAAAAAGCTCATTGTGAGTTATTGCAAAAGAGAAGTTTGACAGTTAAAAACACCTTGACATCTAATGGACGTCTGTGGGGCAACGGTTGCATACTGTATGTGGGTGTGGATTGACTTCCTTAGAATTCTCTATCAATATTTAAGATCTGAGGTTACTTTGTTAAATATTATTATACCAATATGATCTGTAACATACACTACCGTTCAAAAGTTTGAGGCCAGTGTGTGTGTTTTTTTTTTGTGTTTTTTTTTAGATCTGAGCTCACCAGGTCTGATTTTTTAAATTTAAAAAAATACAGTAAAAACAGTATAACAGTGAAAACATTACAATTTAAAAAGCCTCTTTTCTATGTTAACAAATTTAAAATGTAATTGCCATCCTGTGCTGGCAAAGTTAAATTTTCAGCAGCCATTACTCCAGTCTTCAGTGTCACATGATCCTTCAGAAAAATTTTAATATGCCGATTTGCTGTTCGAGAAACATTTATTATTATTATCAATGTATAATATGGTTGTGCTGCTTAATATTTTTGCAGAAACCGTGAAAAATGTTTGTTTTTTTTGATTAATAGAAAGCTCAAAAGAACAACATTTATTTGAAACAAAAATCTTTTGTAACATTATAAAATGTATTTACTGTTACTTGATAACTTTAAAGTATCCTTGCTAAATTAAAGAATGCATTTATTTCCTAAATAAATAAATATACATACACAGCATTTTGTTTTTAGTGAAGCTATATATTACCCTATCGGAGCAGCCGTCTGGTTTTGGAAGTCTCTTTCCCTCCTCCAGGACTTTGACCAATCGAGTAACAGTCATTTGGCCATGTGTTGGACCAATCATCTTAAGGAACACCTGTGGGGGTGAAGCAAAGTCAGGTCACTGGCCTAATTTACAATTAAGCACTGAGGTATTAAACGTTCATCCATGTCTCCTCTAGTAAACCACCTTTAACCCTCTGATGCTTTCAGTGGGTGAGCAAGCATTACTACTTTTGTGTACAATGTGAAAATCTGACAAGTCCCTCAATAACAACATGTCCTCCAAAAGCGTTACACAGAAAAAAAGAGGATATTGCTGTGCAGACGTCTACCGTGGCCGTTGGGTAAGACATCTGCCACTGTGGGCACAGACTGACACCATCTGCCATGTTCTCAGAGAGACAGAGACAGAAGAACCAGACTCAGCAGCACCTCCTAAACAAGGGCTTCTTTCAGCCTACAGAAACGAACATGGGCTTTCTAAGAAAATGCTAGAAGTGCTCAGTTTTGCTTCACAACAAATCTGTATTACCCTCCTGCTGCTTATAATCAAACACTGAATAAGAAATGCAATCAAAAAGTAAAATACTTGCATGAGGAAATATTTACATAACACATTTGCATAAAAATAATTACACAAGTCTGTCGCCAGTGCAGCTGTGAGTATTTGTGACCCCCCCCCCCCATTTTCCTTTTAATGTATACCATCTATTTTTTTTTACTTCTTTTTATTGTATTTTTTATTCATCCTTGAACTTTTAAATCATTTCAAATTTTTTTTTTTTTTTAGTTTATAGCACTTTGAATTACAACTGTGTATGAAATGTGCTAAATAAATTTGCCTTGCCTGCTGACAGAAAGCTCCACTGTTATTATTATGCTAAAAGATTTCATTTGAACCAGGGTTATTATAGTTCCGCTAGTACCTATAGTTTCAGTTTGTTATTATATATATATATATATATATATATATAATATATAATATATACATAACTGAAATATAATTAATAAAACTATATAGACATATTTAAAAACAACAAAAACTAAAAAACAATGACAAAACAACACAATGCTAAAACTGTTACTAAAATGAAAATTGAAAATATAAAAATAAAAACTAATTCTAAATATTTATAAAAACTATAATAGTATCTCAGTGGTAATAACACTGTTTGATACCCAATGACGAAAATTGAGATTCTAAATTGAGAAACGAACTAAAGAGGGATTCCAGAATTTGACAGAATGTGAAGAGACTTGTAATGGCCATCATGTGATGGTCCCCATTTCAAAAGGGTGTTCATATGCGAATTACATCACCAAAGTGGAGACTTAAAGGTGCTGTATGTAGGATTGACCCCGAGTGGTTGAACTAGGTATTGCAGTCTAAATTCAAAATATTGGAGAGGGTTTTTTTCACCCGGCCCCTCCTCCTCAGACTTGACCAACACGCAGGTTGCCAGATTGACGACACCAACAGGAACGAGCGCACTTGACGATGAATGAAATTAAATGCGCTGTGTTTTCCGCCAACTGGCAACCCGGTGTGCCGAAATACAGTTGGGTAAACTGGCATTGGGCGGGTTTCACAAACCAAAACAGAAACCGACATTCCGGCCCGGAACGCACATATTCAAAGGAGAATAACTGACAGTAGCATTGTTTTTCAGATAAACAAGTATGTTAACTTAACATGTTTGCAGGTATTTAAGAAACATGCTATGGTTTTTTATGCTTTAGTAGAGTCAAAAACTTACTTACAGCACCTTTAAAGCGAGTATGCATTGGCTTAGGGCGTTTGAGACAGTGCTAAAAACATCTGACTGGCCACTTACCGACATAGGGCTGCATGAGGTATCACAGTATGTGAGCAGCTCATACAAGGTCACTCCAAAAGACCAGACATCAGACGCCCTGTAGAATTTGCAGTGGATCAGGCACTCTGGAGCATACCTGGGAAAATGAAGAAAAGAATCATTACAAAGTGGATTTCCCAAGGGAATTTCACAATTATACCTAATACAATTATGGATGATGATACATGGCATCACCAACGCATATGGTTCGTATTAGATTTAACGGAGATCTAGTTTAATGCACTTGGGTCATTGTTGTATAGCAGGACTTCTCATGAGAGATTCTTACCAGAACACTGGACTGTCCAAATCGTCTTTCACAGTGTAATAACCCTCATTATCCTTAATGCTTTTGGTCAGGCCGAAGTCTCCAATTTTTACCGTGCTTTCATTCTCCACCAGAACATTCCGGGCCGCCAGGTCTCTGTGGATATAGTTGCGAGAGCCCAGGTAGTCCATGCCCTGGAGTTAGAGATCAGAAAACGGCAGGGATGAGCATAATGTTACAGCGTAGGTCTGCATTTCAAACAGAACCCAGAGCATGACAACACAAAGGATCACTGTAAGCAGCTGTTGTTATTGTTGGTCTCGGAGTACAAGGCCATGAAGACAACAAAGAAGCAGAACAAAAATAAGCAATGTGGAAAGCAACTGTTGACAAAATGGATACAATATTTATGAATTATTATATCGCATGGTATCTCCATATGCATTATTAGAAAATATATGCTATATGGGGAATTACTTTTTTGTTTTATAAGAAATGAACACTTTTATTCAGCAAGGACACATTGAATTGATCAAAAGTGACAGTGAATTCATTTATAATGTTACAAAAGATTTTAAATGCTGTTCTTCTGAACTTTCTATGCATCATGGTAATGTATCACAATGTTTGCACAAAGTTTTCAATATAAAAAAAAAAACTATATGCGTCTTGAGCATCTAATTTTTTCTAACATATTCGAATATATTACATTAAAATGTTTTATTTTATTTAAATAATTTTAAATTGTAAAAAGATTTCACAATATTACTTTTTTACTGTATTTTTCATCAAATAAATGCAGGCTTGGTGAGCATGAGACTTCTTTAAAAAATTTTTTTTACAAATATTACCAAACCCAATAACTTGATAATTTGATTGTGATTGAAACTGCAGCAAATTACACACTATCTACCTCTATTAGTTTTTATTATACTACAGTGTATTTACACATCACAATATCACTCACTGCATTAAGGCAAATAAAATTGATTTTACGTGAATGTTTTACTATCTGACGAGTTACAGGCTTTTACTTTAAAATATATTTTACCATAAAATATGTGACCATGGACCACAAAACAAAAAGTCATAAGGGTCAATTTTTTTTTTATATGTATAAATAAGCTTTCCATTGATGTGTGGATTGTTATGATAGGACAATATGACAATATTGGCCGAGATACAACTATTTGTAAAGCTGGAATCTGAGGGTGCACCAAAAAAAAAAATTCTAAATATTGAGAAAATCGCCTTAAAGTTGTCCAAATGAAGTCCTTAACAATAAATATTTTTATAATTTATGTAGAAAAATGTACAAATATCTTAATGGAACATGATTTTTACTTAATATCCTAATGACTTTTGATAAGAAAAATCTATAATTTTGATCCATACAATGTAGAGCCCGACCGATATGGGTTTTTTGGGGCAGATACCGATATTAAGGAGTAAAAAAAGACCGATATCGATATATCAGCCAATATTCTTTGTGTATATTATAGTACAGTAATAGTCAAAAGTTTGGACACTTTCCCATTCTTGTCCAAACTTTTGACTGATACTGTAATAAAATACAGTATATACCACATAAAACAGAATGTCAATACCAAACACATTTTTTGCAATGAGAACCAAATGTGTGCTCAAACATTATATGATTTGACAAACATAGTCCTATTTATGGATATTATACAGTAAGATGACCAATTAACAATAAACTTTATTATTCAAAGTGAGTCTGACATCAGTGCACTTAACAGTAAATTTCACTTCACTTATTATAAATAACTTTAACACAAATAGAACAAAATATATATAAATTGAATTACGAAATTAAACAAGGTAACTGTGTAGGACAAGCAAGCTACTGCCAAACCAACAGGGGCAGGTTTATGCAGAAAGCATAGCTTTTCCAAATGTAAACATCTAAAACGAGTAAATAATAATAATGAATAATATTTTTTTCCACAAACTCTGTGTTGTGTATTTTCTAGTAATCAAATTAACATGCAGAACATTCGTATTTAAATAATCTTTTTGCAGTTTAATATTCACAGAAACAGTCTATATATATTTATTATAGATATACACACCATACACAGTAGATATGTCCTGACCTGTTTTTATTTATTTATCAAAAATAATACAGTTTCCCGCGTTATCAGTAAGTCCGTTTTTATGACTGGCTTCCACCCCTCTTATTGGTCTATTAATATTTTGAATTGTTAATATTCATATACAGTATTTGACAGCTGGACCACAAAACATTCTTAAGGTAAATTTTGAGATGTAATACATCACCCGAAAGCCGAATAAATAAGCTTTCCATTTGTGTATGGTTTGTATAGGACAATATTTGGCCGAGATACAACATTTTGAAAATCTGGAATCTGAGGTTGCAAAAAACAAATATTGAGAAAATCGCCTTTAAAGTTGTCCAAATTAAGTCTTTAGCAATGCATATTACTAATTAAAAATTACGTTTTGATATATTTACGGCAGGAACTTTACAAGATATCTTCATGTAACATGATCTTTACTTACTATCCTAATGATTTTTGGCATAAAAAAAAAGCTATATTTTTGACCCATACAATGTATTGTTGGCTATTGCTACAATATACCCCAGCGACTTAAGACTGCTTTTTGTGCTCCCGGGTCACATATGAGGTTATTGTGTGTGTGTGTGTGTGTTGTTTTCATATTTTAGCTGTGTTTTGCTAAACATTTATTAATTTATTTTTAAGAAATTAATACTTTTAAGCAGCAAGGATGATTCCATTGATCAAAAGTCTACTATAATTCATTTTAAAAGTATTTCAATGCATTAATTATGCCTTGCAATGAACTGCATTAATTATAGTTATCATTATAATACTTATGTATTCATTGTTACACTTTATTGCATTACAACACATGCTAAACAAATAATTTCAGATGTAACAAGAAATCTGCAAATATTGTAATGCATTAAAACTGTGGTTACAATTATTTACAAAGATATTTAATGCTTTACAATGTAAATTATGAACATAAAGAAATAAATGAATACATGCATACATACATAGTTGTATCTTGCTAACCTTGTTGCTAAACAACAGCCTGGTGGTTTGATGGTCTTAGATGGCCACCAGGCTGGTTTTTTATCCTTTTAGTGAGGTTTAGGCCACTTTTCAGTTTGTATTGCTATGAGACCAGGTGTCTTGACCAGATAAACCATCTGAACACCAGCTTGGCCAGGCTGGGAGACCAGCAAAACCTGCCCAGACCAGTTAAGACCAGCAAACCTTAGGCTTTGGAGAATAGTTGGCAGATGTTGAAAGCATAATATAGACACACAAATATAATCTGTCCTAATATTTGAAACACTTTTGAAAGCTCTTCAGTAATAAACGGTTGAAGAGTAATTAGTTATTAGTGAACTCGTTTGGGTTGTTCCCTGAAGTGCTTCGGGGTAGATCTGAAGATGAACCGCTTGAGTTTTTACTCTGATCTCACGCAATACAAGAGGGTTTAGATTTGCATGTGCACTTATTAGTGGTTTGTTATCTCAGTGCTTTATTGCATATCTCTCTCTGAATGGCTAGGCAGTATTGCTCTCGGGCAATATAAGAACATTCAATTCAATTGACACATCAATAAGTGCAGATCAATAACTAACCAACTGCACGCTAATAAATCCTCCTCTCATTCCAAGAACTCTTCCTTTCAATTGTCTTTCTCTGCTGCCAAAAAAAGAAAGATTTTCACGCCAAACGTCCATTGTGCTGCCAATTGTTTTGTGCATCCACTCTCAAAATCTCTGTCTCAGGTTGACCGAAATTAGTGTCTGGATTTAACAAGGGATTGAAATAATTCAAAGGAACACTATGTGTCACCTGATTGCGATAAAACATCATGACACTGGGTTACTGAACACTGATGAATAGTAATAAACACGTCCAACAAATGCTGAATGCAATTTGTGTGGCAACACTTTCCCATCTCGCAAGCCGATTCAGAACAGTGTTCATTTATTATCAGTGAGATTCTAATATTGTCTTTGTTAATACTTTGAATTAGTTTTTACATTTTATGTTTTCATTTTAATTTTAATTAATTTATTAATTTTGTTGTCTCTTTGAATTCATTTTAATATATAATTTATAATTTGTAGCTATATTATTAAAGGGGTGCTATTATGCTTTTTTCACTTTTTCAACTTTATTTAGTCTGTAATGTTGTTGTTTGAGCATAAAAAAAGATCTGCAAAGTTACAAAGCTCAAAGTCCAGTTCAAAAGGAGATATTTTATTTAACTAAAATCACTTTTCAAAAACTACAACGAACGACTCGTTTGGACTACAACGCATATTTTCTGGGATTTGTGATATCACACATACCGACGAATGGGACGAGACCTGGTTGAGCTGCACTAGAGAAGGCAACGTGTGTTATCACTGTGTCGGAGACACGCTAGCTTTCTCAAGGCGACGAACTTAGAGTGTTTACAATCATCCGGGTTTAAATCACGCTCAAATTGTTGATTTTGGTGCAATATTTACACTGAAGCTCGCAGGCGGCTATGGTAAGGGGCATGACATTTCCCGACCAGGCGCTGAGTGCTGCCAATCACAACACACACTGGCCCAGCTAACCGATCACAACACACACTGGCCCAGCTAACCAATCACAGGACATTCTGGTCCAGCTAACCAATCACAGCACTCACTTGCCCAGCTAACCAATCACAACGCACACTGGCCCAGCTAACCAATCACAACGCACACTTGCCCAGCTAACCAATCACAACACACATTTGGCCCAGCTAACCAATCACAGCACACTCTGGTCCAGCTACCCAATCACAGCACACACTGGCCCAGCTAACCAGTCACAGCACACACTGGCCCAGCTGATCGATCACAACACACACTGGCCCAGCTTAACCAATCACAACACACACTGGCCCAGCTAACAAATCACAGCACACACTGGCCCAGCTGTCCAATCACAGCACACACTGGCCCAGCTAACCAATCACAGCACACACTGTCCAGCTAACCACTCACAGCACACACCTGCCCAGCTAACCAATCACAGCACACACTGGCCAGCTAACCAATCACAACACACACGGGCCCAGCTAACCAATCACAGCACACACGGGCCAGCTAACCAATCACAGCACACACTCACACACTGGCCCAGCTAACCAATCACAACACACACTGGCCCAGCTAACCAATCACAACACACACTGGCCCAGCTAACCAAACACAACACACACACTGGCCCAGCTAACCAATCAAAACACACACTGGCCCAGCTAACCAAATCAAAACACACACTGGCCCAGCTAACCAAACACAACACACACCGGCCCAGCTAACCTCACGCACCACTGCCCATCTAACCATCACCGCCACACACTGGCCCCACTAACCCTCACAGCACCCACTGGCCCCGCTAACCAATCACAACACACACCGGCCCAACTAACCAATCACAACACACACTAGCCCAGCTAACCAATCACAGCACACTGGTTCCAGCTAACCAATCACAGCACACACCTGGCCCAGCTAACCAATCACCAGCACATTTCGTATTTTAGAAGGCGGGCCTTCATTTGAAACAGGAACTATTCGAGCCGTTCATGCCAGACTGAGGAGAGAGGTGTTGTAATAATGTAAACTATGTGAAAAATAATGTGTTTTTCGAACAACCTAATATGAGAGTCTGTTCTAGTACACCCCCAAAACAAAATCAAGACTTTGTAAAAGAGCATAATAGGACCAAGTAACTCTTTTTTTACTGGTTTTACTTTAGTTGACTATAATACCATTGGTTCAGAGTATTTGGCTGTAAAGAATATTACATAGCATATAGTGGGGAAAAAATGTTATTTGATGTTTCTTTGTAATTGTTTGTGAAATATACTAGCAATTTCTACCATAACTGGGAAACAAATTATGATCAATTAAAAAAAAAACATGCTGCCGTGACTTCCTGATCATTTTATTTTTTTTTTTACAGTGTGTAAACTGGATTAAGTGCTTAAAACACAGTTGTTGTTGTTTTTTTTATTGGCACTAAAATCACACACGCACGCACGCACCACTGCCCACAATCGACACACACACTACACCGACTAAACCTCTTTAAGTTATTTTCTTAGCCGATTTGCCATAGATGCAAAGAAACCCCTGTGATTATCTCCCACAGCTCCTTTATGGCTGTCAGTTCAGAAGGCAGGCCATGTAATCAGCTCTGACCATTGTCAACATTGGCGTGGCAATATTGCAATTAGATCGAAAGCACCCGCAGCAATCAAGCACTGAATCCAGGTCAAATTAAAAACATCAAACACTTCACAACACCTGGCAAGAAACGGAGCAAGATTACAAATCAATGTGCGCAAAATGGGACGCACGACCGTAGACCATTCCGATGCAATAACAACGGCTTTTGCATTTCCTCACATTTTCACTACAATTTCACACCAATTTTCATAATATAACATGCTTAGTGTGGAAAGGTTTGGATTTATTTTTATTTTTCCCCAAATCTATTGATTTGTTTATATATTTTCATATATAGGACAGGTCAAGAAACCCCCCCCCCCAAATTTAAATAAATACATAAATAAATAAAATAAGTTGAAGTTCAAAAAAGTAGAAATTGCTCAATTTGTTTTAACAAGTTAAAGTAATGTAAAAACATAATTTTCCATAACTTACTGATCATATAAGAATATATATAATATAAAAAATGATGAGTAAAATACAAATTAGAAGACAATTTTCCACTTCACAGCTGAGCAAAGTTTTAGGAAGCAGTAAAAACTGTTGAGATGACCAAAGTAAAATAAATCATCATAATGTCTTCCAGCATGCGCTCTCATGTTCATATCTGCCACTGGCTACTCATTAGACGCTGTTTGATATTAATGATGATATAGCACATCCATAAGACCCAAAACACGGGACAGTGCAGAAACAATTAAATGGAGGACAATTAAAGTGTAATTGGCTCGAACTTTAATAAAATAATTAAAGGTGTCCACGCAGTGCATTAGCTCAGCTCATGCCAGGCAGCACATTAATCTCTGAGCCTTTGGTCCTGAGCCAGACCTTCAGTTTAATGGGCTCTGTGTGCTCATCTGTGCTTCACCCAAGATTCTTCTGCATCTATACTGCACAAAAACTACACAACAGCTTATTTTATTGGAAATCAAGAAACTGATCTTGTTAAATTAAGGCTGCTATTATAGCATTACACTTATAATAAAATGATAGGTGAATCTCACAAAACCCATGTCCAGATCAGAAGAATATGAAACAAAATTAAGAATTCTGACTTTGTTTTATTGATAATTAGGTACCACAGAAATATACATGCATAGGACCTTGAAATAAAGTGTTACCATATTATTTATTGTACCATAAATCTGTTTTGGTCCTTAAAATACAGTGTTACCATATTATTTAAATTAGCTTAATTTAAATGTAGTAATACAAAACACTATTTATACATAAACACTATTTATTTATTTATTTGTTTCTTTGTCAAATCTGAAATTTGGGGGTGTGCTTAATTTTGAAAATAAAATAAAATAAAAAATAAATCTAATTGTTCCACACATACGCTAATTTTCGCAGAATTAATATTCTTTCTTTTTTTTTTTTTTTTTTGCTTTTGGATGAAACTACAACCAAACATGTTCTTGACAGGTTTTGTGAGATTCGTCTTATGCTGTATGATGCTTTAGTGAAAACAGTGAAGGCTAAACCCGATATGACCATCTACACTGTGTTACTGGGCTCTGTTTAGGTTGTAAGATCCCATGCTATTAATAAAGCATTGCATTTCACTCAGACGGGCAGGATGCTGTTAGCTGAAATATGGATTTTATTGGGCTCAGTGTCAGTCGTGAACTATCTGAAAACCAAATTGGGCTAAAAGTCTATGTAAAGCCTTAGACCTTAAGAAAGGCCATAAAAGAACATCCAAACTGATACAGCTTCCATTCACTCCAGTAAGGTCAGGTCAGCCATCGTTGCCGTTTCTCTGGGTCCTGTACCGATAAATACTGAATATCACAGCGTGCTCTCTATAGGAATGCTGCTCCAGGGTCATGTGCTCCAGACACAGATTGGATCCATTTCTAAAGTGGCATTCACCAAATGTAAAAACAACTAGAATGGGAAAAGGACAGGGTTTATTATGCAGTTTTAAAAGTTGAACCAGGGCAGTTCTAGACCCTTGACATGTATCCGTAAACACAGTCAGTTACATCTTAATTGAATGTCAATGTCCGTCAATATAACAAATCCATATATTTCTTATGCTAATATTGTTAATCAAACAACAAAAGAAAAATAGAGAATCACTCGTTGCTCTTAAATACGTAACTTCTGTAGCTTTAATGGGTATACATTTTTCACAAGCACAGTTTATTTAGGTCTTTGTAGCTTTACAAAGTAACTTTATTTGTAGTTTTGTATCTAATGGTCTCTCTGAGGGCTAAGCCCCCCCGAGGATGAA
>JADLZN010010510.1:0-151594 GCA_018155175.1 Sinocyclocheilus anophthalmus
TAGTAAATTTTAGAAGTGAACTTTTTTTTATTTTTAATTTATTTATTGCACAAAGTGTGCATTGAAACTCAAAGTTATGGTCAACTCAAGTTTTATGAATGTTTGTCTTTGTTCTTAGGTCTGTTGTGGAATGTCACAACTTCCTTAAGCGATCCAGCACTTTACCCTCAGCTTAATCACCTGACTGCGGTCCTGCTGTCTGATTGGATCAAATTTTGAGGTAAGAACCTATGGCATGAAGTTTGTTGAACTGATCAAAGTCACTTGAACGGTTTGTTCCATTTTCTCCTCACGTCCTGCTCTTTTGTTGAAATTTGCTTGGTGAAGTAGAGTTGAGCCCCTCTGAAGGACAATGACTTGATTTGACAGAAAATTGAAATATCATCCAACTTCATTATTTTGGCTGGACTATTCACCCGAGGCCATCGCATGGGGGACAACGTCTGTCAATTTTTAGAAGAATACAAATATAATTTAAAAGAAACATCTGACAGTCTGTCAGACAATCTGTTTAAATCAAGTCTCACGGTGAGCAGGCGACAAACGATAGAAAAGTATCACAGTTGGAGAGGGTAAAAGGGAGGTGGGCAGATTTTCAAACACTTCAGAAAAGAGAAACAAGCAGACGACGGAATCGGAGAGAGATCACTTAAGAGAAGACAAAACAGATGAGACAGGAGACTTGACATGAAGAGTGGGAAAAAATCTGCTGGAACACGCATGCATCACAGCGCACCTGTGCAAGGCCCTTTTACTCATGCCCCCTGTCTGCCCAGATATCCCTTAGAGATCAAGACGCATCCCACAACGCTGGACGCAGGGCTGGTGGTGACAGGCTCTGTTGGCCGGCTGCAGGGAGCAGATGGCTGGCCAGATGCAGGGTTGCGTTTGACCTTGGGCCCCGTGGAAGGCTAAACATCATAGGCGTCCTCCGGTGCTTCCACCTTTCTACCGCTCCATGGAGCCGCTGCTTTGCTCTGACAGCTTATGGTTGTTTTATTTAGATGAGCCATATGGAGCCATTATGTGCTCCATCGTTTAGCTGTTATCGCTATTCCCAGTGTAGTTTATCACCCTATGTGTATTCGAACAAAGACGAGTTCAAGTCCCCCAGACTGTCCATGACAATGGAGATACGTCATAAGATATGACTAATCACATTCAGCTCTGTGCTCGGACAGAAAGGGGTGGCAGAATTATAATTGGGGTCAGCTGATGCAGACTCGATGGAAGGGATCTTTAGCAAGTCGGCAACGCTAAGATTTATTAGCACGTATGCCAGCTTCAGCTGCCGTGCATTATTTTACCCAGAATTCTGCTGCATACCATGTGGGTTTAGAAAGATTTTTCTTTCTCGATTTAAAAGTGTGTGGAACAAAAACAAAAAAATTTTTTTTTGGGGGGTTTTTTTTTTGGCAACTGGGGGGGGGGCTACATGATTAATCGAAAATAATCACAATTACTAATATGGGTGCTGTTAATTGTGTGAAGTACTGTTTACAGCATTTTTTCCCCACTGTATCCTATCCTACACTTATCCTACATTAGGATGCACAATATTATAATCTCAATTTTCCAATACTGATAAGCCACTAATTTACTAATTTATAAGCTGATAACTGATACATATCCAATATTAAAATTCTATACTATTTTATGTCTATTTTATTTTATAAGAATAAAACACTAAATCTTGT
Organism: Sinocyclocheilus anophthalmus; assembly: GCA_018155175.1. Taxonomy (NCBI): domain Eukaryota; kingdom Metazoa; phylum Chordata; class Actinopteri; order Cypriniformes; family Cyprinidae; genus Sinocyclocheilus; species Sinocyclocheilus anophthalmus. The sequence continues at coordinate 1,698 of JADLZN010010510.1, forward strand.
CATTTAAATGTCCTAGTGAATTATCAAAACGTATAATGTACCATATGAAAACTGGATATTCATTTTGAGATTTGGAGTGCTTTTGAATGATGGTTAATGATTCATTTAATGTAAGGAGTTATATGACTAGCAAAGGTTATACAAGTTATTGATATATATCAAATATAGGCATTTATATTTCCAATATCATCTTATAACTGATTTTATCAATGTGCCTTGCATCACTAGTAGCTCTATTAACTATGGTATTTTGGCAAAAACTATGGTTTCCCTGGTAAATTGTTGTGAGGCTGCACAAAATAATTATTATATTTAACTGCAAATCCGCATTAATTATCTCAATTAAAATGTCAAGAGAAATAATCGACAGTAATCAGTTCTAATCTTGTCTTAGCTGTCATATCATCTAATTCATTGAGTTATACTTCTTTATTCTCTCACTAAGGTCATTGTAGTGTTTCCTTCAGGGAGCGTCTGTTTCCTAATGGCTTGATGGCTTTTAGCACACTGTTACCAAGTGCAATGTCTACTGATTTATTTATTTATTTGTTTTTTCATGTAAACGCTTGTGGTCACAGATATGTGCCCTGCTAATGGTTCCTAGTACCCTGTCTCTTTCAGTCTCTCAGTTTTCTTCAATAACTCATAGCACCATTCATTCAGATTTTCAACTTCATTTTACAATAGGGAGTGACGTTGACACCGTAAGAGACGCTGATAAATGTTCTTGGATCTCAGTACAGACGTTGAGCCCACATTGTGCTCTTCCACTTTTGAATCTTCATTCAAGTTCATCAAAGTACAATTTACTTTCCCAATCTTAAAAGATAGCTGATCAAACACTTGGTGATACAAAAGACAGAAGTGAGCTTATATTCTTCATTTTTTGAGTTTTTGAATCAAATCATTTGTTGACTTCTGGCAGGCCCAAAAACAACAAGCCTACCTGACAATCGAAATAATCGTCAATTCTGGCTCCATGTCATTTTTCCAACAAATACTCTTCCTCTCATAAGAGGTTTATTTAACCACAGGTCAGCTGAATGGGCAGATGCCAGCAGAGGGCTTGGTCCACCATAGCTTTTTACTGATTTATAAATTCTCTCTCATGGTTTATCACTCTCATTAATGTCAGCACCTGCTGTAGCGGGGCTCTATCTGTCTGCCCACAGGCCCTGCAGCTGTGCACTGAGCTCCGGCAAACTGCCTATCAGTTCTGCCTCCCTCCGCCCTTCCACTCCACCAATAAGCGTTTGGCTGGGATAGTTGTAAAAACCTTGCTAGAATCAGGTGCACTTGCTCTGTTGATTGTAAATGTGTGTTTATCATGAGTATGCACATTCCAGGTACATTGGCATGAAAAAGTATTAACCTGATTTTTACATATTTTTCTACTTGAATATATTCATGCATTCACAATAAAAATGTAGGCAAAGGAAACATGGAAAACACAAAGTGTATATTTGTCGTCATGTGGTTTATTTAAAGGGATAGCCCACACAAATCTGAAAATTCTGTCATAATTTTTTCACCCTCATGTCATTCCAAACCTGTATGACTGGCTGACCTCTGTGGAACGCAACGTGTTGGTTCCCATTGAATTCCTTTGTAATTTCGTCTAACAAACTGTTAGTTACTAGAATTCTTAAAAATCAATCCTTTGGGTCCAAAATAGTCAGTCATACAGGTTTGGAATGACATGAAGGCAAGTAAATGATGACAATTTTCATTTTTATAATATATATAAAAAGAATAAATTACCCGTGTTGTCTTGTGCAAAAACGTATGCCCCTTAGTCTTTGAAAATCAACGGAAATAAGGGAGTCAGAAATCTTAAAGCCCGAATACTTCAAACGAAGTTGTTTTTTGTTCTGTTGGATGGGCAAAAATAGTCAAAAGGCGCGCCGGAGCGACGGTTACTGTTTTCGAACATTCCAACACAACGTGCTGCTGGAGGCGGGGGGGTGTGTGTAGACTAGTAAACGTGGGCAGTTTTTGTTTCGCGATGCTCTGTGTTTCAAACTGCCGAAACTAACTCAAAATTAACTTTGTTTCAGCCTGATTTTGTTCAATGATGCCATATCAGTTCGTTCTTCGATTTTGTTTGAAGTATATCGGGGCCTTTAGTGGTGAATATTCCCAAAAGTGGTCAGAATTTCTCAAAGGGCACACTGGCACCTCATCTGGAAAGCTTCAAATTATCACAGAAAAACTTTCAAAGAACTACAGGCTTCTCTTGCTTCAGCCAAGGTCACGGTTCATGACTCCGCAATAGGAAAGGGACTATGAAAAACGGACTTTAAGGAAGAGTATCCAGGTGAAAATTTCTGCTCACCAAGAAGAACATCAAAACTCACATCATGTTTGTTAAAGAAAGCATGTCATGATCCCAAGACCTTGGTTTATTCTATGGTCAGATGATTGAAAATGTAAATAGCAAATACAGCATTGTACTGTAAGAAAGTGATGTGTACAGTGGCATTATGGTTGACTTGGTATGTTTTGCTGTCCGTGGTGGCCTCTGTGACTTGTTATCGTTGAAAGTAGCTTATATTCAACCATATATAGATAATTTTTTAAGAGATTGTCTGGGCATCTGACCATGAGTTGAAGCTTAAGTGTAATTGTGTGATACAGCAGGACAATAATCCAAAACAGAGTCAAGTTGACATCTGAAGTACTGCAAAGAAACAAAGGCTCATCAAATTGCAGGTGGTGTTTGATTGCCGTTATTATTGTTTAATGTTGTCTAGCTAGATATTAAATTTAAGGGGGCATTTACTTTTTCCTCAGGGGTGATGAGAGTCTGTGTTAGCCAATTTCACTCAATGAAAATTTCACTTTGGTTCCCTTTGAGCAGCATGTCGTTTTGTTTGAAATGTTGCAACCATTTTGTTCTCCGAATAGGCAGTGGCTAAGGGGGCATTTTTTTGTTCACTGTACTGTATGTCATTAATACAACAGAAACTTGCAACTTATGCAAAGAGAATATTCCTTTATAAGCCTTATAAGAAGCTTCTTGAGTTTTCAGATTGAGTTTATTCCTTTTTTGGTGTGCAGAACTGAAAATGGTGTTAAAAGAACAAGCAGAGTAGCAGGAGGAGGCAAGAGAAAAAGGAGTCATGCAAAAGCAGCGTCTACCTCCCCCCCCCCCACCTCCTTCTGTTCTTATTCACAAATTGGTTTCTTAGGACCCAGTGCCACATTACACTTTGTTTGCGCATTGTGTGTGTTTTCTGCTGCCTTTAGTTTGTCTGTTTATCCATCAGCGCTGGGGATGGGGGGAAAAAGCTTGCACATTTGGAGCCAGGAAGCACCTCCTGGCTCATCTGTGTCCCTTAATCCTGAGAACAGCCATGCTGGTGAGATTGCAGGCCCCTCGGAGTCTCTCCTTCTGGAAACTTCAAAGTCAGGCATTGGCGATTTGGAAGACAGGGAGGCAAAGTCTGCAGGGAGCCTTCATGCAGGTCAGCCCAAATCTTTAGCTGAGAGCCCCTGGTTCAGTTCAGGTGGATCTGAGGCCAGTGTTGAGGGAGGGAGAGGTGCTGTTAGGCAGATGGAGAGGGATTAACCCCCTCCACCACCACCCATCTTTGAATTATGAATGTCCCTTCTCTCTTTATGTCTGTCAGCACAAGTCTTTGAACACAACACTCTTGTGTCCCTCTGTGCAGCTGTGTGTTATAAAAGGCATTTTACTGATTCTGTAAGTCAGAAGTCATTTCTTTCTTGTATACTTCTACTCTGTCATAGGCGGAGGCTGAACCAACTGTAGGCTAAAGGTGTGGAAATCCAGGTGTAGGCGATATATTTTACTAGATCACATTATTTTTTGAAATAATACAGACTGCTTTGACAGGAGAATGTCTTGAATTGAGTATTAAAGGGATAGTTTACCCAAAAATGAAGATTCTGTCATTACTTACTCACCCTCATGTCGTTCCAAACCCGTAAGACCTTTGTTTATCTTTGGAACCTAAATTAAGATATTTTTGATGAAATCCGGAAGAGTGGAAATAGTTGAGTGAAGTCGTTAATTTTGTTTTCTTTGCACAAAATAGTATGTTTTTAACATTACAGGGATAAACCACTGGTGTCACATGGACATTTAACAATTGTCTTTATACCTTTTGGTCATTGAATGGTCAGTGCGTTGCTGTAAGCAGGGTCAGAAAGCTCTGGATGTCAATCAAAAATACTCATTTGTTCGCAGATGAACAAAGGTTCGGGTGTGGAACACAGAGGCGTGAGTAATTTATGACAGAGTTTATGTGTTAGGTTGAATCTATCCATTTAAGGTAATTGTCATTTAAAATATAAACTCATTTTATATATTATTAAATCTGATTATTATTATTATGTAATTAATATCTGATAAATGTCATAATACAAGGTCAAAAGAGTTTTGAAAGTAGAGTTTTAGTTCACAAGGCTGTAATTATTTGATCAGAAATACAGTAAAAACTGTTGTTGTAATTATATTTACAATATTTTTAAACGTAATTTATGTTTGGTTGGGGGAAAAGCTGAATTCTCCGCAGCATATGTCACATGGCCTTCAGAAAACATTCTAATTTGCTGATTTTGGCTCAAGAAACTGATTCTATTTATAAGGGTTGACGTTTTTAGTGGTATTGTGATACCTTTTTTCAGGATCTTGGAATAGCAAGTGTGCGTTCTTGTTTATTTACTATGTTACGTTATGTTACGTTACGTTACGTTACGTTGACACAGATTAAAATCTGTATATCCCACATGACTGCCACAGTTTAGTGTACCTGGATCATATGTGAGAACCTCTAGGTTTGTTTATTTTTAGAATAACCTTCTTGTTCCTCCTGAGGGTAATATACATGATAAAACAACTCATTTTATCAGATTGTAACTTTTGTGTAGCCAAGAACTTGTTCACCTTTAATACCTGGCCAAGGTATTAAAGGTATTCGTTTTGGACCCAGGGATGCACTGTGATGCTGATGTTTGAACTCGTGTTGTGCTCAGGGAGGCAGGGACTCCACAACTGCTGCTGTGAGGATTCACAAACACAAAGGAGTGGCAAATTCATGAAAATGAAACGAATGAGGTTAATACCGCCTGTTTTATGCAGAGATCCTTGAGGATGACATTTGTTATGTTGCACAAAAATGTAAATGAAGAGGAAAGCCTTGCTTCAAGACGTCTCTGAGGGAGCCAGGCACTGTGTTCATAGAAAATACAGCAGGTCTGGGATCAGATTCCACCTTGTCTTCTCTAATCACAGACAGAATAGACTACAAAGCAAAACAGACCTAGAAATATCTCTCATATAATGTTTCATATTCTTAGACACTTCATTAATATGGCACAATATCTAATTCTCTCATTCTGTATTTTTAAACGTATCCTTATTTTTGGCATAGTTTGGTCTCTGAGCTCATGGACTTGCTGTATTCTTTCTGTTTTACAGACTCAGATCTGCCAATGACATGTGACCCTATCTGAAAGCATTGAAGAACTGAGCCTCAGCCTTTTAGATGCCAGATCTGTCTGTCTCAACAAAGACAGAAAGAGAAGACTGTTGTCTCATCACCATTCAGATTCTATAAAGGCAATTAGCTTAATGGCGACTGTGGTGACAAAGCTTTGGCTCGCTTAGGAGATGTGAACCGCCCTACTGTGATTTACCTCAGACAAAGAGGGCACCTTGGGAATTTAAGTTGGCATACTTTTAAGAGTTTGAAGTAAACAACTCTTGCTCATTTATTTTACTCTTGCCATCAGTTACGCAATGGACTCTAGCTGAACAGAAGTCTAACTGAAGACTGGTTGTGTTTCATTCTTCTCCCTAATTCCCTATGATGTGCTTGAGGACATTGTGAACAAATGTAAGTACTAGCAAGACCCTTGATACACTGAAGTTTGGGAAATTGATGACTTCATCACCTGTGACCTGGCTGCGTCACAAATACAAGTAGCTGGAATTTATCAACATTGTTGTGGACCTTCATTGTAGATGTAAAAAGTACACTGACATTATGAAAATGTGCTTTTCTTGAGTTTTTAAAAATGGCAATTCCGACATTAAACATATCACATAGCAAAGCACAAAATGATTACAATATTAATACAAATACCAAATTCTCAACATAAATAAACATAAACAAAAATAAAAGTTATTTTATTTTGAGGATATAACATATATTAGTGCTAAAATGGGTTTTTCCCAATATTAGAGTTTTTTTTAATTTATTAAATAACAGTCAATATTGAATATTTAATTATGCATGTCCCTTATACAGGTGGACCTGTATTTACATTAAGATTACCTTTAGTGTCATCTACCACTCAAAGTACATTTTTTTTATATTAATACTAATAATTGAAAACCTTTAAAACTTTAAAAAATATAAAACTATGTAAATATAAAATGTTTTTCATATTTTATGAAATAACGTTGTGTTGCCTACATAATGGTTGATTTTAGTTTAGTGTTTTATTTTTATTTGTTTCCTGCGCTATTCTTAATATTAGCCATTTATCTGGTATCAGCTTATGAAAATAATTAGTATGTAATTGGTATTGGCCAAAACTTTTAATTGTGTGTAATTGTACTTCAACTGTAGCATTGTTAGCATTCATTTTACTTTATAAATTAATTAAATTTATTTGTACATGATAGTATAAAAAGTTTAGTTTAGCAATTATCAGCCATGACATTCAAATAATTGTTGGCTTATCCATATTGGCTAGAATTTTAATATTTTTCATCCCCAGTCTTCTATCTTTAACTAAAACACAAATTCCTGTCTAATATTTAAAATTTTGCATAATTGTTTACCTGTCATGCATTTTAGGGAATAGGGATGAAAGATCACATGAAGAAACAACTTTAAATACTTAAGAAGGAATAGTGACATTTCTAGTAAGTAAATTTTATTGCTAGTTTCACGGTGGGTTGCATTCTGGGAATTTCTGGTGCGTGAACATTTCTCTGCTTAAAGTGATTTGGACAATGGGACAGCCTCAAAAACAGCTGACTCCCTGAGCAGCACACTACTGAACTAGGGAGCGGATTGAGACACAATGGGTGCGTGACAGTGAATGTGACGTACTTGGATCCTTTCCTTCTCTTCTAATTCCTTCCTCACTTGCTTTCTCCTTCATTTGCTCTCAAGTCATTTCTCTCATTACTCTAATTTAACAGTGCACTTCGCCGTCTTTGTGGGGGAGGCCTGTCTTATTTAAAGGCCTGATTGGAATAAGGAGATGATGGTGGTGAAGGAGCCATTTATTCAAGATGAGAAGGAGGGTGGTCTCGGCTATTTTGAGTACCAATCCATGCCCACAAAACCTGCCAATTAGCTTAAGTGGCCACCCAGTGAGCTTGTCCTGTACCTTTCCGAGAGAGTGAGAAAAGCACTTTCTTACAAAAAAAAAGTGGCAAACTTGGTTAAGCTTCCATGCTCTAATTGCAGGTCTGGTTGCAAAATAACATGTTACATTACAGACGCCCACATACAGACATGTTTTATGCTGAGGTAAAATTACTCCTTGTTTAAAAGCTGTGCAATACGACTGCTGTTTTTCTGTGCTTTATACCTGTTGTGTTGCAATGTACTTTTGTTCTGCCAAGCTGGCTGCCTCTGATAAGTTTTCTTCGCTTTTCCATTTATTCTCACTTGGCCACATTGCTTCTCATGATTCTCTTTAAGGGTGCTACATCTTAAAAATAGCCGGTGTTCGTTTCGATCCCGTGTGTGTGAAATGCGTGGTGAAAGTTTTGACCGGATTCCAAAAAAGTGGTTCCCACAGTCTACGCGCCGCAGGCAGGACAGACAGCGTGTATCGATCAGGGTGAAAAGCGGGGTTTCGCCGGAGATTAATACTGTTCTCAGCAGAGCTCATGAAGTTGTTAACGTAATGTGGAAAAACCGGTGTGATCAGCCATATTGACAGCGCAGGGCAAGGCCACTGATTAAGTGAGTGAAGTGCATTTCACAAACTCAAACTCTGCATTTCACAAGCACTGAATTCTTCTTCCAAAGAAAATTTTGTTTTGCTCCTGTATGAGCCTGTGTTGGGGGAGTAACAAACTAACTTTAGCATTTTCAGCACTACTAACTTAGCATGGAATTTTTATTTCAACAAGTAGCAGTGTGACATTATAAAATGCCACAGATTTTAAAGCATTTTGAAAACTTTTTTTTGTGATTCTAAAAGTATTTTGCATGGACATCAGAGTGTGCAAATGTGCTCAAACATGCTTCATGATTTATGCGTAACATGAAAAAGTCTGAATTTTGGTCCTTTTGCAGTCTACGTTTTCTTGCTATATACAAAATAATATTACAGTATTTATTATAATAATCTTAAAAATCATATTTAGTTAAACGCTTCTGTTGGCCACTTTGTTTTTGTGTTTTTGTTCTAGGAATGTAAATTATGACGTTTTCTAGTTTTGTTGATGATTTTGTGTTTATTGATGGTATTAAGTTTTAAATTTTATGTTGGTGGCATTTAGTGTAAATTAATGGTAAAAAAAACTGCTCCAATTTACATAAAGAAAAAAGGAATCGATTTTTTTACAGTAGTAATCAAACAAGTGAATCAATGCACTGAATTGGTTCATTTAAATACGCTAGTTTAGTAAAAAAGACTTGAGTCCCTTTGCAGGCTTCATTCTTTGTGTAGTGATACAAATGAATATGATATTTTTTTGGTAAATAATCTTACAAAGTAATAATGTTTAAGCAGTGCTGCTGCTTGGCCACTGTTTTACTCAAAGTGATTCCCCCTTATTTTCTGATTATTGTTAAGCATTGTTGCTGTTTTCTATTTTCAGCATCGGGGTCGTTCAGGTGCAATAACTATGTTCATTCATGCGTTTAATGTCTGTGTTGCATTTACGCTTTGATACTACTCTCTCATTACTTCTGTCACTTACTATTGTTCCCTTAATCAACCCTACATCTTTTCAACAGTGTGCTCTTTCCCTATCCCACTCGTTAGGGTAGAAGGACACCTCTGCTGTGGAATTAGACGGGCTTTAAGTCCGAGCAAGTCAAGCAAGAAGAGAATTTCTTACTAAGGAGGAACTTAGGTCTGTGTTTAATCTGTCATTCACGCTGTGCGTTCTTCACTGTCAGCACATTTGAAGGCTTTATGAATCCGCCATTTGTGGGGTCCTGAAGCCTGAAGAACTTTGTGTATACAATCTTTCGTACATGCAGTTATCATGCTCAAGGTCCTCCCTTGACCACAAATGAAATCCAGACTTTGTCTCCCGGTGCGCCCCTCCCCCCGCCGCCGCGCGCTAGGTGGAACGGTGTAGCTGACCTGCATTGGAGAGACGTGTTAGTGAGTTTTTAATCAGCATGGATATTTATTTATTACCCTCAGCCTGAAGCTAATTTACTTCATCTCACTCACTTTCCTGTTTCTGGTCATTTACATACAGCCCTCCCCCAAGGCCTGCTGGGACAGGATTACTGTATTAATTGCTTTTCGGTATGATGGAGAACAAAGCTGCCTTTCTTTTCCTCTTCCTCATATTCCAAGCGATTAATGCTACGGAGTTTGCAGGAAATTAGCCACTTGGGACCAAGACCTTGACCGAAATGTATTTCGGAAATTGCAGCTTGTGTGCGAGAGCTCATATACTTGTCCATTTGTAATCATCTGCGAATCTGGTACCTCAAGGACATGGAGAAGCGATATGATAAATTCAGTAGTCGACACACGTACACAAATGCACACAGGTGAATTGATTTTTCGTGTGATCGCTACACCAAAGTGTGATCGAGCGTCTTTTTGCAATCATGGGTCGCGTGCCAGTCGACCCGCACACACAACGGTGATGAATGACCTCACGATGAGGCCTGTCACTGGTAGGTAATGTCACTAAATCTCCCACCACAAAGACCGCAGCATGTTCGATAATATCGACTGTGTGTGCGTGTTTGTGAGCTCATCCTCCATTTGGGATGTTGTAGGATATCTTTGCTTTCATCTTAGTGTTATGGGATATGTTTCTGTTGTTGGATATAGATGACTTCGATGGCCGATCCAAAGAGCAAAGGCGGAGTGGCCGAACTGATACAGATCAAGATGAATGGAGGAATAATAGGCTGAATGGATGAACAGGAAGAAATCTCTTTATCTGGAGGGCTTAACATTTTGCTAAAGGGTTCTTTCCTTTTGGATCGCCTACATTTGTGCTTTTTGGGCAACATCTAAAGTTGTACGCTCCTTCGGATCCTTCATTGCTAAGACCAGATGTCAGTGGGTTACTTCATTCTTTCATTCATTATTTATCTCCTGTTTGATTCCCTTATCTCACGCACCGTGCGGATTCTCCACCCAAATATAGGATGAACCTCTTTTCTCATATTTGTCACTCGACACGCGTGTAATGATATGATGTCTACCCCGTGTACATATTTGAGCAGTACATTGGATTTGTGGGCATGGAGGTGTCGAGGGCAGACGTGTATTTCTCTCTCCCAGGTGGAGACACTTGTAGTTGCCCTGTCAGACAGTGTGTGTGAGGTTTTGGTGTGGAGTTTGGTCACTCATGCCAGGAGTAAGAACGCACTCCTTTGTGAGTTATTTGAGTTTGGATAGAGAGAAATATTTCAGTGAGGTTGGAGAAGACCTTAACGTTCCACTGTACACTCTAAAAATCCTGGGTTGTTTCAAACCAATGTTGGGTCAAATATGGACTAACCCAACTGTTGGGTTAAATTTTGGTTAAATTTTTTAATTAACTTTTTAACCCAACAGCTGGGTTAGTCCACATTTGACCCACATGGGGTTGAACAGCCCACCATTGTTAAGTGTGAGTCTCTCCCTGAGCGTACACTAGCATGGTTCACTGTGTGGATGTCTCCTGACGACGTGTCTGCTTGTTAACACGTGCAGCCGGGGGAGCTGTCTTGCGCTAGCCGTGCGTGGCGCGACACCTGATACCACCGGTTGTAGAACTATAGCAGTCTCTTGACCCAGTGGCGAACAGCTCTCGGACTACTCGTTCGTCTCACCATGCACGGTTTCGCTCTACCAACAGCCACATCCACAGGTCGATGCGCGCCCGACTGTCCGCGCCTGCCGGGTCCCCGTCGTCTTATTCGCTGCGGTGCCAGCGAGAGCGTCGGGAGATGGGAGTCGCAGCCAGCCTTGCTGGTGCCCGCGCGCTCAAGCGAATTCGGCTCTCATTCGCTACGTGCTGTGCGCGCACGTGCGCCCCAGCATCCGAGTTCAGTCGAGAGCAGAATCGAACCTCCGCCGACGAGGGTGGCCCAGAGGCCGGTCGCCGTGAAAGTGAACTGACCTGGACTGGAAAGCTACGCTTTCCGGTACGTTAGATCGCGACCTCTGAACCCGCGGCCCTCGCCGCTCGCTCGATAACTCGCGGTAGCTCTCTCTAGCAACGCATCGGTGGGGTCGCGCGCCCGTTGACCTGGCTCACGTGGATCCTCGACCCAGGAACTGTGTCCGTCGTAGACGACACGGTGTGAAGGGGGTGGGTACCGAGAGAAGGAAAGCGGAGCATTTAACCGGCGCAAGGAGGCGTAAAGACACCAGTAGGGCAGATGATGGAAGGAACGAGAAAGTGACTTGCAAAGAGGGTCAGGTGCGGGAGAGTGGTGGTGCGTGGCACTGTTAGACGATAAGTATGAGCTGGCTAGCTGCGGATGCTACACAAGAGAGAACAGAGCAGCGAAAAACGCCCGCGGCACACAAGAGAAGAGAAAAAAGAAGAACAAGAGGCACAACGAAGAAGACGAAAAAAACAGGCGGAGAGTCCAACACAAAGAACATAAAAGTAGAGCGAGACGATCGGAACAAAACAAAGGTAGCAACAAAGCGAAGCGGACAGGGTAGACAAATGGGACACACTGGGATTGACATATATAAATAAGGTGGGTGATTTTGTACAACACACCAACAGCATAGGTTCGTAACACAGCCAAACTGAGAATACATTGGGGACTTATATTACTTGGGGTAATAATTGTTAAACTTGTTGGGTTAAAGAGTCATAAACAGAGCACGACCTGAAGGTTGTCAGTTGATGAGTTCGGTATGAGGAGAAAAGTATCCACAAATTTGGTTTGTCTCCACAAAAAGAAAAAAAAAAAACACTCACCATAGAATGTATTAAAGCACTGAATGTAATGCTTGTATAATAATATATATATATATGAATATATGGTCACACAAAATAAAAAAATTTGAAATCGTGATCTTGTACATTTTTCAACATATGTGGAGGGTCTTTCAGTAAAAGTTCTTGCATGAGGCGCAGATAATTAATTCACAAAAATAAACAATTATTTGGATAACAAAACTTATGAAATGTTAGGGACCATATAGCAGTTGATACATCTGTGTTAATAACGCGTAGTCTTGTTATTGTGTATCAAGGAATACATATATTGGTGACATCCGTTGGAACTGATCACTGCGGGCATGGGACAGGTATTAAAATTGTTCGTGACGGTATGGGAAAGGTGGCCTGCTGGGCGTTGCACGTACTGGTATTCAGGTGAGTGGCGTCGATGTGAGCTCCCTCCATGCTCTTCTCTACTGAGCCCTGGTGCCTGCGCCTGGCATTGTGCCCCCTCTCCTCCTTTCGTCCCACGCCCTTGTCTACTGTCGATCTGCCCTTGACCTCGAGGAGCAGCCGGCAGACCGAAGAGCCGGTAATCAGTTGCTTCTATTAGTGATGACAGCGACTTCACCATCTGTTAGAGAACGAATTGAACGCGGGGTGAGACTGACTTGCCTCACAGATTAGCTACTGCAACATCATGGGGCTTACGTTTGCTTTTATGCAGGCACGCATGCCTCCGTGATTTTGGTCGAAGACTGCACACTCAATAATAGAGTTGTTTAATGAAGTTGTTATTTTTGTATTCTTTGTGCACAAAAATATTCTCATAGCTTCATAAAACTAAGGTTGAACCACTGATGTCACATGACTATTTTAATTATGTCCTTATGTCTAATACGACTCTGAGAAGAAATTGTCGAATAAAGTTTTTATTTTTGTTTTCTTTGTGCACAAATAATATTCTAGTAGCTTCATAACATTAAGGTCGAACCACTGATATCACATGGACTATTTAACCGGCATCGTGTCACCCTGTAGCCCAAGACTGGTTGCTCACTGAAGCTAAGCAGGGCTGAGCCTTGTCAGTACTTGGATGGGAGACCTCCTGGGAAAACTATGTTGCTGCTGGAAGAGGTGTTAGTGAGGCCAGCAGGGTGTGCTCACCCTGTGGTCTGTGTGGGTCCTAGAGCCTCAGTATAGTGACGGGGACACTATACTTTAAAAAGCACCGTCCTTCGGATGAGATATTAAACCATGGTCCTGTCTCTCTGTGGTCATTAAAAATCCCAGTATGTCTTTCGAAAAGAGTAGAGGTGTCCTGGCCAAAATTCTCCCATTAGCCTCTTAACCATCCCCATATCTGCTGATTGGCTTCTTCACTCTGTCTCCTCTCCACCAATAAGCTGGTGTGTGGTGGGCGTTCTGCTGCACTATGGCTGCCGTCGCATCATCCAGTTGGATGCTGCACACTGGTGGTGGATGAGGAGATACCTCCTGACAATGTTAAGTGCTTTGAGTGCCTAGAAAAGCGTTATATAAATGTAAGGAATTATTATTTTTATGATGTCCTTACTACCTTTATGGGCCTTGAAAAGGCCTTTGTTTCATCAAAATATCTTAATTTGTGTTCCAAAGATGAACAAAGGTTTTATGGGTTTGGAACGACGTGTGAGTAATTAATGAGAGATTTTTAATTTTTGGGTGAACTATCTTTTTAATAATGGCCATGTGGGAATGCTTTTATTAGTACCATATTGGTTATCAGCTGATATTGGAGCTTTTTATTTTATTTAATTGGTATCGGCTGATTTTGTGTATTTAATTTAATATGAACTATTTTTATATTTAGATAACTTTACTGCCATGCAATGCTTGCTAATAATTTAATATCACTGTTAAATATAATCTTAGAAAATCTTAAAATGTATCTTTACTGCACATTTGGCACATGTAATTTTAATCGGCCATTTATCAGTTATTAATAATAAAAATAAATATCGGCTTGTCTATATCAGAAATGTGAATATCTGTATCTATAATAATTGGCAGCAAAATAAGCACTTTTTTTTGTGTGCCGAGCGAAACCGGACTTTGAAACACTGTACAGTGAACTTTGCTTGGCACTATTTCGATGGCGGTTTAATGACAGGGTTTATGGTGTTTTAAAGGCAGTGTTTTAGGGGAACTTGGCTGCTGAGTTTATGATTTTTTCAGACAGCAGTTTGACCTGTAGGCTTTTATTCTCCTCAAACACTCACAAACCCTCAGAGGAGCTGGAAATGCCAGAGGAGGTCATGGTTGTGTTGCGTTTGTTCTGTGTGTACAGAGAAAGAGAGTGCAAAAAAAAAAACAAGTGTGTCTTCTGTTGACACTGAAGCCAATCAGCATGCCAGGTTCGATAAGTCTGCATCGCTCTCACTCCTCACTCTACCTGGCATTGATATGCGCTTCATATCGGATACTATCTAAATATTCTTTGGCTTGCATTCCGATGCGTCTCCAGTGTGGTCGGATATAGACACGATCAGTCTTACCCGAGGAAAATGGAAAGCAGCATTTTTAAAATACTGACAGATAATTCAAAAAGCTTTCTGTCTTTCTGTTGTTCTCCTACTTAAGAAACATTGCCACAGTAAAGGATGCTAATAGGAATCAGAAGTGAAGAAAAGAGGGGAAAATAAAGTTTTAAAGTGCCTCCGTTAGAAAACAGACCAGAAGACAGACGTGACTGAGGATTTGGGGAGAGAAAAGATATATTCCTGGTGTGATCCAGTGGAATAATTCATCAGATATTGTTTAATAAATCAGGTGACCGAATTGAAGTGATTGTTTTTTACATTACGAGAACAGAATAAAAGGAAAAAAGTGTGCAATCCTATTGTGAGCCAGTAATCAAAAACAATGCCTGATGTTTTTAAAAAAATATCTCTCAGCAATATAACTTTCAGAACATGTTAGGTTCAGCTTCAGCAGCATCAGAAGCTCTTTCTCAGAGGGGGTGAGGGGGATATTAAGGTGTAAACATCTGAATCTAGTTCTGTGTCACAGCTTTCCTTGCCTTGCTGTGTAAATGGCTGCTAATGTCATTATGCTTTAGGCGTCAGTAAACTGTCAGCTGTTTGGGCAACTTAAAGATAGCAGCACATGTGTTCCCACAACACTAGAGCGCCTTAGATCTTGGGAAAAATGCAGAGGGTAAACAAAAGCTTGCGTGTGATGATTGTGTGTTTTCTTTTTGTCCCTGGAGTTTTCTGAACTGGACATTCTTGGTAGGGCTATTTTTGGCATGAATGTTTATAGTGGCCAGGGCCTGACATGGAAATGAAATTACCAAGGCATAGCGTGAATATGGCACTTCAGCTTGCCATTGTCACCTCCAAAAGCTCTTAAAACAATCACTTTTAAGTCTTAGCCCTGGAACAAAGGTTAGCCAACAGATTGAGCCAGTGTGCACACATGACGAATACAGGTTCGAAGATGTCCTGATCTCATTTTTTTTTTTCCTCACTAGCTTCTCTGAGAATAAGATGAGAATGAATAGGGCTTGAATAGTGTTAGTTTTAGGGAAAAATATATAAAAACTATTACATTTATAGTTATATTTATATTATATTTTATGTGTTTTAGCATTTTTGTATTAAAACTTTTGAACCCAAGTATACCTATACCTAGATACAGAAACTTATTGTAATGTAGTAAATGAATATAAGCCAGCAAAGATCAGTCACAGTTAATTTTGAATGCTGAACATTCTATCAGTGTAAAAGTGTGATCACATTGCCACATTGTTCAGAGAAGTTTTGCAGCATAAATCCAGTCATTTAAAAAGGAATCCATGTGATCTGGGATTTTGAGACAAATTTCATGACGCAGATTTGGCATCGGGTTCAGTTGGTCATTCATATTTGCCCCCATGACCAACAAACCGTTTTGTTGCTTAATTGTAAAGTATGATTTGTGCTTCATACATCACTACACTATTGACAATGGACCTTTCTGACCTGCCAAATTTTGCCAGAAATGTCTTGATACTCAAAAAAAAACAATGTTTCAAGAAAAGATTAAAGTTTGAGATGAGAATAAGCAATGTTTGAGATTAATATCAATCACCAATCACTTTTGAAAACAATGAATATTCATATGAGCTGTTGAATATTTAACATGCAAGGTTAAGTACTGTAAGAGCACTTGGGCAGTCCAGTGGGAAGCAAGTCTGAACTTTCTCACATCTCCCTGTGCATTTAACATGCTGGATTCTTCTGCATGTGTTGCTAAACCCACTTTTGCTTTATGTTAGTTAAGCTAGTCCAAACCCAAGCGAGGGGCTGTCAGTGCTGTTCTAGCTCTGTTTAACACCAGCCGTCTCTTTTGGAACTAAATACAAGTGATCAAAAACCTGGTCTGGCACCACCACCCACACTCTCTCCCCCCTCATATTCAGCCCTCATTACCGCCACATAAATAACTAATGAAGGATCAATGAGAAGGGGCATCACTGGAATGCTGGATGGAGCCCACTTAACTGCCGAGCTTTGTAATTCTCTCTCTCACTCTGTTACAAACTCCCTCTGTCTCTCCGCACTTCCTTTTCTCTCTCTTTGGTCTTAATTGAATGTCTCTTAATGCAAATTGCTCATCATTTATAGATGGGTCATGATGGAGTTGACGACCTCTTTTTCTTCCTATCCCAGATCTGGGCCGCTCGAAAAAGTGTCAGGATGGCACATGAAGTCTTTTCTTGCCAGCTCTCATGCGGTGGATGATGTTTAGGTGGTTCTGTGGCTTTCCCAGGTGTGTTCTTACTTGTCAGGTTTGCCGGAGGGCCCGGCACCATCTCCCCTCGTTCCTCACCTTGGCATCCGTCTTCTCCGAGCCTCTGAAGTCTCTAATTGACTTTTCAACCGCGTACAGAGTAATTGGGTTTTAATTACCATTTTACATTCTGTTTTGATATTTAAATCAGTCTTGTCATCTGAGAGAAGAGCAAGTCACTCTCCGTTCTCTCTCATCGCGTTGTCGGTGTGCCGTATCGCCAATTACGCTTTTCCACACGGCTCAAGGTTGAGTCGCACACACTGGAGCTCGCGGCATTCACTGACAAGGTCTCATAGACAAAGACCTGCTAATGGCATCCTCACTTATTCACAGTAAATACTAATTATCTCCCATCAATTGCGCACTTCAGCGAATCGCTCAAACAGCTGTGAAGATGTTTTGTGGAGGTGTTTCATTTTTGTGCTTTTCATCACCACACTTTTACTCTGAAGAAGCCCGCTAAGATGAAGATGTGCTAAAGCACACACGCAAAGGTCTGCGGGATGTTTCAACAGATGTCTGAAGGATTTCCAAAGTACACCACAGCTCATCCTGTAATGAGATTTTTGGGCCCCAGTTGGAATAGGTAGTCATCTGTGCGCTCTCCAGAGAAGATGCAGATGTGAAATCATAATTTGTCATTTTGTTGGCTCATTCACACAGTCAGCGTTTGAGGTTCACAACCTATCTACTAACAGGTGTAACTCTGGAATTGTTTCACACATTATACTATCACGTACTATCACCAAAGAGTTCATGAATTTAAATTATAATAGCTGTATAATTTTCAGCTTTTTGTATATTTTATTTTTGGGGGTACGAAAACAATTTATTTGTGTTTAATAAATCTTAAATCTTTCTAGTAAATAAAAAATGCATAAATGCACTACATTTTAGAAGTTTGGCAAAGATGGCGAATTCTTTAAAAATGTTGCACCTTTTTTAGGGAGTCACTTCACTTAGATTTTTTTTTAATCTGAACTGCGTTTGAATATGTAAATATGTAACACCCGAAACAGTCAAGACTGCACTCTTCTATTTATTGAAAGGAGAAGAGAAGCCAGTTTGTGACTTGTAAGAATTTTTTGAGTGTAAAACATTTTAATAGAATGTCCATTTTTTTAAAGATTTGTTTTTGGCATTTTGTTTTTATTAGGATAGGATAGTGTAGAGTAGACAGGAAGCGAAGTGGGAGAGAGAGGGAGTTGGGGTGGGATCGGGAAAGGTCCTCAAGCCGGGATTCGAACTCGGGACGTCTGCAACGCAATGGTGTTATATGTCGACACACTGCCCACTAGGCTATTGGTGCCAATTTTAAATGATATTAGACAACGTTTTTACTAAGAATTTTAGAATTTTTATAATTTATTAAATTAACTCTTTCCCCGGCAGCATTTTTGAAAAAGGTTGCCAGCCACCGCCAGCAATTTTGATGATTTTCTCTAAATTTGATGGCCTCCAGTATATTTGCTGTATGAATATTTGAATATTCAATACACCAAAATAAAGATCAGAGCCTCTACTTTTACAGTTTTATTCTAGCTTAAGCATTCTTTTTTTAATCAACACTTGAATATAGGTAGGTTTCATAAAAATGCATAATTTTGAGCAAAAAGGTGAGAAAATCAAATTTTTATCAAAAACTATATCTGGGTAATATTCAGTACGATTATCAAAGCATAAATCCAGTAAATCGCTTCTATCAACACCTCCAAAGTTTGCACAGACATCTTCCTGGATCAACATTTTACTCTGTAACATTGTGCAGTTTTCATTTATATGCTGCCATTGCTGATGATCGCATTATTTTTCATATGCATCTGTTTACATAAGAGATCGCTCGTTTCTCCGTCCTGTTCACATGTGTTTTTGTTCGGGAGGTTTTGTACTCATTCAGAAGATGTGTAATAGCGCCCCCCTAGTGTATAACATTGAAAACACGAAAAGCCGTAAAAACTCGTCTTTGGCGGGGAAGCGTTGTCTTCTAAAAGACGAGATAACTCGTCAATGGTGGGGAAAGAGTTAAAAGATTCTATATGATTTTTATCAGTACTGTTGTTTTCACTTGTTTTTGTATAGTGATTGCTTCTTAAGGAAATGTTGTATTATTGTAAATGATGTATTGAAATGATACTGCCATGAATTCAGCCATTGTTGCTAATATGGTATTAAAACATAAATTTAAATGGCACCCTAAACAGAACTGACAAGCACATTCTGCTGCTGTGTGAACATATCCAGTGCTGTTTTGATGTCTTATTGGGATGATACAAGACCCTGGTGATTAAGTTACTTGATTCAAACAATTCATTAGTTCGTCATCACAGAGAGGAAAATCTGTCTTTTTCTCCTTATGTTACACAAGCAGTAACAGATAGCAAAAATTCCCAGATGCTGGCAGAAGCCTCTGATCTCTGAAGATTACTGTTCTCATTTCTCACCACATAATCTCAGATGATCAGAGTTCTGGATCATAGTTTGTGAGATTTGTTGCTGTGTATCACAGATCTTGGATGAAGTTTAATCTCAGTGGGTCCTCAGATTGTTGTTTGTTCTGCATACCTGTGTGTCTTTGAGATGTCTAGAGATGATCATTAGCTTGTGGTGTCATGCACTCTGGCGTGTAAAGTTTTCTCTGTCACGATCATATTTGTGCAGAAATGACTGATGCAAAAAAAAACTGATGCCTTTTATTTTTTTTTGAGGCACTACACTCTTAAAAATAAAGGTGCTTCACGATGCCATAGAAGAACCTTTTTGTCTAAATGGTTCTATAAAGAACTTTTAACATCTGAAGGACCTTTCTGTTTCACAAATGGTTCTTTGTGGTGAAAGAAGGTTCTTCAGATTATAAAAAGGTAAGCAAGAGATGGTTCTTTAAAGAACCTTTGACTGAATGGTTCTTTGTGGAACCAAAAATGGTTCTTCTATGGCATCGCTTGAAGAACCTTTTGTTTTGAAGCACCTTTATTTTTAAGAGTGTAAGTAGCAAATGAACTCAATATCCACTAGCAGAACTGGATATTCTGCTGTTGTGTCTATGAAATATTGTTTATTACTTTGGATGGCAGACAGAAAATCTTCTCAGAATTTTTACTGTTTTCTCTGTATAGCCGTTTTCAGACTGACATTATTTGAAAACGTTTTTCAGTCTATTATACTAGTGTCATCGATTTCAGATTTACCTGCCCCTTAACAACATATACAGCCATAATGAACTGTGAATGGTCTCTTTACATGTCATTCAGACAATCTCTTTCTGGCTAAATGGACGATTTCTGTCCAGAATAAGCAGCAAAGTGGGCAGATTTATGCAGTAGTGAAAAGTCTGACTACTCGAGACTAGTGCTGGGTTAACTGGAAGTAGCGACACTACTTAACTACATTTGTCGGTAGTCAGGCATTTCAAAATGCTGTAGCGGTTCCAGAAACAAGCTATTTTCCCCCAACAAGTGGCGGTTTAGTGCAATTAAATATATGATAGTGAGGTAAACACACCGTATAATGTCCCCTGTCTCTCAAGAAGCATTAAAATATGATTCATTTTAACAAATCAATTTATTTCAGTGAGTCATGTCAGCATTTTTTCCAAGTGAAAATATCTTTTTAATGTACTGTAATCTTTATAGTACATCTAAATAAATATGTAATAAATGTAATGAAATAATTAGGTATTTAATATACACTATCATTGAAAACTTTGGGGTCAGTTATTAAATTTTTTTAATAGAAATTAATACTTATATTCAGTAAGAAAAACTAATAGATTATTAGAAACATTCTATTTCAAGTAAATGCTGTTCTTTTGAACTTTCACATATTCATCAGAGAATCCCAAAAATTAGCATCAGCACCAAATCAACATATTATAATAATTTCTGAAGGATACTAAAGACTGGAAAATGGCTGCTGAATATTCCGCTTTGCTTGCACGAATAAATTACATTTTAAGATATATTCAAATAGAAAACAATTACTTACATTTTTTTGTAATATTTTATATTATTAATGTTTTTACTGTATTTTTTTAACAAAAATTAATGAAGAGACTTACTGATGCCAACTCTGACGTTTATTGCCGTTTTAATTTCTTTGTTACTGATGCTCTTTTAATATTATTAACAACAGAATACTGTCACATAGAGTGCATTGATTTGTATATAATCTGATATAAGTATGTAATTATCTCGGATCTGAAAGATATATCTGCCTTTATTTTAAGTACTTTAAGTAACTTTTAGGATAGCTTAAATGTTTTTTAAATAAAGTAAGTAACTTTCTCGACACTGGTTTACACACACACACACACACACACACACACACACACACCACTTGTTACAAACGAAGTGTCTCTTTCTCTGAACTTCCCTATGGTTTTTTGTGTGGACTGTGAATGTCTTTTCTCAGGGCTGTGTTGTGCACAGCTGCAGGCCTTTGCTTGAGGGAGGTGAGAAATGTCTGCCTGGATGTAATTGGTGTGACGGAGTCCTGCAGTCATTCTGTACTTCCACCTATCCGCTGGCTGTTAGCTTGCATTAAAGGCCCTGTGGTTCTTGGCGTAACCCAGCACATCTGAGTGGACAAGCAGACTTCTTTACCTGTATCCCTCCTGTGTGGCGGTTTAGACGGGTGATTTAACACCGACAGAATGCAAATTTTGTGGGTTTTAAGTAGTTTAAAGGCTTTGCGGTCAAAATTGAACATATTGAGGTCTCCTTTTAGTTTAAAACCTTTTAAGCACAGCCTGTTTTCAAATGAATAGAAATTATCCACCGTTTGTGAGAATTTGAGCTTTTGTAATCGGGCCAAGATGCCGACGGAACAGCTGTATCCGTGGTAACCACTAAAGGTAGCGCGTGTTATGTGTGTGTTCTGCGTTGATGATATTGCATTTATCTGTGTCTCTGCCCTTTTGCAAAGAACGATAACGAGCCATTTGAAAGGCCAGAGTGCCTGTACCCCCCCACTCCTCCGCACATACGCCTGCTCTGTATACCAATGTCGCCTCTTTCCATATCTCCGCCTGTCTGTCTGCATATTCGCTGCTATTTAACATCTACATACCTGTCTCTTACATCGTTTTCATCCTGTCTCGTCTGAATGTCTCTAGGGCTGGGTGGTATGACGTATGAAGTGTGATAGAAATTTGTAAGATTTTGCTATATGGTTTATACCACACAACTTATATTTTACATTTAGATATTTAGCAGACACTTTTATCCAAAGTAGATGTGTTTGTACATCACGCTCTCGTTTTTCACTGTATACTCATGAGAAATCTAGAGGAATGTAAAAACACAGAGATGGTTTCTCAAACAAGATGATGAAAATCACTCATAAATAGTCATTACAACATTATTTAATATATTAACCCTTTATTAATTTAGTAATCTGTATATTTTGATGTATAAATATGTGTATATGCAAGTAAATGAAAGAATTTTATTTAGCCTATTCAATAACCATGTGGAAATGCCTATTATGCGTTATTTTATATTTCTGGTAATGTCTACACTGTTCAAATACATACCTTGAACACTGTCAAAAGTTTATATTCATTCTTCATTCAGTCATTCAAAGTACATTTTATCCAGTCAGGATTTATTAAAGGGTCATATTTACTTCTTTTTTTAAAGATCATGTATTGTTGTATTCGTGTTAACAGATATTTTACATGCTTTAATGTCAAGAAAACACATTATTTTTTCAAATACTGACTTTAGTGTAGTTCCTCTATCCCGCCTCTCTCAAACGCTTCGTTTTCTACAAAGTCCCTCTTCCCGACAAGCGCAGTCTGCTCTGATTGGCCAGCTGACCCAGTGCATTGTGATTGGCCGAACACCGCAAGCACTCTCGGAAATGTAACCCCCTTACCATAATCGCGAGCTTCATCTTTCAAAATAAATGTAAAGAACAGAGCCTGAAAGGAGCGAAATCTCGTGACGACACAGTGATGATATGTGTTTGCCGTACACCAGCCAGGTTGACAGCTATCCACTGTGATGTTCTCGCTCTCGCTCGTCTCTCTCTCTCTCATCTCATCTCTCTCTCTCTCTCTCTCTCGCTCGCTCACTCGCTCGCACGCACACACACACGATGCGCAATACTCCGCATTTGAACAGTCAATAGCAAAAACTTAAACAAACGATTAGTGATTCAGAAGCGCTAGATTGTCATAGCAAAGTCAGAATTGCCTCCTCTCCTAGGTTCATGAAATGGTCGTCCATAAAATACATTGCTGTTTTTGTAAGTAATCTTAAAGATTCCTAATGCATCTACTTTCGTAAGGCCAAATAAAGTGCTTTTGCTTTCAACTAGAAACACACAGCTTCTCCCTGACAAGGCTGCTTCAACACTAACTGCGGTTACTGGAACCGGCCCCGTCTCTCTCCTTGTGTGAACATTTGGGCTCATTATGCTAATATTTCCACATAGTGATGTAGATATGTGGGGTGTGTTAGAACGAGCCATTTTAGGGGGCGTGGCAGAGTCTTAACTTTGATAAAGGATATCTCACACACACGTTTGAGACTTTAGTCTTGGGGGCAACTGCAGGGATCTTTCATGCACAATCAGCTTGTAACCTCCAAAGAGAAGGAAAAACGTGAACGCATCAGAATGACCCCCTTAAACTGATCAAAGTGACAGTAAAGCTTTACATTGTTTTCAGAATATTTCCATTACATGCTGTTAATTAATACAGTGTTTTGACTTGAATCCTGTCAAAAATACCATGGTTCATAACAATCCAACACCAGTGTTTTCAACGTTATGATAAAGTAAATATGTTTTTAACACCAAATCTGCATATTAGAAGGAAGTTCTGAAGGATCAATTACATTGTAAAATTTTTGACTTAGTTTGTAATCCGCTATGGTATATTTTCATTTGATATTGGCTTTTACACACACACACACACACACACACACACACCTTAACCTTTTTATTTTCTCTGTTTATGTTGATTTCAGACTTTGAACAGCAACTCCTGAAATCAGAAAAAGGGAGACATTTTCTGGTCCGCTCCTTTCTTACTCCTTTTTTTTTTTTGACCAAATCCATAGAGTTTCTGCTCAATTGCACAAATTGTAATCTTATTCTGGCAGAAAGACCTGCTGGAAATGAAGCCATAGATCACACGGAGGGGAGCAGACTTGCAGAGGAGGAGAGAGAGAAAGAGAGGGAAGGGAGGGAGCTGGCAGAGATGGAAAGGTGGATGGAGAGATTGAAGAGGGCAAGAAGGAATAATTGCGTGAAAGTGAGCAAGGGGGAAAAAGGAAATAAATAAAAGCCTGTATCCATCACCTGGCCGAATCCACAGCGCTTACTCATGTTACCTTGTTACAGGAGATGACATTTAGACAGAGAGGATGTTCTATCCTCAGCGTCTGGCCGCATTAACATTCTGATTCTGCAGTATATGCAGCATGAAGTCTCTCCTACAACCCCATTCAGTCTCACAGAGACAGCTCTGTCTTTGACTCCCTCTCTCTTTCATTCTCGCTCGTTCTCTCTCCATCTCTGCGCTTTTGGCAGTGTTCAGAGAGGAAGCAGAGAGGAAAAGGGGAGCGAGGAGATGGGACTATCTCTGTTATGGAGAGCTCTTTAGTGTCTTTGTGCTCTGCATGTGTCCGGCCATACCCTCACATGTACCCGCTTGTGTTTGGACTCGCATAAAACTGCCCGTTCAGCCCTGGCAGCAGTTGCCATGGAGACAGTGTGGTGATGGACCCAGAGAGAGGCTGCAGGTAACCGAGAGAGAAACAGAAGGAGAGACAGACTTAAAACAGCGAGGGCGGTCTCGCCGGAGGTAACGGTCTACTTTGAGAACAAGCCATTTATATTGTTTTTTTTATCTATTTACCATCCCATCAAGCCGTATAACCATATATACAGTACCAAATAAAACTTTTCAGTTTAATTTATTTATATAGCACATTTAAAAACGACAGAGCCGACCAAAGTGCTGCACAGAGAAGTAGAATTAAGTTACTAATGCTGCTAATAATTAAATGATCTTTTATTATATATTAGATTATATTTATTGTTGCACCACTATTTGCACCACTAGTGCACCAGTGGAAAAAACTATAATAATTACTGCTTTCTGACAGGTTTCCTGAACACCTTCATTTAACTTCAAACCAATATAGTCACACCTCAAATCCATTGGTTAAACCAATGTTGCTAAAAGCTTATGCCAAATGCATAGTTAAATTAGAATGGACATAACATAAAATATAATAATGATATATAATAAGTTATTTTTATAGTTAAAGCTACAGTAAAGTGTTTTCTTGTGCCTTCATATACTGTATTTAATTGGCTGCAGTTAAGCGGTAGTTAAATTTAATGTAAATTGGAAAAAAATATTCTGGATATTCTTGGTCTGATCTGTGAAGCATTGTTTGTGGTTTATAAAAGCAGCTTTGCTAAAACTGAACTAAAGTAAGCTTGCACTGTTGGTCAGTAGAATTTAATTTCACTTTAGTTATACCGTAAATGCATTCCATTTACTTTTATGCATTTGGCAGATGCTTTTATCCAAAGTGTCTTAAAGTGCATTCAAAGTATACATCTTATCAGTGCCTTCCCTGGGAATAAAGCTCATGACCTTGCCAGTGCTAGTGTCATGCTGAGTATTTAGCATTTTAGAAGACTCGACTGTGCAGTAGGGCTGCATGATAAATCGCATGCGATATTTAACGCGCAAACCCACGTTCATATTCGTGCAGCTCATCAGTGAACAACGACTCTGTGTAGTTAATGCTGCTCAATGTGAAAGCCCGCAGGTGATGGAGATTTACCACTGATTACAGAACCGCCTTTACTGATGAGATGCGTGTTAAATATTGCATGTGATTTATCGTGCAGCCCTACTGTACAGTATTTCTCTTTTTCGCTCTTATTTACCCAGGGAAGTTGAACAGCTGTGTTCCATCTGCAGGTGTCTATTCTGCGCTGTGAGATGCTCAGGGTTAATGGACCTTTGTGTGTCCCAGACATGCAGGAATATGATCAACTGATCATAATGAACATAATCTGGACTGAGTAGAATAATTTGTGGTTTCATTAGTTAAAGTCGACCTGAAACGGAAATTGCAATAATTTTTTGATTGGATCGTTGTCATTGGCTAGTTGCTCTGACCTCATGTGCAGAACAGGTTGCTGGATGGGAGGGATTATTGTCCCGCACGTGCATTGGTGCACACGTCATCAGAGCAAAGATGTTGTTACTAGTGATCGACCGATATTGATTTTTTTTTATAACCGATACCAATTATTTGCATGTTTATGTGCCCGATAACCGATATGCAGAACCGATATTTATTTACTGTTATAAAGTAAATAAATGACTGAGTGAAGTAAGAACATACTTCACTTTGGTTTTTCCTCTTTCAGTCATCTTAAAAAAAGTGTTGAAAATTAGCAGTCTTTCATGTTAAATTTAATCTTCATATTACAACAATAAAAAACATTGTATTTATAAAAAGCATCAACACTAATATTAACAATAAGAAAAAATAAATGTCTAATGTTTTCAAATGGAGAAAATAAATAAAGGAAAGGAGTCATATCAACTTCATTTTAAACTACAGTTTTAGTAGGTTTATAAGCTGTTTAATAGCTACAGAGTCAAGAATAATTCACTGGATAATGTTAATTCACTGAATAATATTCTCTGGAATATTGGAATATAACAAACAAAACATCGTATTTTATTGCATTTCTCAGCTGGAATGTTATATCAGAATTATTAATAATGTTTTTGTCCTTCTAGATTATGAAATGCCTGCTGACAGCGCGGTTTATCTGTGCAGTTACACAGAACTATACTCAAACTGCGATCGCTGGTGGAGATAATTAATAATTAATTTCCATAGAGTTAGATGATTATTAGCGAAATAATTGTTATAAAGTAAATGTTAATATAATTTAGGGTGTTTTAAACAAGTGAATCTTGGTAAAAGTTACATGCGGTGGCCGTGCTGGAGCATTTCCTGAGCATCAACCACATCAACCCGGTGAGTGAACAGCAATATGAAAGCGGCTTCGCAAGACTAATGATGAGCAAATATACAACAGAGAGAGAATTAAATTCAGCGCTTTTATTTCCAACATGCGCTCATTCATGGCTGTATTATTTAACTCATGCAAAGTTGCGGCTTTATTGGGAGAGGATCTTGACGGATTATCTACGTGACTCCGACTTCACGAGACTATAGACAACAGAGAGAGAATTCAAGTCAGCGCTTTTATTTCCAACATGCGCTCATTCATGGCTGCATATTATTTAACTCAGGCAAAGTTACGTCTTTATTGGGACAGGACTTGACAGATTATTTTACATGACTCCATGAGTTGGTCTCTGTTTCTTAGAGCCAAGCTGCATAAACTACATATTAGGCATTTATGTAATGCATCTAATTTGTGCATAAATAAATTGTTAAATAAAGTTTACTAACTACAGCAAATCAAGTACCTGCACCATGCCGTTGTTGTCTCGTCTCCCCTCAGACGCGCTGCAATGACAATCCTGCACGCAATTCTCAAAACACCCACAAGATGGGGGCATTTATCGGTGAATCCGATATTACAAAACCGATATCCGATTATGGTAAAATGCTTAAAATCGGGGAAAAAATATCGGTAAACGATATATCGGTCGATCTCTAGTGATACGAGAGTAATGTTTTGTTTTTTTAAAGATCACAGGGCAAAAGTTGTTTTAGAACACAAATGTGATGTGCACAGATAAAGATTTATAATAACACATGCAATACTCCTAAAAAAAAAAAAAAGATTGTTTTTCTTCTAGAAATCAGCACACCTTTGATTTAATCAGTTGTTCATGCAAGAAGATATTTAGACTACGGATGTGAATACTACTTTTGTATGAAAATTAATATAGTCATTTACATTTTAGACTAAATTTGGCCAGTTTGTTTGATTTTTTTTTTATTATTATTATTGTTATTATTATTCCCTTTCTACCAATGAATATAGTTCAAACACCATTTAGTTTTGTTCTCTCAGAAAGGGAAATTAAAATAATTTACTCGCCCTTATTTCATTCCAAGACTTTATTTTTAAAACAACATTGGACCCATCTGAATTTCATTGTATAGACTAATTCGTTGCCTTCTTTTGTGGAACAAAAAGGGGAAAAAAGTCTTTGAATGACATGAGGGTGAGTAAATGATGGCAGAATATTCATTTCTTTGTGAACTACCCTTTTACAAACAAGTGGGTGTATAATGTTTTTTAATTCAGCTGAACAATAGCTGAGGAAAAATTTGTTGCCAGAAAAAGTGGAGCTCTGACACTGTGACCGGTAACTATCAGAAACTAGGACAGTTCTCAGAGGGACAGTAGGGGACATGACAGCGGGGACAGGGACTCATGATGAGGACCCCTCACCTCAGAGTTTGATTTGAGCCCCACACACACTACTAGACTTCCGTTCCTTGAAGTGTCCTTCACTTTGAGCAGGAGCTGTTTCATGGTGACCTGTTTGGCGGTGGAACAAAGACACTCACCTTCCTTTTTTCCTCTGTCTTGTATTCAGTGTTCCAAAGATAAAAGACATTAATTTCATTCTCTGTGCCGCAAATTTTTCTTCTCAGACAAGCGCGTTTGCACCAGTTGCTTTTCTTAGCAACTGCTTTTAGACCAGACTCATTGATCGTCCCGATTCCACGTCAGTCCTTCTGTCTCCACATCTCCATGGACGTGTTCCCACCGATTGTCCCCATCAGCCCAGCCCGACAGACCTCCTCAGGGGGGGCGCTAACAGGAAGCATCACAGGGCAGGTAGGAGTATTCATTAGATGCATCCATCCATCCATTCCTCTCTTCCTCCACCTGTTCTCCCTGGGAAGTGCTAAGGTTAATTAGCACATTCGATTAGATAGACGCCTCCACCATTTGCCCTCGTTTTCCTTCTCCCTCCTTCCCTCTCTCCTTGTCTAAACTCTTTCACCTCTACAGACACTCTTGAAACCTGCTGCATGGACCAGTTTTTTTGACCTAGACTTGTCCTAATTTCTTTAAATGGTGCCTGACCATTAGTAGTTAAGTTTCTTGATAAATGGAGGGTAAGGGTTCATTGGTAATCCATGAATTATACCTTAAACCAAACCTCATGGCATTATAAACGATGCCATCCAAGTCAGAGCTTCTTCTAGAAAGAACCCTGCGGCTGCTATTTAGTCAAGCATCAAGCCATTAGCATGCCTGACCATGTGTGCAGCTATTTGTTTACTGTGATTTAAATAAAGTTAACTGGTGAAACAAGCTCTCTGTGAGCTGTTTTGTCTGAGAACCCTTCGAGACTTTCTGCAAGCTGCCATAGAAACACGCTTTGACATGTTGCATGCGCTTGTTGTTTTTCTTGAGAAAGCTCATACACATGCTAAAGCTGTGGTGCTAGTGTATGCGTGTGTGTATGTGTTTGTTTTCTGGAATGTGACTGTCTAAAATAATGAGCTTTTGTGAGATATTCAGATCTGTTAAGCATACGTTAGCTTACCTTATCACGCACATTCAGTCACTCATCAAGGTTAATGGCACAGGTCAGCAAAAAATGTGTTTGCGTAAGTTCTGAGGGTGTGTTAATCTGCTGTCTGTTGTTGAGTCTGTTTAATTGAGGCCTGTGTATGTTATGGATAACACTTTTTTTTTCTTTTTTTTGCGTGTGTTGCTATTCTAGCTGGTGGATTTTTATAGCCAAGCTATTTATTACCAATCCTTATTTGTACACTAAACAAAAGAACCAGTTCATAAGAATCATTTGTTAGGTTAGGGCAGGGGTAGGCAAGTTCAGTCCTAGAGAGCCGCAGTCCTGCAGAGTTCAGCTCCAAAAAAACTTACCTGCCTATAGCCTTAGTAATCCTGAAGACATTGATTAGCTTGGACTATACTGATTGTACTAAATGTTTTTGCTTAGCTAAAAAGAACTGGTTCATAAGATTCTTTTGTTTGTGAATCGGACTGCACTGGTTGTGCTTTGTTGTTGACTGGATAAAAAGAACCACTTCATAAGAGTATTTTTGGGAGTTAAGTAGGGCTGCACGATATTGGAAAAAACTCACATTGCAATATTTTTTTTCTGCAATATATATGGTATATGGAAACAAATCAGATGACTTTAATAGCTTTATATTTGGAAAAAAAAAGTGATTGGGGTGATTTTGTAGGCGAGTAAATCAGCATAGGAAATAAACAAATTACAAGCATAGATAAATAACAGAACAAAGATACAAATTAAATAAACAGTGCTTTATATTTTTCAGGTAAGTCTAACAGTATTCAGGTACAGAAATGGAATAATCAAACGTAAAATAACACTGCATAGATTTCACTATAAATTAAATATAACAAATCTGTGTTAAAGCTACAAAAGTGATTTTCTTTGTGTTTTGTTGTTTGATTAACGTTCATGAACAGAACATTAAACTGAGAACCAATATACTGTTAAACATCCATTTTCTTTCTCAATTGTTTACCTTCACCTAAGCATAACTAATGTTAATAATAACATTATGATGCCAACCATGAAACAACATACAGAACTAACAAATTTTGCTATAAGTTTGATCGCAACACATAATCATTGCTGTTAATAGTGTTCAACGTCTGTTTTATTACATCTTAAATTGATTTTTCCATACATTTCTGCAATATGTACATTAACTGACAGTCACCACTGATAAAATACCACTAAATATATAGGATGAACAGAATTTGAAGGTTTTTCCGAGGGATTTATTCAGTTTAATACATTTAATAATTTATTTTTAATGATCTCTGAAATGTAAATTGTAAGTGGGCTATAATAAAACCATGTTTATCTTTATAAACATGATTAATTTTACTTGTGTTGTTTTCTATATGGGATGATTAGCCTGATCCTCATGAACTCGTGACGCTAGCTCGTGGTATCAGATATGAACTGTACAGAATGCGAACAAGATAAACTTTAATACAAGGAGATAATGGCACAAAAGCGAATTTCAGATTTTTTAAAATGCCCATCCAAGCAAAAGCCCCAGCACGCGCCCGACGTAAGTGAACCGCCCCCCTTTCACTCAACACGGACACATACAGCACCCCCAACTGAAAACATCTTCCTGTGCCCCTGTCCCTACTGTACGTTTTTGTCCAGTTGGCCATTGTTTGGGTGGGACTAAAAGTTTGACAAGTCTGGTGTTTTTGTTTAGAAATGGTCCACATTAGTGTTTGATAGCTTGGGTTGGGTATCGAAAACCGGTTCCAAATTTCCAAGAACCGGTATTCGATAAGACGCGTGCATTTCGATTCTGCTTAACGATTCCTGCATTCACATTTTAATGTGATTTAAAAACTATTTAAGTGCAGGAACGGAAAGAACTTGCACACTGTTTGAATGCAGTGCACACGAAGTGCAAGCGCGAGCACAGAGAACAGAGGTCGCGGTACGGGTTCACGGTTTGTGTCCGTTCTCGAACCGTTCTGTGCATTTCACTGCGGGAAAGATTGTTCCGAGCCGGAGCTGACTTCTTTCATATTTATCGACCAGTGTGCAGAAAACTACATCAGTATATCATCATAAACACAGCCGGTTTTGTCTTACGTGAACGTAAACAGATGAGAAAGAAAGCACACATGTACAGTATTTTTAGATCTGCGTGCGTTCGGTGTTAGAGAGACAGCAGCCTAATAAACACGCTGCCTGTCATTAATGTTAATCAAAGAACAAAAGAAAATCATTCACTGATTGGACTGAATAATTAATAACTTTAAGGGATTCATCTATATTTTATTTATGAAAAGAAAACTATGCAGCGTTTTTAAACTTTTAATTTTGTTCAGTTGTATTTATTTATGATATTGCTAATTGATTTGTTTGTTCCTATCTTATAAATGACTGTTTACTTGTCTTTAACACTTTAATATTTGAAATTTATATTAATCTAGTTGTTTTTGCTGTGGTATTTTTTTAAAGCATAGGCAAAATTCCTCTTGCAGTGTTCTGTAGGCTGCTGATTTTTGCTCGTGTTATTCAGCTGCAACAGAATGCTTTGTAAAAAGACAGAATAAATGTTTGACATCTAAATGTTTGACTTATTTTTTTTTATATTGGATTTTTTATCTTATTGGAATCGAAACTAGGAATCGATAAGAATCGGAATCGCTAAGCAGAATCGGAATCGATAAAAACGATTCAAACAATACCCAACCCTATTGATAGCACAGAATCACATCTGATGTGCCTGTGTTTGACGTCTTTAGCCTGTTCTCTGTCCCACATCCCCGCAGCTCTTCAGCAACAAAAGATGCCTCACAGCTGTACACAATGTCCCAGCTTCAATCTCTACACATCTTTTATACAACTTCCTGCTGTTAGACGCACACACGGATCCTTTCCATCCACACGACAAAGGCTAGCCCGCCCAAGGCAGAGCCTGTTCATTATAACCTTATATGTAGCCCATAATCTCTGTTTTGTTGCAGCTGCATAATACAATGCGTGTACCCCAGCATGATGTGCATCCACATTTAAGCCCCTCTGGATACAATATGTCCCTTACCGCCTCCAAAACCAGTCCAGTAAATAACAGCAAGGTTAAACACCTCTTGCTCAACTCCTCACTGCGAGGGGTGAAAAGAGAGAGAGTTTTCCGAGGAAGGCTAGAGATGAGCCTTGGCGTGAATAAGGATGGATGGTGAGATGAGAGATGGGAATGATAAATCGTGTGCTTTGGAAGTGCCTCTCCTTTATGTAAAAGAGGTGCTTTCAGACCTGACACAGCCATAAATCAGACATGGACTTTTCTCTCTAATTTCATTACAATGGCAGGCAGAGAGGCGCACAAACACACGTTTTCGCTCACACTCAATGTGGGTTAAGCTGTCTGGGGGTCTGTGTCTTGGCCACAGGGGGTACGGTAATATTCACCTGATGGGTTTGTTTATCTCTTTCATATTCTTTTAACAGCGGCACTTCATCTGTCACACCTCTTTTCCACCCAGAGTGTGTGAAGTGCAAAAGATAGTAAAGCTCTGTCATTTGGATTGTAAAGCAGTCATTTTAACCAGATTTTGCTAATTTTTTGAAGAAAATAAAAGTGCTACTTGATCAAGCAAAACATGCTGCCACAATACTACAGTGGTCTGGGTGGCTGCTAGGGTGCTGTTATGATGTTGCATCCATGTTTTAATGGAAATATTGGGATATTACCAAAAAATAAATAAATCTCTGGATGGAAAAGCCAAGATACCACTACCAAGTTTTATTTATTGTATCAGTCAATAAATTGTTTAAATTGTGTTGACTTTTGGCAACATCTAACACTAACTTATCAAATTATTAGTGCTTTAACTAGCTTAACTGACACTGTTAAATGCAACTCAGCAAATCTCAAAATGCATATCCATTTTTCATACTGTACCTTACTGCCTTATAATGTTGTGTGATGCCTAAATTTACTTAATTTAAAATGGTTTATTTAATGTTTTTTGTTTTATTTTTGATAAAGTACGTCGATGCTGATAGCCGTGTGGCAGTATATTTAATATATAAACAACATATTTTTTCTTCAAAATATACATGCACGTGTGTGTATTTATATGTACGTAATAAATATACACAGTGCACATACATATATTATGTACACAAAAACTTTTTGGATGTGATTAATCATTGCCCAGCACTTTATTCTTTTCTTTTTAACAATCTGCCAGGCAAAAATCAAAAGTCCAATTGATTAAAATGATACCATAGCTCTCCTCAAACAAACCACTTAATTTGATGTGTCACGCAGAAGCCTGCCTTTACACGCAGCACTAATAAAATAAACCAACCCTCGCAGTCCTGTTATTCTGCAGTGCGTTATGGGTGTCAGACTAGGTGTGGTGAGGTTCAACAAACTATAGTTTCAAAGCTGGTTTGGGTAGATTTTTGTGACAAAAAGGGTGTGTGTGTTTACTTGCGTGCGAGTTCTGTTTGTCTTTCTCTTTCTCCGTCTGTAGACTAAGTGACTGACTGTCCTCCTTCAGGTGGGCGATGCTCACGTACGATCGCGTGCGTGTCCTCTCTGTGGGAGGTGCCCGAGGGCTCCAGCTGTTTTGGCAGATAAGCTGTTGTCGACGAGCTCCCGGCTTCCCACCGTGCATCAGAGGAACAGAGCAGCTACTGTCACCACACACACATTCGAGGTTTGCCAATGAGACACTTCCAGCGAGCCACCACACACTATCACGACAGACCGTCCACCTGCTCTAAAACTGTCCACACAGCACAATGTGCACGATTCGACCCCACACACCCCGGTTACCATGGTTACCTAATTACCTCTCTGTCCCTACACACCAGCCTGCATGGAACGTAAAAAACTGCTCAGCAGAAGCTGGCACACAGCTTTCGACAGTAATGAAGTGCACACATTCAATCCTGCAACAATAATGATACGTACACAAATATCCCTTCGGCCCTGACGATAATTGCATTAATGAAGCCCGGCGTTCATGCTCTCTGTTGTTTTCCTTCCTGATACAGTGTCTGATGATTCTGACTGCCATGTTTAGCAGACAGTGAAAATCTCGCCCAACCTGTCCGTCCATCAGGGCGTTCCACAACTGTCAGCCTTTAACTCCGTAATCACTCCCTGAATCAGCTGAGAATGTTTCTGTCAGATAACACTGACCAAGCATCGCTGTCAGCTCAGGTAAAGAGAGCTGCTGAAGCGTATCCACTGAAGAACGGGAGGATGGGACAGGGCTGGTCTTCTTCCAGCTTATGAAACCTTCAGACCCAGTGAATTACACTTTTAACGTGCCCTTAAAACAGCTTACAGATGCTGCTGAGCCGATGCTCGGAGCGCAGGTGGAAAAAAAATGGAAATGGTAAGAGATGGTCACCCGTCTGAGCAGTTGAAATGATGTTGGTGAAGGTGAAAGCGAGGTGAATGTTGGTGGGTGGGTCACTAACCAAGTTCACTTGGTGATGGTGGTGATTTCTATTGGATTGACAGTTGTTTGTCAGACTTGGTGATTCAGATATGTGCTTCATTAGTGTATAATAGAGGAACTATGTGGTAATAAATGTGATTATAAATTATTGCATTTGTTATTCAATTCAAACTGTGTTTATATTTTCAAATGTGTATATATTAAAAGTATGTGAAATATTGACCTGTTTAGCATTTCAAAGGGTTGGATAGTCATAAATGGACTATTCTGCTAACCAGGGTTAGTATTGTAAACTAAAACGAAGACTGTTCAAAAAAATCATTAACTGAAAAAAAATGGTTGCTCATTTTTGTTTAGTTTAAGAAGTACTAAAATAACTAAAGCTAAATAACCTAAAAATATATAAACACATTTAAATAATAAAAATTACAAAAACGCCCAACAAAATTACTGAAACTTTTACTTTTTTTTTGTACAAGTTTTGAACTGTACAATTTTAAGTTTGGAGGTGGAACTGTCAACTTGAAGCTGGAATAGTTTTATCTGAAAATTTCAGTTAATTTTACCTCAGAAAATAATCTGTTGTACATAAATAGAAATGTATAAATATGCCACAAAGAAATTCAATGCTTTAAATTTACATTTTTAGTTGTAAACTTCATTTAAGTTGGAATAAGAGTTGAAACTAAAACCCGAAAGTATATGCAGTGGGAAAATAAAACAAAAACACTATAATGTATTGCCCATAATCTATGCCATTGTTCTAAATCTGCTAAACTGGAAAAGATTGTTTGACTTGCATTAAAGTAATCACCAACAGTTTGGTTTATTTTTACATTAGTTAAGTGTTTGGCAAACTGGAAAGAAACAGTTGGAGCTTGCCAGTTTGAGAAAGTTCTTGTTAGTTTGAGACTAACCATTATATCATATAAACAGAAAAGGAAGTTGTGTGTTTGGAGTGTTGTTTATTGTGACATTGATCATCCACCTGCCTGGTGACTATTGCTCTTTTAGTATACCAAGCCCAGCTAACTTAAAAGTTTTAAAACAGGCAATGTTTCCTATATATATAATTGAAAAGAAATATCTAAGCATAATCTTTTCACAAATGCGATCAAATCTCTCCATTTACTGAAATTTCAGGACGTTCTGCTCCAGGACTGGATTTAAAAGATTAAGCAAGGTTGTCAGCGTCTTGTGTGTATGCATAGCACATCTCAACTAATTTAGCTCCATCGTGCTGCTTTCATAGGCGTGTGTGTATGTGTACAAATCTTTTGGCACGAAAATGTGTTTTTCTTCAGATGCTACAGATGGAGAGAAGCAAAACTTCTCATCTCTGGCATCGCTCACTCAGACGTTGCAGCCAGTGAGTGCCTCCATTCATTCATTCAGTTCATGTTTACACAGCCCACCTCATAAAAGAGCCCCTCACAAGCTCTACTGCGATGCTTTGGATGTAATCGGACTCTTTAAGATTCCTACTTCTCTGAATGGCAGTTGTTTGTTTGAAGAGGCCAATTATAACTGACCTAATGAAGAGATTACGGCCTGTAATGACCAAGAAGACCGTCAGAAATGATCTTTTCTTTTGAGGGGAAATTGACATGCATTAGTGTTACACGAAAGGAGCTCTCCTTCTCTCTGTCTCTCTCTGTATTGATCTGTTTTAGTGGATTTTTGGTGGCATTTGCTCATTGCTTTCTCATTTTGGAGTTTATTGGATGACTACCATCACGCATGTTTCGCAATTGAAGAAAACGGCAAAGCCATGAGAAGCTGACCACGCTGTACTTTTTCTATCCAACGATCCACGTTGCTAAAGCTCTCTGACACATATTTCAACAATGCTCCTTTGCTGCCAAGTGCTCAATTTAAAGTTGATTCGATTTAGAAAAAGAATTTGAGAAGCGGTTGGGTCCTTGTGCGCGAATTATTTGTTTTCTGGGTGAAAGGTCATTTTGCTGAAGTCTGTGTGCGGATGGAGAGATAGCTAATCCTGGAATATCCTTTATGAACTAGAACCATTTTTTTTTTCTTTAAGCAGCTGTTTTCAGTGAAAGATTTTCATTGTAAATCTACTCGGCTGTCGTCAAAGAGGGAGAAAATACCTGAGCTAATCTAAAATCCAGCAGAAGGACGGTGAAATCCCTCAGAGCTCTCTGGTCAAAAATGGACACTTATATCGCATTTAGTGTATGAACGTCATTGTACTTAGTTCAGTATTTTCAAAACTTTTTTGGGCTTGTGTATCCACGCAACCCCATCTGTTAGACTCGTATAAATCAGCACCCAAACCAGAAATGTGTATATCGAAGATACAATAAATAAACAAATATATACACTGATAATATAATACATATACATACTCAAAAAAATCACATTCAGGCCAGTTGTTTGAAAGTAATTTCAAAAACGAGTCGGAAAGACAAGTTAGTTCAGTGAACAGCTCTTTTAAAAAAAGAAAATCCACTTGAATTGATCATTTTGTACAGTAAAGAAATGTAAAGAAATTCCTCCATTTGTAGGTGTGATGTAAGTGTTCAGATATGTTTTGGTGCCACTGTATATTTTTCTGCTTTTGTCGATAGCAGAAAAGGATAAAAGCCTCCAGACCATATAGGCAGAGAAAAGGAGGGGATTCTGAATCTAAATCCTCGAGTTCAAATGTTTAGAGAGTGAAAGAAAACGATACAGGTTGTTCTTTTGTATTCTTGCAAATCCATTGAAGATTAACCTGATTTCCCACAAAAGTGGGAAAGTTTGCCTTCAGATCATTCATATTTTGCAGCCAAGTAGCACGCAGCGTTCTCCTGCATCCTGCAGTCTTATAAAGAGAGCTCCCACTGCGTTTTTTTTTATACGTTGGCTGAATTGCAGAACATTACCACTAGACATTTTCGTGTCATGTTGCAAGACTCTGTCCAACAGTATGTAATGGTTTGAAGTCTGGCTGTTCAGAAGATGTGTTCTAGATTAACCCTTTCAGAGTTCATTGTGTTTGTTCATATTCACAGACATGGAAACCAGAAGCAGAACGGGAAATGTTGACGTGTCTGTCCTTGTTTAAAGGTGTCCAACGATGGGTTCCTAATCCAGGATTACCTGTATGGATGTTATAGACGGCACAGATAGGATGAGAAAGGAACTATTGCTCTTTATGTGGAATGGCTTAAACATGTTTCTCTGACACACTAGGATAAGAGTTTATGATTTTAGATTCTCTCTCGGCAGAAACACTCCTCGGTTATTTTTTTCTCAGAGGCTAATACACGCAAAAAACAGAAATTTGTCTGATGATTTCCCAACAAATCCCAGTTCACATCATCTTACTTCTCTTTGTTGCTGTTGGGCTTTAGCTTTGGGACCTTTCTCTTCTGCAAAGCACAACAATTGAATTCATCATTTTGAAAATGAGTGAGTCGAAAATTAAATATCACTGTTTCTCCGTTCGTCCCTCTGTGAGTGCCACTGCTGTGTGTTTTTTGATTTCATATCCTCACTGATCAAAGCCAGATGTGTACAGTCTAGTTCAGCGTCTGTCAGTCAGGCTACGCAGTATACTGTAATATATATTTATTTTTGTATTTGTCTCTGAAGTATATTATACTGTGTGTCATTATTAACGGAAAGTGCCATTATTTAGTTTTACATTCCAGTTAATCTCATATGTTTAACCCTAATAAATAATTGTTTTGTAAAATACTCTATTTTTTAATTCTATTTCTTATTAATTTATACAACACAGCTTTTTTTGTGAATATGTATCTTAAATAACACATTGTCATATAAATAACAGTCAGTAAATGGACTGATGTAAGTCTCACAAACCTAAAGGATACATCGCAATAATGTTTCCTAGTTCATTTCAAATTGGACGACAGAAAAATGACACTCGTTTCAGTGAGGGAGTCAATTTGGACTCCGCATCGACTCTGAACAATTTACTGACAGAGTGAGTCTGGTTCAAACCGCTAACTCACAGGCAAGTGTGAAGCTGTTTTGTGGCGTGAATTTTTTTTATTATTATTTATTTATTTTATTTTTTTAACTCCCCAAACTAGTTAAGCACAATCCCTGCCCAGCAGCCGATTTCAACGCAATCATTTAGTTAGTGCCAAAAAGTGTTCCCACTTCATGGATTCGACTCAAACTTCATAAATATCATGAATGAATCCAATTGTGACAACCAGTAGTGCTATCTATCAGGGTGTGCTACCAATGCTAAACTAAGGTTACATTTTGGGTAGAGGTTAGTGCTTGTTTCAGTTATGTTGGCAATCAGCATTATGATTGACATGACCAATGAAATCTTTAGAAATGTCCGCAGGGAGGCGTTTAACTGGTTAAGGAAAAAATCTGGCATTTTGTGTATCTTTTTGACTTACTCATTTTAAAAAACAGTTTGTAAGATCCATTTAAATCATAACTCGGACATAACTTGTGTGGTGTACATAAAACAGTACGCACTCTGATTAGATGATAATCAGAAAAATCCACAAATGGACGGACACAAAGCTTTTTTGTCTTTTTCCGGATTTGTCACTTTTTTGTCATATCCGTGACCATTTTATTCACAGTCTGGAGCCCTGGTTTCCAGAAGTGGTCTGTGTGGATTGAGGAGGTACTTTTGTGTTGTGAGCATTAGAGGATGTCTACTGTACTGTTTTCCATAATTTTTTCCCATTTTAAACTTGCACTGAACCATTTTGGGGTCATGTGGACACTTCAGAGTTTTGAGTAATGGACTTACATTGTCACTTCCAACTACATGAAAGTCCCCCCCCCCCCCCCACACACACCTTTTTTTCCCTTTTTGTACTTTCCTGCAGAGGAAGTGTTGTTGTCCAGAAGGAAATTACTGGTTGCTTGAATTAATGACTTGGTGAGGCAGTTTTTCTTGCTGACAGAAAAGCTTCACCTGAATGAGCAAAAGCCTTCTGCCTCTGTTTCCTCTGTGGTTTGTCGTTGTGTTTTTCATTCCCTGCTGCTTTTCGCAGTAGAAACACTTGCTTCCTTATCGACCGCATGTGATATCACTAGCATTCACATTAGAGTACTGTGCCGTACTCGAGTTGACGTCACTATCATTTTATTTATTTTTTTTTTACTTTAAATGTCAGGGAAACTTTAAATAGGCACATTTTTCCCAGCCTCTCTTGAATAGTGATGATGACATGTCATAGTTCGATTTAGTTGTCACACTGACAGGCGCATACATCACCCCCAGCTCTGTCCATAAAATATAGTCTAGTTTAAACATTCATCATCTCTCCATCTCTTATTCCATCATTCACCCTTTTCACTCGTTCTTTTTCACCTTCCCTCCCGTTTGGTTCTTATTCTGTTTCTCTCGGTTTCTGCCCTCATTGCCAGGACAGAGGTGTTTGTTAGGCCCTGAGTGATGTGGTATTTAACAAAGACATTCTGTGGGTTGCCAGATTGTCAATTTTTATGCTGCTTGTGGCTTTCAAGGTGATTAATGTCCAGAGATGCCATTATATTGCTCTCAAGCCTGGCTGTAGCGCTGGCCACTGGCGCTCTGACGGTGCCTTTTATATTAGACTGAAATTGTTACATTTTGTCTCTGAATTACCAATTACTTTTCTTAGCTTACTGCTGTATAATGCTTGTTGGTGCGTTATTGAACATAGTGCAGTCTCAGCTTCTAGTAACAAATGTGGGGAACTTTAGAGAACAATGATTTTGTTGGGTCAATAATAATGTCCATTGCTTTCTCTTGAAAACATGAAATGAGAGTTTAAAGGGCATGTTATACATTTAAGTAGCATTTATTTACATTACCTAAAGTCTCATTTTAATATCTCAAGATTTCTTACACCATATGTAAATGTTCTCATGGTTTTGGCACCTGGATTGTAGTTTTGGTTTGCATTGTGAATGTTGTAGTATGTCTACGTAATAGTGTTTCAAAAGAGCTGCTTTCCATGATATTTTCCCTTTGAAACCAAGAGAGAGGGTGAGATAGGAGGTCCGAGACGCAGCTAAAAGGCCACTTGTCACCTGACAGGAGTGAAACAGCAGGACTCCTGTGGACACTGGGAAAAGGACATGTCAGGGTCACTGTGAGCAAAAGTGGCAAGACAAAGATGGAAAGATGAGAAGAAAGAAGTGAAAGGTGGTGGGAGAGAGAGGGGGCAGCAGGTGCAGCAGGAAAGGAAACCGAGGCAGCCTTGACTCTGATGGTGAAAGGAAGTTTTCTGTTGCATACTGGAAGTCAAAGCTGTGTTTGTGTCAACAGATTCATGTTGCTGTGAATTGAGTAGTTTACAGTTCTAACACATAGTTGCTTGTATTATAAAAAAACAAGGAAAAACTTATTTGATTCCAGTTAGCATATTGCTAAGCTAATGCTAATAAAACTAAACACACATGCACTACACACAAATACTAGGTAAATTAATGCATTTTTAATCACACCGAAATTAAATGAATTATACATTTATTTAAAGGCTTAACATTTCTCACACCATTCACTTAAATCTTAAATTCATTTTTTGTTTGGGCTTGTCATAAAATTCTGGGATCACCTGCTCTGAAGTATGAGATGCTTCTTTAGAATTTATCTCAAGTAAGGGCTCTTAGGAGGCATATTTAAGAATCCTAGCTTTTGGAACAGCATTGGGAGCATGTCTATGATGCCTCAAAATGCTCCCTCTTTAGGCAGCTAGGTTTTGGAACAGAGCAGTGAGAGAAGCAAGAGATACAGTGGTCTGTTTGTGTCTTTGACCCGTCTATCCGTTCCCACGGTATCAGGAGGAGGAAGAACTGACCCTATATGAGCTTTATACCCCTTCATCCCTCTCTCTCTTTCTCTCTTTCACACACACATGCACATAAACAAAGGATCTGTTCACATCAACAACATCAGTTATTTGACCATTGAACCAAGATCATACGAAAAATAGCATGGTTTCCACAAACATATTAAGCAGCACAACTGTTTTCAACATTGATAGTAATAAGAAATGTTTCTCGAGCACCAAATCTGCATGTGACACTGAAGACTGGAGTATTGACTGCTGAGCTTTGTGATCACAGGAGATTACATTTTAAAATAAAAGATAAATTGTAATAATATTTCACAATATTGCGGTTTATACTATAATGAATGCAAACTTAATGAGCATTAGACTTATTTTTAAAAACATTAAAAAAAATTTACCGACTCCAAACTTTTGAACAATCATGTATTTGATTAGTTGCTAAAATATATTTGTTGTCTGATACTATCTAACAGGTAAAATCAGATACTATCCTTCCATCATATCTAGTATTTCTTTGTTGCAGCTTTCGTTTGTTTTCCTGTCACGATTTGTTAGAAAGCAATCCTTTGATTTCAATAACATAGAGGCTTCTCAGTATCTCTAAACTCCATTTTTAGAGCTCAGTTTCTTTATTTATATTCTGATAAGGACTGAGTGGATAATGAGAGACAGAAATCCTCTGACTGAGACTGGGGCGACAGTTCATGTTTAATAACGCAGAGGTTGACGGAGCATGGGGTAACAGTTAACGCTTGGTTAACAATACAACAGGTACAGTGGGGCTAATGTGGCCGCAAAAGGAAAATTCCAAATGTCGGGTTTTATTAGCTGAACAAACAATTTGAAGTGACGTCTTGTGTGATTTGTGACAGTTTATGTTTTTAAGCTTGAACTACAAGATTTTTACCCCTGCTGTGGTATTTGGATTGGGTCCTGGATATATTTGTGTTGTACATTTTGTTTTTGTTCTTGCTCAATCTTGTGGTGTTGAGTTCAGTGTCTTTAGGATCAGTGGCCTGATGCAGCTTTTTTTTTTCTAGTGTGTGAATACAGCATTTAAATCTCTTAGAGGTAGGGACAAACTCTCACTCTCTCACCCTCGTTATGTTTCTCTGCGATAAATTATATATGAATAGTCAGTGAATGTTGCCGTCAGCCAGACCAGATCAGACTTTTCATTGTAGAAAAAAGAACAAAAACATCACAGTAAGTCAAGAGAGAGAACACGACACTTGAGAAATAGACAGAGGCGGGACAGAGAGAGAAAGAGAGGACACAATTGGAGCAAAGTTATGGAGTTGGATGAACTTTATTGCTCCTGAACTGTTAAATCTATAGTTTACCCCTTAAAATAAACTTCTGTCGTTATTTATTTATATTTTGATTGTTGTTCAAAACCTGTATACTGTTGTTTTCCCCGCTATGCAGCACCAAAAGTTATAATAAAATATTTGCGTCATTGTCAGAATAATAAGAATTTATTTAGTAACATATATAAAATTATATTTAAATTTAATTTGCATTAACAAAATATTTAATGGATAAAAATATTACAGAATATCTATAGACTACTTTTATGCCTACAAACGGCTTCATTAATATTGCACGTGAAACAATAAACATGTTTATTTTTGTTGTGGGGGTTGGATAAGACATGAGTAAATAGTGACAGAATTTGCACTTCTTGGGTGAACTAAGTAGTGCTGGATGTTTGTATAATCTATTATCAGTTTGTTTGTTTTTTTCTCTTATAATCTATTATCAGTGCGCGAGTATATACGGGACGCACAGCGGACTGTGACTAGTCAATATTTCCGCACCATGGTGAACTCTTAATTTGTGTAATTTAACTGGCATCAGATCAGTCGGACACAAACAAAACACCCCACCAAACTCATGACTTTGTCATTAGCCGCTACCGCTGGTAATATCTGTATGTGAAGCCAGAAAACAGTCAAATCGTTTTACAGGGAAATCAATGTTAAGCTCAGGTGAAATGAAATATAATGACCTTGATATAAATGACCAGTGTTCTTGAGCTCAGCTGGGAAAAAAAAATACATACATACTTGAGCCTCAGAATACTTCAATTAGAGTCAAATGACTCCTGGGGAGCATGATTTGAATGTACTGATGATCAAGTTTAGTTGTATGACGTTCTGACTAGTGTATCTGAGCTACAGTGATTGTATATGTTTTTGCCTGGAACAGGTATTAGTCTCATCCATCGGTACACAAATTACTCAAGCGCATCTGGTGTGACGCACATCTATCGGGATGATATTTTCACTGTGTTGGGCTAATGTTAGGATTGCTGCTTGAATACTCAATCATGGGTAATGTTCTCTCAAGCTGTAGGTGGTTGCTTGCCGTAATTGAAAGTGTCTGCTGGTGAAGTGTTCTAGAAGGTCCAGTATATTACCATGCGCGGCATGGTCCCTCACTCAGTTTCATTTCCCACTGAAAGACAGCGATTAATCTGATTAGTGATCTATCAGGCAGCTGAAAGTTCTGCCTCCCGGCTCTAATGGTCAATGCCATGATCTGGTCTGAATTATTAACAGATCCATTCCTGGAGACCAGGGACAATTCATCACCAAACAGAGAGGCGAAATGAAAGCGAGAGATGGGGTGGGCTAAGTGAAGACTGAAAAAAAAGATGCAAGTACACTCTTAAAAATAAAGGTGCTTCAAAAGGTTCTTCAAGCGATGCCATAGAAGAACCATTTTTGGTTCCACAAAGAACCATTCAGTCAAAGGTTCTTTAAAGAACCATCTCTTTCTTACCTTTTTGTAATCTGAAGAACCTTCCTTCGCCACAAAGAACCTTTTGTGAAACAGAAAGGTTCTTCCGATGTTAAAGGTTCTTTATGGAACCATTTAGACATTTAGACAAAAAGGTTCTTCTATGGCATCGTGAAGCACCTTTATTTTTAAGAGTGTAGGACACACTCATAGAGTGGTAAAAATGTTTTTTGTGTATAGCAGTAAAGAGAAAGCAGGTACAGTAAGATATTTGTGCATGTGTGTTTTAGATTTTAAGGAATGGTTCATCCAAAGATGAAAATTCAGACATCATTTATTCACCCTCAAGATTTTCATTGAAAATCTTCCCTTCCTCTTTAAGTTTAAATTTGGAGTCAATGACATT
The DNA here is from genome assembly GCA_018155175.1 of Sinocyclocheilus anophthalmus. NCBI lineage: Eukaryota > Metazoa > Chordata > Actinopteri > Cypriniformes > Cyprinidae > Sinocyclocheilus > Sinocyclocheilus anophthalmus. The sequence goes on from JADLZN010010510.1 coordinate 46,498, forward strand.
TATGTTTGGTAACAAATTAAACACCATTTTTGTAGTCCATATGACTTTTGTAGTCCTTTTTTGTTTTTTTTTTACTTTTGTAGAATTTGTGTAAACTGTTCCTTTACAATAAAGAAATTAATAAAGCATTTCTAAACGTCACACAAATTAGAGGTTATATAACCTTGGATCAGTCAGCTTTAAGATATTGAAATCCATGGCTTTTGACTCAAGTCTCAAATCTCAAATGTTCAGTACATTTTAAAACATAATCTGCATAGCCCTCTCAGTGATGATGGGGAGTTTATAGAGAAGACTCAGTGAGTGATTTTTTTTTTTTTATATATCTCTGTGGGAATTGAGTAATGCCAGCAGATGACTCACTCCAAACAAAACCATAATCCTCAATGTCCTCAACCCTAAATCCAACCAATAATCATAAACCTATACAGATCTCTAGTATTAATCATAAACCTAATCTTAACCTAATGCTGTGCATCTAAATCTCATGATTCCTAAATGGAATATGATCGCAAATCTACAGCTAATCTTGAACCTAAGCCTAATTCTGGTCAGCAGTGTCTCTAAGTGCATTTACAACAACAGCAGCTCTGTGTAGACCAACCCACTTTCAGGACACTAATCACATTGTAGAAGATAAACAGCTGACAATCAGCTGAGATTTATTTATTACAAACACGCAAGCAAACAATTTAATGGGTTAGTATATATCTGAAGGTGATTTTAAAGGGACGATTTACTCCCCCAAAATAAAATCCCCTTATTATTTACTCACCCTCATCTTTTTAAAAACCAGTATGGACTGTTTTTATGATTTTATGTATGTGTGTGTTTCAGAGAAGATAAAAATCATACATGTTTGTAACGACACGAGGATGAGTATTTTTATTTTTGACTGTACTTTCCCTTTAAGACCACTCTGTGTAAGATATAACAGGTGCAGCTATGTCACAATAAAGAGAGAGCACTTGAGAAATGCTTAATAGATTTTGGATGGTACTATTAAGCCCCGTTCACACCAAGAACGATAACTATAAAGATAACAATATTAGCGTCCACACCAGCGAACGATATCGTCTGTTTATTCTAAGCGCACATGCGTCTGCCGCTTTAAATTCTCAAGTTCGTTACAGCAGGATGGATTCTGATTGGCTGTCAGTCTTTTATCGTTCATCAGCTGGAAAAAAATCGTTTTGAAAGTGATCACAACGATATCGTTTCTCTTTGTCTTTATCGTTATAGTTGTGGTGTGGACTCTGCTATTTTTTAATATTCAGAATGATTTAGAACTATATCTTTATCGTTATCTTTATAGTTATCGTCCTTGGTGTGAACGGGCCTTTAGAATTGGATTCTTTCAAGATGCAGTACAGCTCAGATACTGTCATGACCATTAGATCACTGACCCGAGTTAGTCAGTGAGAGGGAATGCTGGGACCTCAGTAAGACTGCCAGTAAATCACAGCGCACACACAAATACTGTGATTTAAATGTGTAATTTAGCCAAAAGGGGATGTACCGGCATCATAGAATTTCTACATTGTTGTCTTTTTTATCCTCGAGTTCATATTTCCAAACAGAAACACACTCCAACCACGGTCCATATTGATTTTATTGCAGTGTAACTTCATGCTCGGATAGTTACATTAGCTTCATTTCAAATGAACTGTGTTTGATGGATTTGCTCATTCACAGAGCCAATGACATCCACCGGGCCAATCAAGAATGAACTACGGTTTCACCCTCCGCAGTGTGAGGCGTAAACACAGGATACACTGAGTGTGTGTGTGTGTGTATATATAAATCCAGTTCAGCTTTCACAGAAGCTGAAAAATATCAGCGTTGGGGAAGTAACAAGTCATTTATAATTTCTACAGGTAATTTACGTTACAAATTAGTCAATACATTATTCCAGCCATGCTAAAATATGCAATATTAGCTATGATGCAAAATGCCTGTTCATTTAGCTGCCATGTATGTCACTGCACTGCACCCATACACTCAAAAATATTGCTGTAGAACCTTTTTTCATTTAGAAATCATGATTACAATTTAGTATAGGGACCAGTCCTCACTATTAAGAAGTTATACCATGCCTATTATTAACATATTGCCTGTTTATTAGTGTTTGTAAAGCACATATTCTGCATGACCATATTCTACATCCCTAATCCTACCCAATCCTGACACAAATTTGCATTAGCATACCAGGTTATTTAAGTTCCTTTCATTTTTTAAATAAAAAAATAGCAATTACTGTGATTTAAAAGCCTGTTTTCCGTCTCAGACAAAAAAAAAGATAACGTATAATGACTATTTCAACTTTATATATCGATTGCAAATTATTTATTGTAAAAAAAAAACTTGCAATTTAAATTTTTTTTAATTTTATTGATTTTTATTTCGCATTATTGCGACTGTATTCACAATATGACCTTATTTCACATTACGACTTTTTTTATCTGTCAGATTTTTTTTATCTTGCAATATTGGCTTTATTTATCCTAAAATATTACAGTCTCTTGTTCATTAGTGTGTCCGATAAATTAACTTCACAGCTAGCTACAGTATTTAATTACTAACTACCCTGAAGAGAGAAATATTAATTGCATATGATCGAGCTGTGTGCATGCTATGCTGTTGATGAAATCTACGCCACATTGTGTAATCCTGGCGTACATGTAAAAAACTGAAAGAATACTTCAGGATTTACTAGAAAAGTTGGCCACATAACTAATTCTAGTTGATTACCTGCTAGCAGTGCTAGACGGCTAGCCAGATGACAGCGATATTTTCTGGAAAAGCGATCTGTCTCTAGTGTCTTTCGCTATGGTTTGTTTTGTTTCTCCTGTCTTCTGTAGCGTAAAATAAATGGTTGAGTTCAGACACCAGATTCAGGCTTGTGAGCAATGACTGTTCCCCCCTCCCTCACCCATCAGCCCCCCGGCTGGGACGTGGGGGGTGTGAGTGATGGAAAGAGAAGGGTAAGAGGGCTAAATGCCTGAGCCACATGCGATAACTCACTAGCAGTTCACAGGGCTAACTGCGGTCAGAATGTGATAGCCTTGCACGAATGTGTTTTCCGGGAAATCCAACCAGTCGCCCCCCAACCTCACCAGGGGATTTAAAAGATGCAGGAGTATGGAATTCCACAGTCGGTTAATTGAATCCGTGATTCACAGTCCTTCCGAATTGTACTGTTTTCTGTTTTAGTGCTGCAAGACCCCTCTATTAAAGTTTAATGTTCCCCTATCGAAGGCACCGCATGAGGTTAATGGATGAATAGATAGATGCATATAGAAATGCATAGAGTTGCAGTATGTCTTGTGTATTAAACACAAATTGCCGCCATGATTTTCCTGCCATTTTTTGACAGAAGCGGGTTAATAAATCGAAAGTTGCTGTTGCTTTGGTTTTTCCACTTACAGATGGGAGTTCAGCTCCCTTGCAGTAACATCTGGTCCTGTTTAGAGTTATGCCGTGTGTGTTTATGAGAGAGTGTTTTTAAAGCACGAGTGTTAGAGGGATTTTTTTTCCTGAGCGGTGGTGAGTTCTGAATCTTCCTCTGTCACGGGTCACCGGCCGGTTCACATTTCCTGCCAACATGAGTCACCTACAAACCAGCGGTTATTAGTCTACAAATCTCCAACACAGCCAGATCCAAATATATTTATGTCCCCCTTTTGTCGGTTTCTTTTTTCCTCACAGGATCTCGAGTGAAAATCTCCAACTAAGCTTGTGAACACCAGTGAGAGCCGAAGCGTTTCCTCCACTGCTCATCTCCTGAAAGGACAACAGTGAGTTTTGAATTAGTCTTTCTCTATTTACAGTGATTCAGGTTTCCTGCCTATCATCATGGACACGCCAGTTCGTGTTTCCTCTCTTCGTCATGGCAGACAAAATCAATTGTAGACGCAGCAGTTTACAGAGACACAGCATCAGTTCGAGATCAGCAGAACTAACAGACGCGGATCGACCTGTCAGATCTGATGCAACCCACTATAGTTGGATTGCGTTCATGGATTGCATCGTTAAGGAAACGTGACTGACGGGCACTTGAAATACAGATATGTGCTCATCCAATTTATTACATTAGCCCATTGTTTAGAGGAGCTAAGGTTACTGCTATACTGCTATGCCATTTACACCACAGTATAAATGGGAACATTTTATGCTATTAAAAACGTGAGGTTTGAAAAATTAGCAAATTAAGTCCCTTTAAAGGAAAAGGGATTTAACCCTTTAGTTAAATCATCAAATAGATATTACTGCATGATGTGGAAGCCTGTTTCCACCTCAGAGTAAAAAAACACACACAAATAAATAAATAAAAGGCCTTACAAGGACTTTTTTCCTCATAATTGTGAATTTATCTCATAATTGCAACTTTATATCTAAAAGTAGCAAAATATTTCTGGTGATTATCAATATGACAATCGCAAAATTTGACTTTTTTATTTTTCATAATTTTAACTTTATTTCTCAGATTTTTGACTGTATATCTCCCAATATAACTTTTTCACAATTCTGACTTTATATCCCATTATCTATTTTTGACTACTTTTCAACTCTCTCAAATTTTTGAGAGATTTTTGACTATTTTTCAACTTTTCAAATCTCATCATTGTGAGTTTATATCTCACAGCTTGACTTAATTTTTTTATCAATTTACTTCATCTTTATCTTAAAATTTGACTTTATATCGGTTTCTATTTATTATCTATTTATTGCCTTGTTTATCACAATAAGCTCACTTGCTAATTATTTCTTGTAATTGTAACTTTTTTCTCACAATATGTATCTCACTTTACTTTTCATAACTGCGACTATGTAGTTCAGTATGTCTCTGTCATGCAATATTGTCTTTACCTCCCATAATTTGTGATAGTGTCTATCTCACTATAAAATAGCTATGATTTTATTTCTCATAATTTTGAATTTATATTTTATAGTTTGAATTTTTTGTAGAATTAAAATTTTATCTCAAAATCATTATTATTATTATTTTTTTTTTTTTACTTTGAAACGATATGATTAAGATAAGATTTTGGTTATACCATCCACCCCTCAAAGAAACGTATAATAGGTTTTTGGCATGCAATGAAATTACCTTTGTTTTTTTGGTCAAACCCTTGGCTCTGACTAAAACTGACATGCCCTCACATCATTTGAGCCACACCATTGTTCATTCACTCTTTCTCTCTTTCATTTCCCTGCTGCTGTGTACAACAGTGTAAGCACTTTCATTCTAGATTTCTCTCTATCCTTCCCTTTTGTTCTGGAATACACATTTTCATCCAAAGGTCATTGATGGCCACAGAGAATCACTCGGAGCGGTATTCAGTCAAATTGCATTACACTGTTTATCCCGAAGGTTCTAAGTGTGTTGTGGATGATCTGGTATAGAGCTGAGCCCTGCAGGTCTGGAAATGTGCCAGTGGAAAGGCCCGTACCGACTTTGTGAAAGGTCAGGTGCAAAAGCTTACAAATGTAGATGTTTTTGTGTGTGTGTGTGTGTGTGTGTGTGTGTGTGTGTGTGTTCTGATGTGAATCCCAATGGTGAAATGAGAAAGAAACAGGTTTTATGTAATTTAGTTTGTAAACACTTCGCTTTTTTAAAGCATGTGCAAAATGATAGTTCATATTACTTTGAAGTCAACATGAAATCAAATCCCTCTTTCCTTTAAATTCCTGGGCATTTTGTATATAATTCATTGGGCGTGTTATTCAAAGGCAAAATGTTTGTTTTTATAGCCCTTAATCAAAATAGAACTTTCTCTACCACTTTTAATAACTTTGCTTTTCTGCTGACATCAAGGCCACTAACATTTCAACCAATGAGTACCTGAAGTGTTTTAGAAGGAAAGTGGTCATCCACAATTGCTTTCTGGCTCCATTCCAGTATGGAAAACTCCTTTTTATGATCCAATCAATTACAGATAGGTAAAAATCAGATCCTACCTGATGTTTCTGATTGAATATCTCATAAATACATCATATTACAGAAGTCAAATGGATTTGTGAATTTTCTGACTTTGTTTAATTTTGGCTTTAAAGCTATAACTTGTTGGCAGAGACTGTAAAAGCCTCCAACAAGTCTTGCAGTGATTACATGTTACATGAGTAGGCGGTCTTTCGCTGACACTATATAAACATGTCCACGTGTGTCGCAACCTCCTCCAAATATGCTCAGTGAACCGATTGCGCAAGATGCGATGGCCCCCTGTATTTAGAGCTGCACACTAGAGATTGATGTTAAAATCAGGTGTGAACAGGGTCGAAGAGATGAATGAATCTCTTTCTTTCACTCCTCTTCATATCTGGCACCACGCATTCAAACATACAGCAAGTGTGATTTTCTGCAATGTGAGAAGTGTGCTTTTTTTTTTTTTTGCTGTGAGGAGACGAGAGCCGATTCTCTGACTCGTTGGCCTTCTGACTTCATGATTCTGTGGCTGTCTAATACTCTCATTCATTCTGCTTCATTGTTGCCCACCACAGCAAGGCTACAATGAATAGCAAAATCTCACCCAGCGAATAGGAAATTTCAGAGCAGTCATCTGGAACGGCACTTTAGGCTTGAATACAATGATTGGACTGTCTGTACGTCTACAATAGCATATTCCACATATTCTTTCTTGTTTTCTATGACTGAAGAACCCTGTTATAATGATTTGACTTGGGGCGATAATGCATAACTGGAATAATTTGAGATTTAAAATTTACTTATATGGATAGTTCACCCAAAAATGAATATTCTGTGAACCATCCTTGCATGCTATGCCCTACATACAGTAGGATTCAAGCAAACTCAATGTTGGCTACACAAACCTAATCATCTGATTGGTTCCTCTACGCTCCGACAGGGAAGCACTAGGCTGCGCATGAAAGCTTGGGGTTAAATTCCCATTTTCACCAGCAGATTGGCATTCAGGAATCACTTCCTGGTTCCTAACCACCAGTGTCTAGTTATTTTCGGTGTATTTATGTGTGTGCGTTCGTCCCCCGGGGCCTGTTTGAGTTCTGAGCTTCAGTGCCCTGAGACTAACAGGCAGGAGGAAGCAGATGGCTCCAAGGAGGGGTGACCCCATAGCAGAACTCTGACTCTGACAGAATTATATTCTCCAGAGTTACACACGTCTTGCTTCTGTAATCCTAATAGATACCCGAATGACTCACACACACACACACACACACACATGCTCACACTCATATTTGCCGTGCTTTTGTAATCCACATTGCTGCTCCTCCTCCTCTCTTGTCACAACAACTAGTGATGGGCAACCGCTGGATTATACTCAGTCACAGTGCATTTTATAATATAGACTTAAAATATAATAATATGAACTGTATTGTGCAAATCCACAATGACTGAGAGTGAAGTTAGTAACTGAGCTTATAAAAGATTTCAAGAGGTGTTGGATTTGATCCAGCTATAGACTTTAGTCAATGTAAATGCCATATTCAATTTGATGCCAGTAAAACAGAGACTGCTACAGTATGTTCAATTATGCTGTATTGTTGATCGTTCGGCTGAATGAACAAGAAGTCTTTTCAATGTCTTATTGGACGAGCGATCAACATCCATTAAACATGACAACAGTGGTATTGAACGTGGTGTACTGTACTTGCATCCCAAACACAGCCTGATTTTCATTCATCAAATGAAATTTGGTGTCTGTTCTGCAGTGTATATCTGGGGTTAACAAATTCGTTAATTTTAGATAAATCACGTATTAATATTTAATTATCTTCCCCATTTTCGCATTGGTGGATTAATGTGAGGAATAATCTACATATGTGTTGCCATATGGAGTTTTAGTAAAAGCATATACAGCAGAAGCATATGATAAACTGTATTTCCTGGTAAAGGCCCTGTCGTTTTGACACCCCGCTTTTATGAAGCTGGTAGCGTGAGGCGTGAAATGTTTTCTTTAGTAGATGCTAGTCTTTAGAATTAGAATTGTGCATGTAACTGAGTGTGAAACTATCATTTTAAAATTCATGTTTCCCAAAGTCATGGAAAACTTAGAAATGTAATAACTATAACTATAATAAATATATTTTAAAATGCTTTGCCATATAATTTCTAATTTTATTCTCATGATGGCAAAGCTGAATTTTCTGCAGCCATTAATCCTAATCACATGATCCTTCAGAAATTATTCTAATATGCTGATTTGGTGCTCGAGAAACACAATTTACTATTATCTGGGTTATATGCGTTTGTGCTGCTTTATGTTTTTGGGGAACTGTGATACGTTTTTTCAGGATTCTTTGATGAACAGAACAATTTATTTGAAAGAAAGTGTAAAAGTTTTTTTTTAGTCTGTTGCTTTGGATGGATGAAATGCCTCTATATAGAGCACCATCTAACTCACCTGAAGCGTTTTGATGAATGTAGACGTTCCTGTGGAAGCTTTGTTAGTTCTCCGGCTAACTATATTGAGTGTGTTTAGCATCTTGCTTGCAAAAACCTTTCAAGACGAGACATCATCGAAGCTCTCTGTAACCTTAACTGCAACATCATCCAACCTGAGCACCCATACCGTCTGCTAGGGATGGGCGATATGGGCTTAAAAAATATATCACGATATTTCTGGTATTTATTACGATAACGATATCAATTACGATAATTCAGGTAATCCTGTTTCTTTTAAGAAAAGTATTATCTTTCCTATGTTTACCCAAAATACGGTGAGCATTAATGAGTACACACGTAATGTAAAGACTGTTTAATTCATACTGGAAGCCGAGGGCGCTCTTGCACAGAAACTCCACATATCCAAAGCAAAAGAAATACTACTGACAATGCTCCAGGAAGGTATCAGTTATCGCTGAATAAAACGCACAACAGAGGTAGAGGCCTTTCACTTATAAACTTGGAGGAACCATAAACCTACGACTGCACAAAATAACTGTATATGGTGTATCTGTGTTCTTCCATCTTAGTATTTTATAAGGAAGGATATTTGTCATGCAATGTTTAATCGACCTGGCCTATATCACTGTATATATACTAGCATTCTGTATATAAAACCACGTCTGTCCAAAAAGAAGTATTTTCAAACACTCGACTATGTTATTTTAAGTTAATTGGGAACAGCATGTCCAATAAATTTATATCTTTGTGGACAACAGTTTGTAAACAGCTCATACACATGCAACTTTATCGCCCACTGCTGACTGTAGTACATTTATTCATACCCGTTTTTTGTGCACTGTACAGCCCTAACCAAACCAGTTACAACTCAAGCTCCTCATTTAGCGATATAGGCTACTCCTCCTCAATTTCACGTCCGCTTTCCATGAGATCGCTCCGCACTGTCGCACACAGAAATATGTCAACAACTAGACTTTATCGTTATTATCACAGGAACACTAATTCTTATCGTGGGGAGAATTTTTACCGGTATATCGCAAACGATAAGATATCGCCCATCCCTACCGTCTGCTAAAGTAATTATGGGTTGTGGCTGGTATCAGCTGGGAGGTGGTGAGTGAAAAGCTTTCTCACGGCCCATTGTTATTCAGCAACAGTGCAGAATTAAGTGGTAGATTGATCTTCTGATGCGAGGCATCTGTCGGGATTCACCCACTGCTGATCTAGGATCAGGTCTGTCAGTCCTGGATGTCTCTCACACGTCTCCTTTGGGGCATTCGCAACCACCGTAGAGACAGAGACAAGCTGCGTAGTGTGTCGATGTGTGAATCAACATGAATCTAGCAGAAGAACAAACACCGAATCTGTTTTCAACTTTAGTCTTGCCTGGATATATGTATGTGCGCTAAATCTGCTTGGATGTTTGTCAAGAGAAGCCGAGTGCAGGGTACTGTCATTAAGCAATCTCTTCTGCTTTAAATGTCCACAAACCTCAATGAATCGTTAGTGTCTCCTCTAGTTCCAAACCTCCCCATGAAGGACATAGAATTCCTCTCTGTGAGAAGATCACTGCATCCCTTCTGTCAGAATTATACTGCCTGCCTGAAATGCTTCTGATGGGACCGTCTCACTCTCCAACCCAGACAGAACCTGTCTCACTCTCTACAGGTGGAAGAATGTCTGAAGACCTGGAGAACTCCTCTGATTGGTTGATCTCTCTTCTTTGATCTGTCAAGTTCTCTCTTATTTTTTAATACTTCACTGCTTGATTTGTGTCTGGCTTCCTCCTGTGCTTTTTCTCCATGGCAAAAAAGTTTCCTAACACGCATACTGTTTCACATACACACAACAAACACTACGGTGCAAAAGTTTGGGGTCGGGATATAGTCAGGGTGTCCGCGGGTCCTTAAAAATCGTAAAATTTCTTAAATAACGTTTTCCTTATAAAAGGCCTTAAAATATGCAGATGTAAGTATGTAAAAGCTGATAGAACACTGAAAATATTGCTTCAGAATAAATTGTTTACACCACCAAAAATCTCAGTGATGCAGTACATTTGTGGGGATATTTTGTATGGAATATTGTATGCTGATATGAAAAGTTCACAGTATATCATAGTAATAAATATAGTTTATGACAGCGATGATATTTTGTTTTCTTTTTACATTAAACGCATTTAATATTACATATGTGTATGTAATATAATGTTTTTCCATTATAAATTTCATATATGGTGGTATTAAAAAGGTCTAAAAAAGTCTTACATTTAACTTGTTCATATCTGCAGAAACCCTGATAGTAAACTAATATTGTATTATTGTAAAATATTAATATAATTAAAATGTCTTAATGTATTTGTTATTCCTGTGATTTTCAGCAGCTATTACTCTAGTCTTCAATGTCACATGATTTTTCATAAATTATTCAATCTTTCTTAAATCAATATGCTGATTTTGGATGAGTAATAAATAAAATTAATACATTTACCATTTTATTCAGCAAGGGAGCATTAAAGGGTCAGTAAACGACATTTATACATTTCTATTACAAATAAATACTTTTTTTTGTATTTCTAGGATTATTTAATGAAATATGAATCATTGTTTCCACAACAAATATTAAGCAGCACAACTGTTTTCAACACTGATAATCAGACATCTTTCTTGAGCACCGAATCAGCATATTAGAATGATTTCTGAAGGATCATGTGACACTGAAGACTGCAGTAATGGCGGCTGACAATTCAGTTTTGCCATCACAGGAATAAATTAAATTTTTAAATAACTGTTTTCAATGTTATATACATTTAAAAATGTAATAATATTTCACAAAATTACTGTTTTGCTGTATTTTTCATCAAATAAATTCAGTCTGCATTAGAGGCTTTTTAAAAACATTCAAAAATCGTACCAACCACAAACTTTCGAATGGTAGCGTTTCTGATGGGAACATGACAGTGTACTGCATAACAGGATTGACCCATGTATCGGCCCGCAAAGGGATCGCTAACACTCGCTCTTGTCTGATCTCGCCTCGGCTGTGGGCTTGAAAAGCTGCCAACAGCAGATAAATGCATTTAGCTGGATGTCCCTCCCCTCCTCCTCTCCTCCCAGGGATGCGATGATTCTCAACTCCTCCTGGTCTCCGCCGAACGCTGTGAAAGCGGAGCTAGATGCCATTTCAGATGCCTGCAGAGGGTTAGATGGCAGCCGTGATACTGCAAATTGAGCTGTGGCACGTAAGAAAGGCGAAATGCTGTGAGATACAGTGGGGGAAAAAAGTATTTAGTCAGCCACCAATTGTGCAAGTTCTCCCACTTAAAAAGAGAGAGAGGCCTGTAATTTTCATCATAGTATACCTCAACTATGAGAGACAAAATGAGAAAAAAAATCCAGAAAATCACATTGTAGGATTTTTAAAGAATTTATTTGCAAATTATGGTGGAAAATAAGTATTCGGTCGATTACAAAATTTCATCTCAATACTTTTTTTTTATATACCCTTTGTTGGCAATGACAGAGGTCAAACGTTTTCTGTAAGTCTTCACAAGGTTTGCACACACTGTTGCTGGTATTTTGGCCCATTCCTCCATGCAGATCTCCTCTAGAGCAGTAATGTTTTGGGGCTGTCGCTGGGCAACACGGATTTTCAACTCCCTCCCAAGATTTTCTATGGGGTTGAGATCTGGAGACTGGCTAGCCACTCCAGGACCTTGAAATGCTTCTTACTAAGCCACTCCTTCGTTGCCCGGGCGGTGTGTTTGGGATCATTGTCATGCTGAAAGGCCCAGCCACGTTTCATCTTCAATGCCCTTGCTGATGGAGGAGGTTTTCACTCAAAATCTCACGGTACATGGCTCCATTCATTCTTTCGTTTATACGGATCAGTTGTTCTGGTCCCTTTGCAGAAAAACAGTCCCAATGCATGATGTTTCCACCCCCATGCTTCTCAGTAGTTATGGTGTTCTTTGGATGCAACTCAGCTTTCTTTCTCCTCCAAACACGACAAGTTTGAGTTTTTACCAAAAAGTTCTATTTTTTTTTCATCTGACCATATGACATTCTCCCAATCCTCTTCTGGCTCATCCAAATGCTCTCTAGCAAACTTCAGACGGGTCTGGACATGTTCTGGCTTAAGCAGGGGGACACGTCTGTCACTGCAGGATTTGAGTACCTGGCGGCGCAGTGTTTTACTGATGGTAGCCTTTGTTACTTTGCTCCTAGCTCTCTGTAGGTCATTCACTAGGTCCCCCCGTGTTGTTCTGGGATTTTTGCTTACAGTTCTTTTGATCATTTTGACCCCATGGGGTGAGATTTTGCGTGGAGCCCCAGATCGAGGGAGATTATCAGTGGTCTTGTATGTCTTTCATTTTCTAATAATTGCTCCCACAGTGGATTTCTTCACACCAAGCTGCTTACCTATTGCAGATTCTTCCCAGCCTGGTGCAGGTCTACATTTTTGTTTCTGGTGTCCTTTGACAGCTCTTGGTCTTGGCCATGGTGGAGTTTGGAGTGTGACTGTTTGAGGTTGTGGATGGGTGTCTTTTATACTGATAACGAGTTCACACAGATGCCATTAATACAGGTAACGAGTGGAGGATAGGAGGGCTTCTTAAAGACAAATTAACAGGTCTGTGAGAGCTAGAATTCTTGCTTGTTGGTAGGTGATCAAATACTTATTTTATGCAATAAAATGGAAATTAATTATTTTAAAAATCATACAATGTGATTTTTTGGATTTTTTTTTTCTCATTTTGTCTCGCATAGTTGATGTATACCTATGATGAAAATTACAGGCCTCTCTCATCTTTTTAAGTGGGAGAACTTGCCCAATTGGGGGCTGACTAAATACTTTTTTGCCCCACTGTATATTGCATAAGGTGTATGAACCACCTCAGAGTGATCCATTATTCATTTACCGTCATGTAACTAATCAATCATTTATCGTTTTAAAGTGTTTTTCACATTCACCGTCCTGTTAGTCTGCTCGAAAACAGAATGGTTTTGAAGACCCTTTGTTAACACTTTACATGGTGTTAACTCGGAAGAGCAACAGAACTCGTGATTAATGTGCGTATTAGACACGGAGAAGTGCTTTTTATCCGCAAAGGGTTCTGGCCTGAGTGCGAGACATTCACACCCTCTCATCTGATAATTGTACGATTGAGACGCAGTGAATCACTCCTACCTCTTGCCCTCTCCTTATCTCTTCTCTGTCGGTCTTTTTTCAATCGCACAACGCGTGAGAGCAATCGCATTCATCCGCACACATTCATGCACACTCGCTGTCGAGCATCTGGCCCTCGCTGACATTCTTTCTCCAGTGCTTTCCCTGTCAGGGCGATTCAGAAATCCAAATGAAAGCCTCTATTGAACAGTGTCTGCGCGGCTAGACCGGCCATCGAACTGGCAGACAGGCCCTTCACTTCTCTGCTGCTCTCAGACACACTGCGTTTTTGCCCCGTGGGTCACATTATAATATTCATGGAGCCAGTGTGCGTGTGTGTGAGTGCGTCGAAGCGTGGACACACACTGTTTAATGTGATGTTAAATCTTGCAGCAGGTAACGTGCAGCACGTCCATTGACATTCTACTTCAGTCACAGTACTGCTTTTATAACGCTCAACTCCCTCGACCTGGACCGTAGATAAATGTGGCCCGGGGCATTTGCATTATTCACATTTCACACCAAAAGAAGAGTTTTTTTCTTATAGAATGTCAATCAGGCCTCAGTTCAGGTCAATCAGATTATCCAGCCCACAACAGTTTCCACAGATAAGCAGAATAAAACATAGCGCTCTACTTTTAGACTTGGCCCTGGGTCCAAAATAATTGGCAGGAGATGAATTAATTCTATTTAGGGCGTAACTAGACCTCTGAATGCTTCATGCACAACCTTGTGTTGAACTTTGGAAGGTGGTGTACTATGAAGAGATACAGCTAAGCTTATTTGATTATACTGATCAACACTAGTGCTGCTACTAATGATTATTTTGATAATCAGCTGATCTAATTATTAATTAAATATTTGGGAGTTAATTAAACAGCTCTTAATTGACTTCAGATTTAGCCTTGAGATGAGAGGTTTTATTAGGCTTTTCTAGATTAGAAGAACCATTTTCTGAAAATACTATTAACTGAATTATAGGATGTTTTATTTTTATTTATTGCAAGAATAAAGTTGGAATGTTTAGAGAATGTTCTCATAGTAAGCCTTTTTACAAATATAGTCATAAAATGTCATAACATTATAAAGTTGTAATTCATTACATTTTTATGATCACTTCATTCTCATAAAAAACCTGTAATGAAATTCTTCTCAAAAGACCAAATCTTTTTTTTTTTTTACGTGACACTACAGTGCACTGAAAAATTTGCATATGCCTTGTCGTTACTCTAAAGAATATTTTATACTTGATCCAGTTTAATTAATTTTTTTGTCTTATCATTGAGCGAAAGTAAAATACTGTATTTGGTCACCTGGAGGTAAAACTAAGTTTTGTTGGTATAATTTAAACTATTTGCTTCAAAACAAATGACAATTTTGCGTTCTGTGAAAACAATGTGACCTTTGACGTCATTGAAGTTCAGTTTGAAAATTGTTCCCAGCATGCTTTGCTTGGGACTTAATGGGGAGAGTAAAATTGTATGAAATTAAATGTTATTTTATGTGTTTTTGAGTAAGATTAGAACTTGATAGTGTTTAATAGTGTTTAATGTTCAATTACGTTGGAATTATTAGAACCGTTTAAATTACCCTGGGTTTCCATTGTGGAGAATAGTGGAGCATTTGCTGAGGCTGTGGACTGGTACAGCACATGTTATTACTGTTTTGCTCAAAGAGCATTTGGCATATGTATGTACTAGTGCTAAGTAACTTGTTAGCTACTTAGTGCAGTTTTATAATTCAGTTATATGACAAAAAATTTATGAAATTGAATTCTCCTGTCAGAGAACCACCTAAAATTATTTTGAGGCTATTTCACTGGGCCACTTTTTTCAGTGTGCAGGGGTCTTAAAAAGTATAAAAAATTGATAAATCAATTTAGAGAAAATTAAGGCCCTTAATAAGTATTACAAATCTTAAATGCCATTTTCCATGGTATAACATTTTGTATTATCTTTTCATTATGTATATTTGTCCGAATAGTGGGGGTTCTGTGTAGTTTATTTATGGAATCCCGCAAGATTTGACGTCATCTGTTACGGCGCTCACTGACTGGCTGCGTGATAGCGCGGGGCTTGGTGATCCTGCTCTCGCTGAATTTCTGACCATTATCGCATGCTCCCATCCGCTGCTGCGATTTTTGTGTGCGCTCCCGCAAACATTCTAATATTGTATATTATTTTCGCGCATCAGGGTGCCGCTATCAATATGTGGCATATTTAAACCCCTTTTGAATGAGCGCTAGCAGTCGCAGTTCACTTGTTTGTCATGAGAAGTGTTCCACAAAACAACTATGGTTTGAGTTGATGTGACAAATACATCTTTTTAATATACTGTGTTTGGGTGAATCATTGCCCGCGTTTCTCGAGAGCTTATTTTCCCTCCTCAAAAGTTGTGTCATTGTTTGTTTATTGGTCTAATGTCTTGTTTCTTGGGTTTCAATGGTTTGTCACTCAATTAATTTTCTTGTGCTTTCATTCGTTCCATCCCCCCCCCCCCCCCCCCCGCCCCCCCCTTCGGAATTTAGGTTAATTGATAAGGAGTTATCACAAGTAGTCTGTTTAGTTGTGCTACAATCAATATATAGTAAATGTAAGTTAAAGTGTCGCCGATGTAACCGGTTAAAACTTGAAGTGGCGATGAGGTCTTAAAATGTATGTAAAGAGTCTTAAAAAAGGTCTTAAAATGTATTAAATTTAACTCCATGATTCCTGTAAATACCCTGTTTGCTTAATATTTACAATTATGATTTATTTAGCTGGATATTTAATTTAATAAAATATGTGAAAGTTTAAGATAATCCAAATAGATTTAGTGATAATTTGTGGTATAATTATGTAAAAATATATTTGGTTGAAAGTGAATTTTTTGTTTCAGTTGACTATGAAAAATGTGATTTGGTCAAACTTATTATTGTTTTTTTCACTTGAAAAAAAGTAAACTTTTTAACCTTGATTACTTGTAACAAGTTGAAGTAATTTTTTTTTACTTTGATCTAACAACACTTTTTTCAGTATGGCATTATAGAGTTAGTGTGAAAATGTAAAAATAAAAATATTTATAGTTTTATTTTTTAAAAAGTAAAAAATGGCTTTTTTTACTTTGATCTAACAACACTTTGTTCAGTGTGGCATTATAGAGTTAGTGTGAAAATGTAAAAATAAAAATATTCCATATTGTTTACTTATTTATTTGACCAAAAATAGTCTAAAAAAAATAGACATTTTCCTTTACTTATAAAATATCTACTAAATATTATATATCTACTACATTTAAAATATCTAAATATAAATATTTATCCAGCTGTATTATAGATAAAAGTGGTAAACACTTGGGGTGTTTCCTTTTTAGATAATCTAACATTCAAGTTGTGCTCTGTCTTACATGTAGTGGATATGACAATGCTTTTAATCTGTATTTTTCCCCACACTTTGCTTTATTTAAATCTTTTGGGCTGTGATGTTTTCTTTGGAGTATGTCTGAACTGTGTCCGACTGCATCAGGCTCTTGGATCACAGCACTCCTGCTGTTAAAATGCATTGTTTGAGTTTAAAATCATCTTATGTTAGGTCAGATGAGATCAGCTATTTGAAGGTTACAATATTTGCCAACTATTTTTCATTGTTGATAATCACCACTACTTGTTTCGGCCCTAATTAACACTGAGAATGGCAGAGAACAGAGAAAGTTAGAAAGTCTTGAATTTTATAGTACTACTTTGCGTTCCTTGCACTTCACTGAGTAGTGTTGAGAAAACCCCGAAGTAACACTGTTGCACATCTGACATTTTAATGAGAAAATATAATTGGCTTTACAGTGTGCCACTGAAGAATACGTAACATATACTGCCCTCATAGCACTCTCAACTGGCCCATTTCATTTTATCCACTGGTCCCTCGTCGCCCGAGGGGGTGTTGTGGAAGACTCCAGTCTTTGATCTGTTGATAGGACGGAAACTCTGGAGATCTGAGTGTTTTCCAAGGTCTAAATGTGCTCCGATCCCCTCCTCCTTGCTATATAATTAGCTCTGGACACCGAGGACCACATCCACGGGACTAGCCAAGACCATCTGAATTGCTTGATTTGTCCTCGCTGAAAAATATATAACCTCCAGCCTGTACGATATTTACTTGCTGAAATATCCATCCATCACACCTGAGAGTCTGGGAAATGTCTTGGTGTCTCATAACAGTCTGCTCTTGACTCAACAGCGGAGAATTGAGAAATATCAGCCGGGCCTGAAATAGCCTCTATTTCTAACCACAGCACCACGCTCGCCCATTCTCTGTTTCTTATTCTGTCTATTTATTCCTTCTCATCGATTCATTGCTCATATTGTTTGGTGTCCCCGTGCCCCCCCTTTCTTCTTCATGTTTCATAATATTCCAATTCCAGGCTTGTCGCCACTCGCCGCGATTTCAAAGCATATTTCGTCCTCTGTTCTCATTGGAAATAAGCTCTTTGTTGCGTGTAGCGTGAGAGTCGATGGATCCGAGCTCCCTCTGGGGAGAGCCGAATCTGAGGGCCGTAAATGATGTTGGTGGTTGTGGGATACGGGCTTGTATCTGTGTCAGACTAATGTACGTGCTGAGTTTCTGTGTGTCTGCGGTAAGTTTCGTGTTACAGCGATATGGTGGCAGTCTAAGCCATTATAAATCGAGATGTCTTAAAATTGCTGGCGGTGTTTAGACGGCCAGTGTGTGTGTGTATGTGCGTGTGTATATGACTTCTGGTGCCACTACTAAAACCCCAGTCGTGACCAGACGCTGCCTCGCTGCCTTTATGTATTGATTCATTTGGCTTACTCTATTCAGAGGGATTCTCTAGTGATTGTGCCCTGTCTTTCTCTCTCTCTCTCCCTGTCTAACACAACAGGCTTGTGCAGAATTGTCTCCTTTTCAATTCATGAGTGTTAATTTGAATTAAATTGGCCACACCCATCTATCTATCTATCTATCGTTCTATCCATCTATCCATCTATCTATCTATCTATTTATCGATCGATCAATGAGTTGTAAATGAAAAACGTTCTCAATATGTTCATATAAATCCATAACTTTCTTATAAACCCGTATAACCGAAATATCTATATTTTAACAAACAAATTGAATGTTGTCTGAATGACTTTGTAGGAATTAATAGTGTAACACTTTAGATTAGGGTACACATATTCACTATTAACTAAGAGTTTCCCTCAAACTCCTAATTTCTGAGTATTGTAATTAAAAAAAAAGAATATATATATATATATATACAGTGTGTGTGGTATAGTATATATATAATATAGATATATATATCTTATATATATATATTATATTAGTTAGTATATATATAGTGTCGTAGTAGTTATTTTTTGGTGCTGGATAAAGTTAAAGGACCTAGAATATGGTCATGCATTAATATTTGCTTTATAAATACTAATATACAGCCAATATGCTAGTAATATCCAGGCGTAATAGCCACTATTAGTGAATTGTTCCCCCCTATCCTCAAAGTTTTATGACAATATTATGCTGCAAAAATTATCCTCTCAGACAGATCTCTAGACCTAAATTTCCCAGAATTCCATTACTTGTTGAATTTCTGTTGATTTGTTATCTAGTTATTTCCTAAACCTTTCCTGTCATTGCAATTTCAATTTCAGTTCAGCTTCTTCTTGAGTGTGGCCAATGTGATTCAAATTCTAAGTACGCTTGTCTATTATTGTAGATTAATGGGGAAAAAAACATTTAAAATGCATACTTTTCTATATGACTTGGTTCTAATAAATAGTATGTAAATGTAACAATAAATGAATTATGGTATTGTTTGCTTCTTGACAAGTGTAAGGTAATGGTTTTCCAGATGAATGTATGTTTGAGTTTGACTAAAAAACAAAACAAAACCAGAAAGCAAATTTTGCCTTCTCGTTTCAGAAGGCCACCATACGCTGCTGAAAACATGCACACACACATGTCAGTGAGGCAGAAGAGTAATGGCCTCTCACTGCCTCTTGCTCAGACTAATGAGAATCTCAAATCTGACAAGCGCAGTGCATTTATCACACACACACACACACACACACACACACACACACACACACACACACACACACAGATGCTTAATGACACCAAAGTAAGGGCGTTAAACACACACAATCTGTCTATTCTATGCAGACACATACCGACACATTAACATACACAGTTCCTCTGTTTGTATCTCAGGAAGCTCAATAGAACATCAAACCTTAATGCTTAAAGGGACAGTTCACCTAAAAAATTTAAATTCTGTCACTTACTCACCTGTCAAGCTGTCAAGAAGAAAAAAAGAAAACCATAAACTAGTTAATATGACTCATGCTTCATGTTTCAAGCCTTACAATAGCTTTGGGTGAGAAACAGACCAAAACTGTTTTTCAGTAAATCTTGATTGTAGAATTTCATTTGCGCTTGTGCAACCTTATTCAACCTTCATTGATGCAAAGCATGGTGGGGGTGTGTAAATGATGAATTTTCATTTTTTTTTATACGGAACAAAAGATGAATGCTCTGCTGAAATGTATTATGAGTCTAGATAATTAACTGATCATAGAAGAGATGCAAAATATTAATATATATTAAATTGATATGGGATGCCATGTTGATGGGAGCCTTAATTTATAGTGGTTTCTGAGTCACGTTTGATCTTTTAATCAGGTCTGGGATTGAGATTAAGGGTTGGAGATTGAGATTAGGATTACATGTGGGTTTATCCCATTGGAGAATCAGAGGAATCTGTGTCATAATTCAACATGTGATTGGAATGCCATATTAGCGCATCAATAGTCCACACACACAAACACTCCTGACCTGGCGCCACCTCATATAGCTTCCAATTAATCAGATTAAAGGAAGGGACACCAGCTGGCACCTTGTCATGAGACAGATCAGACAGAAACAATCTGAAGCCATTAAGATTTGAGTTGAAATTAGGTTTGTCTGTACTCGCATATTCCGGATCACAGAACTGATACATTGGCAAAACCAGTGTAAAAAAACTACTTCATAGTTGTTCTAGAATAAAATTTACCAAAAATATCAAATGTAAATCCATGGTTCAACCTCTTGCAGTTTCTATAAAAATATAAACATTCAGTAAACAAATAAATCACAAACAAATATAAGGTCATGGAAAACTCATTCGTGTCATTAGTGGAAAAAGTAGCTGGTTGTCTTTCATATAGCTAATACTGGCGGTGTGTTTGAAAGTTGTTGAGTTGCTGACTCGACGTCTATTAACGGGAAGCTGACCTTGTGAACATATGGCCTGATGACCCGTTCTGCAGGGGTCCCCTTACACATCTGTGTGGTCTGAGCCTTTGAGAGGAGAGGTCTCTGTAAATACTGCGCTGGTAATATACTCTTTGGGTTAGAACTAGATGGGAAAATGGCAGATTGGTCTCAATTCAGAGTGCACAGGCTTGGATTGGTGAACGCAGTATGAGGTAGTGGCTTCAAAGAGAAGATATACTCGCCTACACACACGCAATAAGACTTTGCTCACTTTTATTAAGAATCATTGATATGTGGTAAATATTTATAATTCCCTTATCATATGTAAATAAATTGATGACAATTCTTAATTCATTAAAATTAAAAATGTCCTTGTCATTTTAACGCCAAATGTTTTCTATGTATGTATGTATGTATGTATGTATGTGTGTGTGTGTGTGTGTGGTGTGTGGGTGTGTGGTGGGTGTGTGTGTTTGTGTGTGTGTTGTGGTGTGTTGTTGTGTGTGTGTGTGTGTGTGGTGGTGTGTGTATGTATGTATGGTATGTAATGGTCTGTATGGGTATTATGGTATGTAATGTCGTACTGTTCACAAATTTGGGTCGGCCTTTTGATTACTTTTTATTCAACAAATTAATTGAATAAATTGGTGAATTACGTTTGTTACAAAAACTTTTGCGATAATGCTTTCTATTCGTCAAAATCTTAAACCGTACAACCATTTACATTTTTGATAATTATAAGAAATGTTTCTTAAACACCAAATCAGAATATTAGGATGAATTACAAATAATTTTAATTGTAATAATGTTTCGCAATATTACTGTTTTGCATTGTATGAGCATACATTTAAACACATATTTACCCACAATATGAAGATGGATGGATGGATGGATAAAAAGATTGATCAAATAATAACATATGTCTCTATTGGGGGTTTTGAACCCATTGGTGATTGTTATTTTTACTGAAACAAATACACAAACTGTACACAGACTTTCCTGGTCATGGCTGGTTAGTGTAAATATCAGATTAACTTGAAAGAGATGTGATTTATCGCCTGTCGCTTTGTGTCAGAGTGTCAGTGTCTGAGTGAACCACAACATCCTTAATTCCGCTCTCTCTGAGAGACTGTAAATTAAGGACTTTGTTTGTGCCTGTGTCTTAAGCAGAGGACAGTTTGATGAAGAGTTTAATCTTCTAAAGAAGAGACTGGAACACTGATTTTGTCTCTCTCTCCTTCTCTTTTCTATTCCCAACGTTTTCCTGAAATAGCACAATATCTTTTGTAGAAATGTGTAAATAACATAATGGAATAATTAAATAAATATGATGGTAACACCCAGAGCTATTTGTGTGGGAGCCCAGGTGAGCTGGGTTGCTGAGCACTGAAACATAGCAACTGGGTACAGACCTGTCACAGGAAACTAACCATCCTGAAAGTACACGATCTGCTGCACGCTGTGTGTGTGTGTGTGTGTGTGTTGTGTGGTGTGTGGTGTGGGTTGTGTGTGTGTGTTTGTGTGTGTGTGTGTGTGTGGTGTGTGTGTGTGTGTGTGTGTGTGGTGTGGGTGGTGTGTTGTGTTTCCTCCTTCATTCGCAGCAAGCATGGTGTTTGATCACAGCTGCGTGTGTGTGTGTTTGGGGTGTGTGTGGTGTGTGGTGTGTTGTGTGTGTTGTGTGGATGAGCTCATATCCACTGAAAGAACTCAACCTCGCCCAAGCCTCTTACCAGCCAGAGGCGCTGAGCTCGGCATGTCTTAGCTGAGCTCCCGGGGGTCTTTCTCTCTCACACACACACACACATTATTTGTGCATCCTGCTTGTGTAGACTGTGAACTATCCATATAGAGACGCATGGGAATATTATATACTTAAGGAATATCACACGAGCAAGAGTGCAGTTGTACTGAATGTGAGAAAATGGGGCTGTGATTCAGCCATAGGTCACCGACAAGATTGCAAGTGCGATATTGCTTTTATACAGCACTACAATACAACATTTGGCCAGTTACTGTAAGTTTCTGATTTTATCCTCTGCCAAAAAAGTATTTTCAAAAGAAGAAAAAGCATAAAGTTTTGTATGTTCTTTCTTTTGTGCGCTTTCTTTATTTCGTACACTTTTTCATTCTTTGAATGTTCTTTCTTTCATATTTTTTTCATTACTTCCTTTGCTCTTTTTCTATCGCATGCACTTTCTTTTTCTTCCATACACTCTTTCTTTATGTACACTGATTATTTCGTACACACTTTCTTATGTAGGCTCTTTGTTTTTGCACACACTTTATTTCATATATACTTTCTTTTCTTTGTTTGCTTGTTTCTTTTGTACGCTCTTTCTTTCTTTCGTTCACACTGTTTGTCCCACTTTCTTACTCAGTGGCTTGAACATTCTGGTTCTTTAAAGTGTTAATCTTGAGTACCTAAGTGTTAATCGTGTTAATCTATAAGTACTCTAGTAATCTATAAGTAATCTATAATAACTCTATAAGTACCTATAGAGTAGTATTGCATCCTTCATATCTGCAGTCTTTAGTTTTATTCTATTTATAAAAGAAAGATACAGCTTTACGATTCTCTCTAAAAACAGCCGAGCTCCTGGAGGCGTGCCGTG
This sequence comes from Sinocyclocheilus anophthalmus, assembly GCA_018155175.1. Taxonomy (NCBI): domain Eukaryota; kingdom Metazoa; phylum Chordata; class Actinopteri; order Cypriniformes; family Cyprinidae; genus Sinocyclocheilus; species Sinocyclocheilus anophthalmus. The sequence goes on from JADLZN010010510.1 coordinate 69,909, forward strand.
GGCGGAGTCACGAGCACTTGCATACTGATTGCCAACAAAACACAGAAATTTGATGCAGTTTTACTTACCGCCTGCAGTTCTGAATCATGACCGGGATCTTTTATTGCAATGTGCAATAATCCAGAATGACGGGAACAAACAAACACACTTGCGAAACTCCATTGCTGCCCTGGAAAAACAAACTGCATCCACTGTTCATGTAACAATGGGTTCTTTGGGAAGCTGGACAAGGTTATCTTTCCTGTTCAACCAAAAACACACTTCTTTGGAGACATTCTTCTCGAGAATGTCCTGTTCAGCGCTGCCAGTGAATGTAACCCGAATGAAGCGCGTTGATGGATGTACTCTTGCTCTCGCTCTGGTTGACGTGCGTGTGCATGCTCTTCCGGGAGAAATGCCCATACAAGGAATTCCGCCCTTCATGATCGAAATAATTTCTCCAAAACATATACGAACCTGGAAGGAGTGTATTTGTCACAGAAATACTCCGTCATATGTCCAAATCGTTTTTGATGAAACTTTGCCCATGTTTAGCATGAGAATCCAACTTTTTAACCGTGTAAATACCCCCCTTTAAATTCAGCATACGTGCCTTTTTAAACGAAAGTCTATGGGATTGTTTTGGCCTGTTTTATTGTTTGCCTGACAGAAATCTAATTTCAGATTGCTTAGAAAAGTAATATCACGCCTTTCCTCAACAAGCCGCATGAGTTATAGATCATGTCTTTAGTACAAGCACCACTGATGATAGAGGAGTGAGCTTGCTGTCATCAAGGCATCTCATTCTGTTCTTTACATCATTACATTAATACTGAACTCATATTTTAATGCAGGACCAGATTATAACAAAGCAAAGTGAATGTTTATTGGAATCAAGTATGTTGCGTGACTGTCATGTAAGCCTTGTTGGTTTCCTGATGTCTCCTTATGAGATCAGAGCTGATCTCTCGTTCTCTCTCTCTGGATCTCTCTCTAATTGGAATGGTTTCATGCTGTGCTTGGTTGAAGAGAGAGAGAGCGTCGGGCAGCTTTCGACAGCCTACACTGCATTTCTTCCAGTTCCTCCTCCCAAAATCTTTACTTACCTCTGCACATAACCACCCACTCCATGTGCTCCTCTGGGAGAGCTCCTGGGAGTCTGCGTGTGCATGCGTGATGACTTTAGCAGTCAGTCCCTGGGCTGTGGGTTTTTTGTTTTTTATTTATTTTATTTTTTTTGTGTGTGAAGCAGAATTGATAATAAAAATAGACCTGCACATAAAAAAGTTTGAGGGAAAAACATGTTTTGCTCCCTCCTCCTCCACCAGAACCACCTCCTTCACCCTCCAATTATAATACCCGCCGGGGGACGACGGCTCCAATTTCTGTCAATACAGACAGGTAATGCCTCTAAATAACAACCTTAAATATTAATGAGCGAGGGGGAGAGAGGAGAGGGATCAAGAAAAGAGCGTATTTTACATTCATAACTTTAAAAGTCAGAGACGAAAGTGAGACAATTTGAAGGTACGACTGCATAATTTTGTGCTTTTTGTTTGAAGAGGTTGCCGTCAGGTCATCCTCGGGAAAGAAAAGCCGAATTGATTTTCCTCTTTGTCTAAATGACTGATTTGCCAAATTAATGTGTGCCGCAGCTAGTCTGAAAACAGACGCAAGGCAAGCATGGGACGGTTCGGTGCCACTCCGCTAATGCCACTGCCGTCTGCCATCTGCCTGGCTTGGCGACAGTGAAGGAGAGTCTCGGCGGTTCTTGTATCGATCTGTCTGCCGCCTGGCACGGATCCCTCTCTGATGTCTGGCTGACATCTGACTGGGGATGTCATTTCAAGAGAGAAACGTCAAGTTTGGTTGATGCTTATCAGGATGTAACCACAACACGTCCATTGGAGAGTAATCGCCGCAATGAGTGTCATATGCATCGCTGAGCGGTACGTGGCAAGATGTGACACGTCACGTGCCAACTTTCATGCTAATCTTGATGCACATTGACGTTTGCTGACGGCCAGTCCTCTTGGAATTTCAGCGAGGAATGGGATGAGCAGGAATTGTCATTGGTGCTTGAATGAAGACTTATGGTTCTCCTTTCCTCCATCATTCCCAGCAGAGGCAGCAGCACAGCCCGCCAGCGTTGTTCCTCCCATGGACTGACCTTGTCAGCAAGGCAGAACCCTTGTGGCCGGAGCGGATCCCCTTCTTCCTCGGGGATTGGCTGACTGGCATTGATAGTGAGAAGGTCATGACCTCTTGCTGACAGACAAGACACCCACGTGACACTAGATGCCTCTGATTCTTTTAACAGTTATTCACGCCACCGTTCCAGTGGGCAACAGATGACAGGGTTTTATTTTTTAGGTGTAGTTTTAGTAAGTTTGTTTAATTTAGTTAGTTTTATGTTTTTGGTTGTATATATTAATATACTTATTTATTTATTTTTCCCAGATATACAACATTACAGCCATATTTATTTGCTTGATTCTGTATAGTTTTACTTTTCATCCTGATATTCATATCACAAACTGCACCATACTCAATAACACCGATGTTTAAATTTTATTTGTCAAGTTCTCAACAACACAGCATATTGCAGTACTTGCTGTCAATGAAATGAGCTATAAAATGTGCCATTACTTCCACTTCTAGCATCTGCCATCTCTGGGACATTTATGATTCAGCAATATGTACTGGATCTACTCAGATCTTGTGTCAGATGACCCGAACCAGAGAACAACTAGTACAAAGTTCATAACAAAGGACATCCGAAATATGTTCACAAGTATTGAGGTTTTTTTTAAGTTTTTTTTAATCATGGTTTTGATCAACTAAACAAATTCTTAATTTTTTTTATGTGCAAATAGTCAGAAGTCAAGCATACAATATTAATTAGATCAAAATAAATCAGTAATTTTCTCACGTTGTATTGCTATTCAGTTTTTTTATAGTTTGTTGCAAATATATAGTTTCAGATTAGTGTTCTTGTTGTTCGTGTGTTTTTTTTTTCTTCGTTTTTTAGATCACCCTTTTGATCAACTAAACAAATTCTTTATTTTATTGTATTTATTTATTTTTTTTACATGCAAATAGACCGAAGTCATGCTCAGGATATTCATTAGATTAAAATAAATCAGTCATTTTCTCTCTCTGTATTGCTATTTAGTTTTTGTGTATATTCTGTTGCATATTCGTAATTTCAGATTAGTGTTCTTGTTTGGAAACTGTTTTATTACTATTATTATTAAATGTTTTACCTTATTTTTTTAAAGCTTTTGTCTCTGCAGTAGTTTCACTTGATTACAGTAACCTTGGCAGGCTCTGGGAGAGAGAGAAAAGACCAGTGAGGATTCTTCCATTCCATTTTTCATCTAATCCCAATTGAGGGTCAAAGTGTTTCCTGTCTGTCAGCTGTTTGTCATTCTCTCTATCTCTCTGTGCTCTTGAGAAGACTTTGCCGGCTGCCACACTGGTATTGTCTGCATATTAATATCTTTCTGGGTTACTGCAGTTACCAAAGTTCCTGCTCTTATCCCATCATACACTGATATTGTTCCGAGTAGATTAAAACTTAAATATGTGGCTTGGGATGAGGGCGAATGTGTCTATTTTATGAAGCGTGATAATAACCCCTTAACTCTGTGCAGTCAGATGTCTCTCTCTCTCTCTCTCTCTCTCTCTCTCTCTCTCTCGCCCATCCCGCTCCTCTCTCTCTCTCTCACTCACTCTCACTCTCACTCTCTTCTCTCTCTCCGTCATCTGTTCTGCAGGGGCAGACCCTCAATAATTGCCCGACACTCCTTAAGTCCAATTCTAATTTAGCCCAGCAACAGCAGAGTGGACACTCACTGGAAATCTAATTAGGGGCTCCTGTGTGAGCGTCCGCATATGTGTGTGTGCGTCTCCTGTGAGATGGTGAGTGAAATGACTGAAAGCGCAGAGGAAGCCATTTGGATCAGTGTTTAAAACACAGGCAAAATGTGTGCCAGGAATATTTGGCTTTTTAAAGCCTGCTCCAGCTATTCCTACCTGAATACTGACCTATTTGATTTCGATTAAAAAACAAAACCAAGTAGAGGTTTGTAATCTGTTTATGCGCACGTCTGCCTGCTAGGTGACCCCTGGATCATGTGACGATATCATGGGACAGGTCTGTGATAATGATTGGTTGTTTTGGCATGAACAGGCCAACGGCTGCGGTCTCAAACCAACAATGTCGTCTTTGTGGTAGAAAGTCACACACACCATGATACGGTTTCCTGCTTGTTTTTCCCTCCTCTAACTGAGAGCCCATAAGCCGTTTTGTGAATTTATTTGTTTTTGTTTTTCTCAAGAGCTGTTGATCAGTTCTTGACATACTCATTCGTCAGACTAAAGACGAACCAGAGTCCAGGTTTGTGACTTTTTATATGTAATTCACTTTTTCTTTCAGCCTTTTTTAGCTCACCAACTCAGAAAAACTGCCTTTTATTCTTGTAACTCAAATAGTAGCCCAGGGCCAAGACCTGGTGGTGTGATTCACAAGGAATATGTGAAACTATTATACCTAGAATACTATGCAAGTTGGATAAATGTGTCAGCTAAATGTAAATGCCAGTGTATTTGTTCCAGTTCATATGAGGCACATTAGGATGGACTTGCAGATTTCAATCAACCGTGGAGTCGGCTCCTGTTCTCCTGCCCAGAGACCCGGATGCTGTATGTGTGATTCCTCAGCAATTAGTCTCAATCTATGTGTGACAAACAGGCATTCACTGAAGGTTTCTCATCATTGCAGGGTTGAAGCGTATAATTTTAAAGTGCTAGTGAAATAATGTAGACTAATCAGCTGTGTTTATCTGCTGACAAGACCTTCAAGAGCTCATTCACACCCCTTTTCCACTGAAATGGGACTGGTAATAGGTGCCCGAATGCCACATTTTCATTGTCTAAGGACAACATAACAGACTGTTACTATATAACCAGCACATCACATTCTAAGTATTTTTCATAATTTTTTTTTTTTTTTCTTATTATTTTAAGGCTATTTTACCATCCAAAGTAATTTTATGTCATCAAGAATTGGTTTTAAAGGAGCATTGATTTAAATATTAGTTCAAAAGTCGTTAATTGTTTAAAAATAGATATTATTTAATATAATAAATACTATTTAATAGAAAATTATGTAATAAAAAAAATACTAGTTATCAAATAATTATTAGTTAATAAGCCATTTATGGCAGATATTATAATTTTATGCTATTTTGTCTAAATAAAAAAATAAAACACTAAAATGTAAAATAAATTTAATTAAATGCTGTAGTGAATTTAATTACAACATAAAATAATGTATAATGTATCCGTAAAATATGCTGTATGAAAAATAAATATTTTAAGATTTGCAATTTTTTTTTTTTGGGTGGTATCGTGAGAGGTCCACAGGTGGGATTCGAACTCGGGATGCCCAAAGTGCAGCATAAGGCTATCAGCGCCAAACAAACTGTTGCATTTAACTGCTATTATATGATTAATGTTTTTAGAGATAACCTTTAAGTGAGAGTTACATGGCAGTAAAGGTAATCTAAATGTAAAAATAAGTACAAGTAAAAATAAGTAAATTGCATGAATAAACGTCCAATTTTTGCAAATATCGATAATTGAAAAGTCACTACTATTGGACGTTTATCAATATGATACCGCTATATAGCAAGAATATATAAATCCTTACTGAATGAATGTCAAATGCACATTTTCCATCCCAAATCTGCGTTTTTAGTGGAAATGGGACACATCGCTAGAAAAGGTTTCCCAGGGGTTCCAGACGGCTCATTGAACTCACGCAGTGTTTTTGAATCTTATTAACTCAATGAAGTTGTAGAATCTCAGACTCAGTTGGATTCTAGGATCTCTAAAAGTATTGTGAGGGAGAGTCTGGCCTCTGCCCCGGTTCACGGCTACTTGTGGGTCCCTGACAGCGGGGTTGCTGGGTAATGGGCCGTGGAGAGCCAGAGCACTAATGTGCTTAATCGTGTTTGAAATGACAGAGGAGCCCAGGGACACCAGACTTTATTATGTTGGACCATGTATACAGAGAAGAGACTCATTCGATTTGTGCTTCTGAAGGTGTGAAAGGGTCCTCGAGTGGAAGGGAGAGGGAGTGAGCAAAGTGTGTCCTTTTCACATGTCGCTTGGGACAAAAGGGGGTGAATCGCATTATAGAGCGCACAAGTCATATTTGAATTAAAAATCATGTTTCTCTCTCCCTTCTTGGCTGACATGATGTTTCCTTAAGCAGGTATTAAACCGCTGATGGAATTTAAATTAATCCGTGTGAGATTTTAACCGTAATTTTTATTGCAAGCCAGCAGTGATAAAAGCTGGGCTTGTTAAACAGAGTCAACCTGTAAATGAATATAGATCCTTTAAAAGTGATACGACCACGTAGGTCGCGCACCATAAAAAGCCGTCGTTTTTTTCCCATCAGGTTTTCCGTGTTGGCCTCTGCAAGTGTTTTTTAAGTGCTGCTAGAGAGGGAGGGATGTGCGGAGCCCACAGCGAGCCAAGGAGCTGTTGGTAAATCCAAATGAATGTCGGATAATCAATCCTGAGCTCAAGAGATTTCTCCTCCTCAAACTTCAGTGCGGCCTCTTTCCACCCCGTCGCCGCAACAAGTCTGCCTCATTTTCAGAGGACCCACAATGGGGCCCGGCGCCCTGCCCACATCGAGCCAACCGAGAGCCAGCTCTGACCCCGTGGAGGAAGCAAGGGATAAGCAGGGGTTTAGTCACATATCGACAGCTGTCTGCTCATCAGTGCTTTGCGTCTCTTCAAACGCCACATGAATGTGCACTGATTAGAGGAGCGAGAGATACTGCACACTTTGCCAACACACACACACACACACATTGTCGTTGGGGGGGGTGCCACTCCTGGAGAAATGGAGGTAAACTACTTGGTGTACTCTGTAAGAGTTTGTATCAAGGAGAGGGGGAATTTTCATTATCTTTTTTTTTTTATATAATTTATTTTTGGTAGGTGATTTGTTTTGGAGAGCTGTGTGATTTAAAAGGATTGGTGTCCGCAAAGTACAAAGTGAAATTTATGAACCCTCATGTCTTTTAACAATTGTTTGACTTTCTTTCGTGGGAAACACGTAGGGTGATATTGTAAAAATAAAAATAGTATTTGTGAAAGAATATTATTGCATCTAAAGTGGTCGACCAATATATCGCCAATTGTCCGCCGAATATATTTGGCATTTTTCAAATTCGGCCGATAAGTTGTGTTCTTTTGGCCGGATGTGTTCGAGGCGGACCGTTTATTTGACGAATCTGATATGCAGCGCCTGAACACACTGTGCCTCACATCTCCTCTTTTCGCTGTCGTGTCAGTTTCTAATAATCAGATAGAACTGTTAAAATTATTAAATTAAAAGGTATACAAAAAAAGAGTTATAGCGATTGCTTTTATATTATTAGTATTATTAGAAAGGCAAACATTATAATACTTCTCATTTGCCGTTAGCATTCAGCAAACACGCATTTATATAATTTAAACAAATCTTAGAATGACTAAAGAACATTTAATCTCACAAACCTTGCAGACTTAGTCGAACCCAGCAGTGAGATTTTGTGAAGTGTGCATTTGTATCCTGCACAATCGCATGTTCTCTGCGTGACGGTCGGTCCATGCAAAATGAATGCTGACAGGAGGAGAGTTCTGCTTCACTGAGACACGCGATCTACAAACTTTAAACTCGTGATTTCAAATTATACTGCGCTTTATAATACATTGCCCATGTACTTATTCCATGTCAATTTTCATTTTGTCCGTACAAAATGAGTTTTTCCTTGGCTTTATTTGTGGAAGAAAATAAAATAAATCAATATATATATATATGATTCCCTATCACACAAAATTCCCAATACTGAGTGCCCTGTTGGTTTACGTGTTTACTTCCCTATGCCATTACATTTGTAAATATTTATTTTGTGAAAATGCTTTGGTCTTACTAAAGCATAAGTATGTTAGTTTACAAAAATGTTGTTTTTTTTTTAATCCTTTTCCAATATTTCAAATGTATAAATATAATTAAAATAAATAAAATATATCGGCTTTATATAGCCTCGCCACCTCTTCCAGATATTGGCATCGTCTGTCAAAAAACGGCATATCTGTCGAACCACTAATCGTAAAATAACCCGTTTTTATTTTTAAAGGTGTCATATGATGCGATTTCAAGTTTTCCTTTCTCTTGGAAGTGTTACAAGCTGATTGTGCATAGATAAGATCCCTGAAGTTGCAAAACTAAAGTCTCAAAACCAAAGAGATATTCTTTATCAAGTTAAGACTCTGCCACGCCCCCCTAAAACGGCTCGTTCTAACACCCCCCACATACCTACATCACTGTGTGTGAAGATTTGCATAACACCGCCCAATGGTGCACGCAAAAAGCAGGCGTGGTTTCAGTAACCTCATTTTAGTGTTGAATCATCTTGTCAGGTAAGACTCTGTGTGGTTTCTAGTCAAAGCAAACCTTCTTTTGGCCTCTGAAGTAGATTCGTTTTTTTTAGAATCTTGAAGATTAACTTACAACAGACCAGACAAATGCATTTAGGACGAGGACCGTGTTGTGAATCCTAGGAGAGGAGGTATTCTGGACTTTGCTAAGACAAGCTGCCCGCTTCTGAATCACATCCTGTTTTGTATTAGTTAATTATTTGCAATTGTACTGTTCATGCGAGTTTTGCGCATCGTGTTGTGTTTGTGTGTCGCGAGTGACAGCAGCGCGAGAGTGAGAGAGAGAGAGCGCGAGAGCGAGAGGGGTCACATCAGAGTGGAGTCAGCAGTCTTAACCGTGGCTTGTGTACTGCAAACACATAACCAGCTTCATCACTGTGTCTGTCACGCGACTCTGTTCTGTTCCCCTTTCGGGCTCTGTCTTTACGTTTATTTTGAAAGATGAAGCTAGCGATTATTGTAAGGGGCTTTACATTTCCGACGAGTGCTTGCGGTGTTTGGCCAGTCACAATGCACTGGGTCAGCTGTCCAATCAGAGCAGACTGCGCTTGTCGGCAGGAGGGGTTTTGTAGAAAATGAAGCGTTTGAGAGAGGTGTGGCATATAGGACCTACAATAATGTACATTATTTTAAAAATAATGTGTTTTTTGAGCATTAAATCATGTCAACATATTCTGTTACACCAAATACAAAAAATAATGATCTTTAAAAAAGCATCATATGACCCCTTTAAAATGTAAATTATTCCTGCTGTGGCAAAACTGAATTTTTGGAACAATGAGATTCCTTTCAGGATCCTTTGATGAATAGAAAGTTCAAAAGAGCAGATTTAAAAAATAAATATTTTTTTACCATTATAAATATTTCGAACAGGCAATTGTTTTCAAAAAGAAAATCAAAAACACAACAAAAAAACCTTCAGGCCTCAACTTTTAAAAAGGTGTAATGCCCAGAATGTCCAAGCTGCTCTTTTCTATATTGTAAAATTTGTGAATAACTATTTCAGCCTATTTCTTACACAAATATATCATCTGGCTACAAAAGACTTGGAATGTAGGACAACTTTTACTATGTTTTCATGGTTTGTTTTTTGTTTTTTGCTTTTTTGGAGATGAACCCCATCCGTTTTTATTTACATGGACAAGAGCTGCTCTAGCGTTCTACTAAACTACTCCTTTTATATTTTACTAAATAATCAAGTGTCATACTTCGAAGTGTCATGGATCGAAATAAGTAACTGGTAAATGGTGAATTTTTATTTTTTGGTGAATCTTTTTTATATAAATAAATGTGGTCTGATTCAGACAGATTTGGCTTTATACTCATAGCTATGCTTAGAATTAATAGGTTTTTGCAGTTAACTTCGTGGAAGACTACTTTGTGTTGCAAACAAAACACTTATTGGCTAGCTAATGTCTGTTCTATTATTGAATCTCTGTTATTGAATTATTGAACTCTCTTTAGGTTCCAAACTTCAAACTCAGTGTGCATTTTAAGTTCTGATTTACTGTCTATAGAGCAGTTTCTTCAGTTGTTTGTGTTTTTACGTTATATATGTTTGCAAAGAGATTTAATAGGGCTTTGAAAGATTATCTACCCATCAACAGCTCTTTGTGGTTGAAGTTCATTCTTTAGCTAATGTCAGATTGGCGTACCATAAATGTCTTGTCAATGTTATTGATTAGCATCTGGTATACGGTCAACCAAATAGCAGTTTTACATAATGGGGGTGATTGTTTTCTTTGTGAAGGATAAATGCTATGCTGCCTTAAAACTTGGATGAAAGCATCTCAACCGAGCATCATTGTGCCAAGACTTGTAAAGCGTTGTTGGAACCTGGATTTGTTTTAGGCTGGCTGTGATTTGCAGAGCTTTACAGAGACAGACAGAGAGAGTGAGCTGAGGGGAAGTAATTAAGTCCAAATCCATTTAGGTCATTGAATTAATTGAGGGACACGTTGACTGGTTTCCCAGTCCTATCACTGTTCTCATCAGCCTTGAGTGCTGATTGAGATGCCATTTGGAGCATGTATTAATGGCAGCAGAGAGAGCAGCTTGGAGGAATGGGCTGTCTGGTCTTATCTGCGCGACGTCGCTGAGGTCTCAAACTCTTGGGTCTCTAAAGAGTGCTTCGCCTTGAGCGAAAGGGACATCTTTATATTGAAAATTATTAGGACAGGAGTTTGTTAAGGATTAATTTGACCTGATTCCTTTGAGGTTTTTAAATATCTTTGAAGTTCTTCTTTTTTGGATTTGTTCTTAACTTTTACCTTAAAGTCGGCAGCGACGTCGCGCAGATAAGACCAGACAACCCATTCCTCCTAGCTGCTCTGAAATGAAATGAAAATCTATCCATTTTGTAAATGCATGTTATTGATCTTATCGTTAACTATTCATACACATTTTCAATCTGTTTCTTTTTTTCATGACTTTGTATTTTATATTAAAATGTGAAAAGTAGATCTTCAAAAATGATACATTTCACTCTGATCTATGCCAAACAGTTTGTCTGCCTAAACTTCACTCCTTTCTTGCAATCAACTGCAACTGTTCGACAGTACCAAGTCCTAGCAACATTTTTTTCTTGTATAATAATCACTTGGATGTACTTCACAATGTGGAAGAAAATATATGCCATTACTTCCATTTTTATCGAGACTTTAAGTATTGGACTTTAGTGTGTAATTTGTCTCACAGCATTTGTGCTGTGGGTATGAATGATACCTCATATCATGTTCGGGAGAGGTGTGCTAGTACTTTTCAAAGCATTCTAACTTACATTGGCTGTAACTGGCTACAGTAGCTGGTCAATAAAAAGGTGGGGGAAAAAATAGATGTACAGTTAGCAACCACCCACAACCCTGTAACATCATGGCACCACTCTTTTTTTTTTTTCATCAGAACTTTTTGTGAAAATGTTATTCTTAGATGTTTTCTGCACTGTATTCATCAATTTTCACATGATCTCTTCCCCATTGTCAATTCCTTGAAAAGCAACACGGCTTTGGTTTTGGTTCTGCAGTCACAAGACATCCGGATGGTATAATTTGTGCTTATCTGTCATGATCCTTGTTTGTTTGTGTCCATATAAAAACGACCCCATGATCCTTTCAGCGTCAGCCTGGGGAAGATGATGTCTCACATTTTGTGCTGTATTAGTTCTAGAAGAGTGTCCTAAGTGTGTATATGTGCTCCATTAGAAGCGCACAGCTCTGTCCCTGTACTCAGTTCTCTAAGTATAGCTAATCCATCAGACATAATGTCCCATTATATAGCCCTGACACAGTGTATCCTTGTGTGGCCACTAGGGGTGGAACGGTTCAATTTACTCATGGTTCAGTTTGTATCACGGTTTTAGAGTCACGGTTTCAGTATGGTTCGGTATGTGCTATGTTTAGGCAAAAACTATACTGTCAAATAAAAAGAAAGAAAATAAGAATAATCTATCTAACTACAAGCAACAGCACAAATAAATACAATAGAGTAAAGATACAAATAAAATAAACAGTGATTTTCAGGTTTTTCAGGTAGATCTAAAAGAAATTCAGGTACAGAAATTGAATTAAAGTATTAATGGAACAGCTTGCATATTTGACTGTATAAATTAAAGATTAATATTTATTAAAGTTACAAACGCTATTCAATCAAGAGCAGTGAGTGATTTCTTTGTTGCTGTTTGATTAATATTAAGGAAGTGTTGACACTTAAAGAGAATTGACTGATCTAGTGCACTGATACAGTACATTCAGCCGGTTATGTCTGCTATAGGATACTTACCAAGATGGTCATTTTGACAATTTTTGTGTGAATTTGTCCATTTAAACACAATACTTCTGAGACAGTAGTTCTGAGGTGCGGGTTTGCACACTTCGGATGAATGCACGCACAAATCTTCTCACTGCGCTCGCAAGCTCGCGTCCTCTGGCTCTTAAATATTTAAACTGGCAAAGCTTAAACGAGTTTTGCTTAAACACAGTTTTGCTGTTCAGGTCTCACCTGTGCGCGCACTATCAGCAACTGGGTGATGACGGAATAAATGCTCATATTCCAGCATACAGCATTCGCATTGAACAAGAGTGAATGGTTTGTCCACGGTTTTTTTTTCATCGCTGTTGTTGTAAAGTATTGAGAAGCCAGAATGCGCATCCATCAACAGAAACATATATTAGCCGAACCCTATTTGTTTTACGTGTTATTTATAGCTAACCATATTACAAATGTGTTGTCAGATTTAAGTTGAACCGCGGTCCTAACGCGTGTGTGGAGAACCGTACGGTTCGATTTTTTTTCCGCAAACCGTTCCACCCCTAGTGGCCACATGGGGTGATTAATTGTGATCAGGCTTCATATCAGTTCAAAAACAAAAGGTTTTTGGCTGGACATTAAAATTTAAAGGACACATTGTCAGTTGTAAGACACAAACTCATCTGTTTACTAAAGCGGTGTTTCTACACTGATGACTCAGGCTATGTAAATATTGTTTTAGCAAAGATAAATGTGTTTTTGTGCAAAAATTGAAATCCAAATTGTGAATTTCCTTTTTATAAACAGTCATGTTATTAGTTTTGCACATTTTAGACCAAATGGGGTTTGTGGTTATAATAGTACATTTCAGTATTTGTTTTTAAGCACATTTTTGTTTACATTTTTGATGGGTCATCACCACTTGATTTCTGATGTTAAATCTGCATCCTGAAGCAAAACTAGTTGAGAATCACTGTACTAGAGGACAGTCCATTCTTTTTTTGGTCATTGTATCATGTAGAATAACCTGATGCCAAACTCATTAACATCAGTATCTCAGTCCATTATGAATCTAATACAAACACTCAAAGCGTTCATTAATAATTCAGCCTATTTTCAGTAGGACTCTTTGGCAGGAGACTTTCATTTTTTCCATTGCCCTGAAAATAAGTTTTTGATCCATCCCCATTGGCCTCGTGTAAAAGCTGACAGACTGAGACGGCATCCCAGCAGCCTTTGCGGTTAATTGAGTTAAGTCACCTGTGAAAGACTGTACAGTTTGAGTCAATGAGCCAGGTGTCCCTCAGGCTGGGGCCCTTATAATATAACCTATTGTGTTCTCGCTCACTCAGTCCATCTTTTTTCTTTCCCCATCTCCGTTTCTCCATTATTATGCTGGGCGTGTTAATAAAAGCAACACTGCCGCTGTCTGAATCAGTGTGACTGCAGGATGCTTGAATATTAGATTGCATTAAAGGAATAGTTAAAAGTGAAAATTCTTTGATTATTTACTCACTTTGTTGACAACCCATCTGACTTGCGCTATTCGCTATTTTCCAATGCAGTTAGTCCACATTGCTTTCAAGCTTCAAAAATGGCACAAAATAACCATAACACTATCCTAAAAGCAGTGGCAGCTCATGGGTTTTAAAATAGAGGAGGCACACTAATTGTATTGGTCTGGGATCCCTGCCGATTATTATTATTATTATTATTTGCTTAACCACTTTAAAATGGCTTTTTGGTTGCTTTTAGTCAGAAAACGTAAAGAAAACGACATACATACAGCAAGATAATATAATTTCACTTACCTGGCCTATCACTTGAAGCAAACATCCATCCCTTCTTAAAAGTCTGTGTTAAAAGAGAGCTGCCTGTTGTGCCGTTTAATTAAGTCGACTGCTGTAGCCTATATCCAGCTTAGGCTGTTTTCCTTAAATTTGTATATATACGGTTTAAATGACAGCTTGATAAATCTGTTGGCAATCAAATATTCAATATCGCTACTACTCATAAGTACTTGGTACATTATCAGCACAGCGGCAGACGTTCAGACTAATATCACATAATTTACGTATCTATGATGATTGGTTGATATCAGAAGGAGGCTAGCCTCCCTTGCCAGGGTTCTTTTCTCAACACTCCTCACCGCTGAAAGTGAACACTCGATGCTGATTGGCTATTTTTTTTTACCAACGGAGGCACGAGAGCTCATCTCTTCCCCGGCCTCTCCCTACCCTTCTATATCACCTAGCGGTTGTAATTACATCAGCAGATTCGGCACATTCGCGATAGAAAAGCGGTGCTTTCACGTTATGGTATTACAACTGTGAAATTACAAACAAAAAATACACATTCTGAGACATGAACTGAAATGAATTGTGAATTGTATTAACATTAAATCGTCCTCCTCCCATTTTCACCTCAAAATGATGGGGAAGCTGTGCCTCCCCTGCCTCCCCCGATGAGCCGCCACTGCCTAAAAGTGGTACATATGACTCATGTACTGCATTACAAGTCTTCAGAAGTTTTAAAGATCATTTTACGATACTTCCCGAAGCTTAAATGCCTCGCCCCCAATCATTGTAATTGGGTGTAAAAGAGCAGCTAGTGCAATTTCTTAAAATTTCTCTATTTGTGTTCCACAGTCATACAGATTTGAAATGACATGTCAGTGAATTTCACAATCATTCAGTCACACATATAAGTTGTTGAGTCAAGTGGAAGCACAAAAATCCTTTTTACTGAGGTTGCAGTGACCATTTTTTAAAATGGCTCTCTTTAATAGCTCTCTTTTTTGTCTTTCCAGGTGGTGATCAGTCTGCTCTGGGTCATGCTGTGTGGCTGACTTCTATGCTCTAGCTGAAATGAGGTTGGTGATTTTGGGGTCGCGGCCCCTCTTGGCCTTGACCCTCACGCTTACCCTCACCTGCCTAAAACATCTGTGCCATGGTGCGACACCCTTTCCTCAGGACCTGGAGCCCATCAGCACCGTCGGTAGTGAACGTAAGTATAAAACAATGAAACACCACAAGTTCCTGGGATAAAAGTCACATTATTTCACAGATATCTTTTTAACTTCAGGCATACAAAGAGTGTTGAAACCTCAGTTTTGTTTTCATATCTTCATAATTCAATCATGGCAGTTTGAATTATGAATTCTTTATCTTGCAAGATATATTGCAATAGGCGCATTAAACCGTACCCAGAGTTTAAAAGTAAACCGCCTGCCAAGCAATCAGGTCTTGGCAGGCGTAAAGCATTTAACACGCCAAATACGTATATCAGCAGCCATGGCTGCCAAGTCCATCCTCCCTCCACCTTCTCGTTCCCAGCCCTAATCTACCCCATCCCGGTTTTCCGCTCTATGTTACTCCCTAGCTTCCAAACATACTGGGTCTGAGAGAGCAGCTTCATTTGGGGGCTGCTGTGAAGTTGTTACTAATTGGCAAATAAAAACTCCTTAGTCTTGGCTGTGTTGCAAACAGCAGGGTGTGGAGAGGCTAACTCAATTGCAAATGAAGTGTTTACTGTTTTATGTTGATATTTTGTGGCCAACTCATTTTTATACAGTCCATACAGCCCAACACTATATTGGTCATAATTATTTTGGAAAACCAAAAAGCGTTATTTTACATTGAATTAGTTGGAGGTGTGGCTTAGTGGGAGGGATTTGAGCCATTCAGAAGTGAATTGATAGTTCAGTTACTGAATTTTAATTGATTTGAGGTTGCAAACAGTTCAGTCAATGTTAATTGTAAAGTGAATTGAAATTCAAATAGATTCATGGACCAATTTTAACTAGAAAAGCAAAAGAATGATGGCTTAAAAAAATCTTGATTGAAAGTTTTGAAAATAGATAAAGATGGATTGATGGATAGACAGATGATGAATAGATGGACAGATAGATGGATAGAGAGAAAGATAGATTGATGAATAGATGGAAAATGGATAGATAAATGACAACTATAAGATGATGACAGACCTGTATGACTTTCTTTTCTTCTAAGGTTTTGTAGAAATCTTGGTAACCAAATAGTTTCTTTTCCCATTGACTTCCATTATATTTTTAACCATCCAGTGGAAATCAATAGAAACTGAAGCTATTTGGTTACCAGCTTTCTTCAAAATATCTTCTTTTGTGTTCCACAGAAGAAGGTAAGTCATACAGGTTTAAAACAGGTTTTGTAATTATGACAAGTTTCATTTTTGGGTGAACTATAAGTTCTATGTGGCTACTTTAAGCTGGAATCTAGCTTGTGGTCCCATTTTCACTTTCGTCTCCTATCATTTTAACTTTCAAACACAGAATTCAGCATGGATGTACCATGATTGACACGGGAGGCTCGGGGGGGGTCATGTATGAGCAGATACAAGATCTCTGCTGCGTCTTTTGTTCTGCTAAAACGAGTGGACCACATTTGAGAGAGCTGGACTCAAAAACAGATACTGAGCCTCACAGCCATTGGTGTACAGATAGCTGGGCTAATAGAGCTTTCCAAAAAGAACATCACACGAGTAATGAGACCCATTTATCAACCATTTCCACCTGTGTGTGTTTATGTGCTTGCTGTATGTGTATGTGTGGTTTTACATCCTGAGACTTTGCTCTGTTCTACAACTGTTATACATTGTAACCTTTAAACCCTTTAGATGGCCTCGACCGCGTTGACACTGTAGCTAAATAACAGTTTTCACTCCTCTTCTGAGTGCCAAATCCTGTTGTTCACAAAACACTTTTAGGGGAGTGACAACTACAACATGGAACCAACTGTAACAAGCAGCGTTTTGTTTATGCTTGTTAAGATGATGCTTTGAAACAGCCTGGACTGTAATGTTTGGGTTTGTTCTGGATGGTGGGAGGAGCTACAGTGCACAGAGACCATATCAAAATATGCAAATGAGTCAAGACAGGTACCTCAATTTCAGTGATTTTTCTAACACAGCAGCTCAGAGCAGCTGGCAGCAAGTGGCATCACTGAATTAACAACTAGTTGTTCAGTTTGCTTCTGTACACATGACACATTTAATGTATAATTTGATTGTGATTGTCACTATCTTAATTTTCAGGAGCTAATTCAGTTGTTGAATATGATTTTCATTGCACATAAGTGAACTGAACAGATAGTTGTTAATACAGTTGGTGTATTTGCATATTTTGATACCAGTCTGTCTCTTTCCACCATAGATGGTCCCATCAGCCCTGCGGTCTTTGTGCAGCCCACACATTACAGACGGAAAGAAGCAGCATCTTAACAAGCTTTAACAAAATATGGTGTCTTAGTATTATTATTAGTAGAGATGCATAATATATTGGTACCATATCAGTTATTGACCGATATGAGAGATATGAAAAAATACATATATTTATCTGTCGCCGATAAAAATAAAAAAAAAAAAAAAAAGTGTCAGATTCAGCTGTGCTGCGCATTTCTTCTATTTTTACATTTAGGGTACCTTTATTCATCGCTCACTGACTGATTTAAAAATTACATTAGAACAACTATAATTTAATAACACTGTTAAATAAAATGTTTAGCAAATCTTAAAATCAATTTCTAATTTTCATACTATATGTTCTCTATGAAAAAGAATATACTACATTATTGAAATCTAATGTCATGCTAATTGTACTACAAATACATTTACAAAAGTGCCTAAAAATACCTTGCAATTGTACTTTTAGTATACTAAACTGGTATCCTTAAATTCAGCTAAATTGGAACTAATTTTGAGTTTAATGCACTTAAATTTTTTGGAAGTAATGTTGAAGTCCAACAAAAGATATACTGAATTATATTTGATTATGCGAAGTTGAACTAGCAAGGTATACTTCAAGGTTCACTTTTAAATATCTTGATTTTTTTTTGGAGACTGATGTTATTCAAGATCATACCATCCCTAAAAATCCACCATATTGGCATTACAACACATTTTAAGCTAATATTTAACATGTGTATTGTGACTATAATCCAATAATGTTTATTATCATTTTTATATCGGTAAGTCTGACGATATGTCAGTGAATATTTCAAGATTTGACTATACTATTATGAAATTAAATGTGTTTTAATATATAATTTTTTTACTTGGTTTTATAATTGGGGATGGCCTACTTTATGTAAATTTTACATTATTTAGTGTCATAGTATTTACTTACATAATTTGGAAAAATTAGTATACATAATTACCTTTTTATATTACAATTTAAGTAAAATAAATCTAATAAAAAAGATGTATATTAAGTGCTGTCAACAATGACTCGGCGATTATCGCCATTTCCAAATAAAAGTTTTTGTTTACATAATAATGTGTGTGTACTGTGTATATTTATTATTTATATATAAAGAAACACATACAGTATATATTTTGAAAACGTTTTCATGTATTTACATGTATATATTTATAATCATATAATTTATATTATATATAAATAGATTTAATATATAAACAACATATTTGTCTGAAATATATACATGCATGTGTGTGTATTTATATATACATAATAAATATACACAGTACACATGCATATATTATGTAAACAAAAACTTTTATTTTGGATGCGATTAATTGCGATTAATCGTTTGACAGCACTAATTTATATACATTTGTTTTTAGCCATGTCATGAAAAAAATTATATATTTAGTTGGTTATTTTTTCATCCAGACACTATTTGACTCTTGACAGAATGAAAATGTGAATTAGACCTGTTAGAAAATATGCTGAAATACACTACACTGCCCAGATGTTTGCCCCAGTTTGCAGTCTGGTGGAGTTGATGCTAGTTGCCAGCCAGCAGATTTGGGGCAGTTGGAATTGACAGATTTCATAGAAAATCACATTGTGCAAGGTATATATCAGACACGTTTGATATTTTGAAGTGATTTTAGAACACATTATTTTTATTTGTCATGTTTCATGACTGGAAAGTTCGATAGTGAATGAACCTCAGTCGTTTAGTGTACGATGCTGTTTTTTTAACCATGTATGGCAAGTTGTATGATGCTTATTGTTTCAAAATATAAGTACATATTTCCTGTCTTTTAAAATGTATAACTGCGGTTTGGTAGAATAATCTTGAATTATTTTGAAGAATGAAGCTGAGAATTCTAGAGTATTCATTCTCATGCAGTGATTTTCAGACTTGTGAGAGTTGTGTGGATTTAATTTTCTTCCTCATATCACTGGTTCATTGGCTCTGGCTCCATGACGAGATGCAGACCCTCTGGGTGATCTTTATTGAGTGATGATCCTGCCGAGATCAGATGATGGTGATGATGTTTACCCAGTCAGTGTCTTTGAGAAGAGAGTGAAGTTTCAGCTCCAATTTAACCCTTGCATGTTTGTTTACTGTAGCTCCTGAACATCAGAGCGAGCATCGGTTCCAGCTGCGGCCACCTATGGTCTGCCAAGCTCAGGAGAAACTCTAACAATACACAGCTTCATAATCGCTGAATAACTAGTAACAGGAATCATTAAAACGTCCAGATTTTCTTCTCACCCCAAGGTCATGTTTGTCACCATGTGGCTGCTACTTTTGAGCAGTGCACAGTTTCCAAGCAGACCTGCAAATGAAAGGTCCCTGCAGGTTAGATGTCTCTGCGGGTCTGAAAATGTTGTGTGACCCACTCAGACTCTCAAAGAAGAGCATGCCAAAGTGACTCATCTTTGACATTGTGCTAGAAACTAATCTTTTTAAGTGTAAATGAGATTAATTAGCAGATGATGTTTGTGAGTGTAAACACTTATCAACATTGCTTGCAGCAAAATGAGATCTGTTATATGAATCATTATAAACATGAAACGGTTTTTTATTTGTGTGGGGGCTGATATTTTTTATGTATTTATTTTTTATTATTGATCAAGATCCCCAGACAGGAGACAGGAAATAAATGGATCAAACCACACTAAATATTTCTGTCTTTTGTTCCAGTAAAAATATTTAAATATGCCTAAATTAGACATAATTGCATAAGATATGACTTAAGGAAATATATCTTAAATGTATATGTATACATATAAGTATTTTATTGTATTTTTTTTATTATTTTTATTTTTTATTGTATACTTTGAATGGTGTATTATCACAATTTCCATAAAAATATAGCAGCAAAAAAAAAAAAGACTATCAACATTGAAAAAAATAAGAAATGTTTCTTGAGCACCAAATTAGCATATTGCTATATCAGAATGATTTTTAATGGCTGATCGACTTTGCCATTTCAGAAATACATTACATTTTAAAATGTATTCCAATAGAAAACAGTTATTGTAATAATATTTCACAAAATTACATATTATGTGTTTGCTGTTTTTGGTCAAGCTAAGCATAAGAGACTTATTTCAAAAACAATAAAAACCTTATTTATTCCAAACCTTTTGGCCGCCAGTGTATTTATGTATTTATTTTTATTATGCTTCTGAAGTAAATTGTTATTCTTTCATGTATGTTTTAGCATAAATCTATTTTATCTTGTTTATGACAAACAAACTTCTTGCCAATAAGATATTATTTGTAGTAAAAAATAAAATTTTAAATACGTACTATACAATTTTTTTAATTCATTTTAGTCTTCATTTTTTCAGTAAATGCCAAATTTATATTTTCAAGCATACTTATTTATATAGGTATTAGTTTAAGGTGGAATTGGCACAATGTGTAAAAGGGGTCATATGATGTTGCTAAAAGAACCTTATTTTGTGTATTTGGTGTAATGAAATGTTTTTAAGGTTCAAAAAACACATTATTTTTCCACATACTGTACATTATTGTTTCTCTCTATGCCCCGCCTTTCTGAAACGCGTCGTTTTTTTACAAAGCTCATTGGTCTGAAAGCGAGGTGTGCTCTGATTGGCCAGCTATCCAGTGCCGAATGCCGAATGCCAGGCCGAATTGGCCGAATACCTCAAGCGTGTGATGGAAATGTAACGCCACTTAACATACTGTGATGCTGTCTCCCAGCAGGACGAGACAAAAACATTAAAACCCATTAAAAATGAGCCATTTGTTGCATCCATTGGTACATATTACCGATCTAATGACTTATACTTGTTCTTTTTAGGCGTTGCAATCGCGTAAACATAAACCCATGTCTGCATTTGTGATCGGAGAAATGACAAACAACAAGTACTACCCTACACTGCTCAAAACTCGCGTTTGAATAGTCAGTGGCAAATTCTTTATATATAAAAACTTGCTTACAGTCTGTGAGTCAGAACAGCCGGCATTGTAGTCTACTCTACCAGGATAAAATGCACTGCACACATCTGAATCTTTGGGTTAAACTGTTCTGTATTGTTTTAAATACAATTTTTAGTCGTGTCCTTTTTTGGAAGGCCAAACAAAGTAGTTTCGCATTCACAACGAAAAACAGCGTCACACACGGCAGCCTTGAGCGACGGAGTCCGTCGCTAGCGTGAGCGGAGGCCAGGGCTAGAGTGAGCAGAGCGGCGGATTTCGACGAAGGAGGGCCGGCCGTCAAGGCTTGTGGAAACCACATGTGACGACCCCAGGCTGGACTCCACTTCGTCCACGGTGAAAGCCGATCCGGCGATCCATAGCGCAAAGTTGATGTATTTCCTCAGCGACCAGCACGGATCAGCTCCAGGCATGAGGAAGTGGATATCGTCCTCTTTTGGAAGGCCAAACAATGTAGTTTAGCTTTCACAATGAAGCACAGCATCTTCACGACATGGCAGCAGCAACAATACTACAGCGAGAATAAAAGTTACACCTTCTTTCTTTGCGTGAACATTTGGGTGGCGTTATGCAAATCTTCCCACATCGTGACGTAGACATGTGGGGGCATGTTGGAACGAGCCATTTTAGGTAGGCGTGGTTGACTCTTAATTGTTATAAAGAATATCTCTTTGGATTTGAGACTTTAGTCTTTGCAACTTTACAGATCTTCTTTATGCACCAAGAGCTTGTAACACTCCAAAGAGAAAGGAAAAATCATATGACCCCTTTAATGTTTTGACAGCTTGACAAAATGTTATTATTAAAATCTCATGAATAGTCCTAAGAAATATAGAGATAATATGATGCGATGTACACATTAATTTGTTGTTAACAAATTACAGTTAATTAGAAAAAAATGTTGCTATTAAAATAAGAATAATCCTTCAGGTGCATCATCGACACGGAGATAGTACGGTAGACAGTAAGCATTTCTAGTTGATTTTAACCCAGTCTTTTCTCTCTCCCCGTCATGAAGGCACCTACCTGTACCCCAGTTTCCAGGGGAACATGTCAGATAACGACACCGCCAGACTGGGGCTGGATTTTCAGAGGATGCTGCGGATTAACCACATGGTCTACATTGCTGCGAGGTACGTCATGTCAGTTCAATCACACACTCACACTGCACACAACACTACAGTCACACACATTTCAGAAGATTCAAGATGCAACATCAACTGGGAATTCCAGAGCTCCCGATCGGTACACACTAGTGCTGTTTCTCCAGACACCCGCAGCGATAAGACCCACACACTAATGATAAGGGTCGTGTGATTGGGTCAATCAGTCTCATTCAGGCCTGGATTGGAGACAGATGGATGTTGGCTCGCTCTCTGACACCTCTCTCACCCCTTCTATTTCCTCTCTGTCTGTCTCCTCACCACTCGTTGTAGCTGTCCTCTGCCCCTTTCATTTCAGCTCAAGGTGTTATTGGCACTGTATTGTTATTTATTGAAAGAACTGGCAAAAAGAATCTTGGTTGCTCAAATACTTGATGAGAATATTGGCATTCCTGTCTCTCTCTCTCTGTCTCTGTAGAGATCACGTTTTTGCCATTAACCTCAGCGCTTCAGCGGAGCGTATCGTCCCCCAACAGGTAAGCTCACCTTTTTCTCAACTTCCTGTTTCAGTCATCTCTAATGTTTTTCTTTCTCTCAGATCAGTGCAGTGAGTGTGTGATGTCGGAATATTCACTTTTATTCGTCTTTGGGGAAGGACCATTCAGAAATCCCATTTTTCAAATGAGCAATTTTCTTTATGGTGGCTTTAAAGGACGAATATTCTACACTTTTATAGCACTGTCTATTTTTCCCTGAGGTCCACTTGAAATGTTAGTCAAGGTCTTTAACACAAAAAACAGACGTAATTTAGTTTTACAGAACCATTTCCCACTCTGTGTGACACTTGGAATTAAATAGGCTTTTTATTTACTGTACATTCTGTAAGGTTTCTATAGGTTAATGGCTGATTGTGATTAGCTAAGCTCATTGCATTTGAGTTTCATTTATTGAAAAGCCTCTTCACAAGCATAAATTATGAGTGGACTGAATTATTTCACAAAAAAACAGTGTTTAAATGTGTAGCATATGGCTGTAGGCTATTGGCAATTTAAACAAATATAATACATTTTCTGCATATTATTTACTATTAGTATTTAAAAGTACTGCTATATGAACAAAAGTGCAATAACATTTGGTTTGCAAACACTTTAAACAAATAAGGTGGGTTTTTTTACAGCAGTATTCCTTTTACATAGTAGCAGTTAAAATATTTATTGTAAATCTCAACTTATAACATTAATGTAATCAAATTAAATATAAAACCAAAGCTATTTCCCACTGCCAGGCCTACCTTTTTTATAGAAAATATTTTATAGTTTGTAATAGAAAAACAAGTTATGCTCAGAGTCCAGAGCCTCGATCATAATATTATAACAGGCACCTTAGAGACCAGCACTATAGTGGGACCCAACGCAGCAGAGTGCGGCGCGGGACAACACTTAATGGGCGAGTGCGGGCGGGTAGAGACTCGTGTGTGCGGGATGCGGGAGAACATCATGGTTTATCACGCACCCCCCCTAGCATTTTGAGAGCGCGTTTGACCCCCAAATACCGGTTTGTTTGACTAGTGTGATCGCTCCGTGCTGCGCTCGGGCGCGGTTCGTTTAGCCGGCCCTGGCTCGGTTGGAAGAGCTGGGCTAGAGCGCGGTTCTGTTGGGCTCGGCCGCGGTACGCATGTAGTGTGAGCGCTAACCGCGCCGGAGCGCAGAACTTCTGATATGTGCAGCATGATTGCGTGAACATTTCTGAGCAGCAAAAGTGATAGATATGTAAAGCAATATATTGTGAGAGGGCCGTGTGTTACTGTGTCCCAAATTACTCAAAATAATAGACCACAATGTTAACAAAACGATGCACTCCACTGTGCTGAGCTAGAGCGCTTCTCTGCTGCCTTCATGTGCTATCGGAAACTTCCTATTTCCCACTTATGAAGTCGTGAGCGCTTCATGTGAGTGCTGCTGCAGTCCCCAAATGCTCTCATTGGTTCGAGACACGTGATGACGCCCATCCCAAGCCAGTACTGATCAACATCCCACCCCTCCTATGACCCATGGTTTGTCTGTATGTGTGTTCAGAGCCAGTGAGCAACCGACTTTCATAATAATAAAAAAAACTGCATTAATGCGCGATAAAATAATTGTTGGCATTAATCAATTAATCCATTAACGTGATAATAACGCATTAACTTGCCCAGCCCTAATATATATAAATATTAGGGCTGTCAGTCGATTAACATATTTAATCGCGATTAATCGCATGGTTGTCTTGAGTTAACTTGCGATTAATCACAACTTAATTGCACATTTTTATCTGTTCTAAATGTACCTTAAATTAATACATAGACTTGAATTAATAGTTTTTAATACTCTAATCAACATGGGCATGGGCAAATATGGATGCTTTAAGCAATAAATGTTTATTATTAGTGAAACTATAGTTAACATAGAGCATGAAGACTACACAAAAGGTCATGGATGTTTTTCAAAGAACTTGTCCATGTCTATTAGACATATTAGTCTAATACCAGGTCCCCATTACTTCTCTTTATTTGCACTGAGCAATTTACTTAGACAAACCTGTTTTCATTTTTGCAGGACAGGGCAGCTCACTGAGCTCACTCGCATGCAAAATGTACATTTATTATTTATTATTACAATTGTTTGCCTCTCTGTGCCCACATACTGTATTTTGATGCTGCTAAATTCTCAATAAAATTCATTGATATATTTTTACTGTTTCTGTTGTCAGACAACCGAATTAACATGAAATAGTGACTGAAATGCGACCCATTAAGACTACATAACCAACTCTCCCTTTCAAGATGTTAATCTGCACAAAAATCATGATTTATAATTGAGCCGTTGTCTGATAAAATCACTAGGCTCCACATAAATAAATACAATAGCTTTGCTGGGATATTCCGGCTATACTTGCATACAGCATATATAATATATATATATATATATAATATATAGATATATAATATATATATATTTGATTTATTTTAATTTTTTTACTGCCCACAATGTCCCTTTACTAAATTTTGCTGAGTGAATTACAGGCTTCATATAAAATGAATGGAAAATAAAACCACTCATTTACAATTTAGCTTGACCTACTGAGGTTTCAGCATCAACATTTTCAAAAGGTTAAGCTTCTGCTTTTATTTACCATTTGCTGCAAAATAGAAGAAAAAGTACTTTAATTGAAGGTATACATTTTCAGGTATTTTATTAATAATTTTTTGTACCTTGTTCAATATATGTTCTTTGTTTTTCCCTCCTAAGAGACAATTTTTTGCTGTTAACTTGGGGGTTGTTGAAGTGTTCGCGTTATTTGTTTATTTTGTTGTTTTTTTTTTTTTTATTTGTTTTGTTTATATTTTTGTTTTTTTTTTTTTTAAATTTTATTTTTTTTTTTAGTTTTTTTTTTTTTTATTTTGTTATTTTTGTTTTTTTTAATATTTGTTTCTATGTTTGTTTTAAATAGCAAATGAAATCCTGTTTCCATTTTATGCTGTTGTTAATGACAGCAGTCCTTTCAAATGTAATAGTGTTGATGAAGTAGTCTGCTTATGGAGAGATCACACAGTTTTTCTGCTTTTCGTCTTTTGGGTCTCTCTGACATTAATATCTTAACTGTTGAGAGTAAGATGTCACTGCAGAAAATAGTTGAGTTAGTGAGAGTGTTGTTTTTATCTTGTCATGGTATGTGTGTGTGGGTGTTGATTGCCTGCTGTTCCTTTTGGGTGGGCTGACATGGGGCGGTCCAGTAAATCTCTGCAATACATCCTGACCTAATGACACCAGCAAGCACCCAGACAGACACACACACACACACTCATGAACAGAGCTTGTTAACAACCTCAGGGACGTCTCTCTTCCTTCTTAATGCTCAGTCCTCCTTGTCTAACTCTCTTTCCTCCTTTTTATGTTTATTATGTGTGATGTTTATTGAAGTAAATTAGATTTTCCCTTTACAGCTGTTGTGAATAGCGATGAGCCCATGATTGTGTGTTTGTTTGTGTGGCAGAAACTGACATGGAAGACAAAGGATGTGGAGAAATGCACAGTCAGGGGGAAAAACAGCGTGAGTACACAACCCTTTTATTTCACTTTCTCCCTGTAATTGTGTTGATAGAAGTCAGCAACTGTTGCATTTAGTGCTTATTAGTCTCGCATAGCCAGACCTTCATCTAAATGGCAGGTCTGGTCTGCAGCTTATTCTGGGAAAGAACGGCCAACATAGACAGAAAGAGACCACATGACTGACATATAATGTGACCAGCCACATTCTGCAGTTTTGTGCCGATTAGAGGCAGATTTATGTGAAATAAATTATACAGTAATAGACTGGTGTTCTAAATATTGGCACATCAGTCTGTATGAACAGCTTTGCAGTAAACATTGAAGAAATGTTCGCAAATATTATAGATTTTGTGAAGAAGGTTATTTCACATACATAACTATGAAAATATCCAAATATACGGACTGATTAAAAAAATAAATATAATATGGACCATCTATCAATTATTGACCTTAACATGAAAATAATTATCAGTCAGAAAAAACAGTGTCCTTATTCCTAAAAGTTGGGTCAAGGCAGCCAATCAGGTTAGAGCTTGCCAGATCAAGAAGTCACTTTTCTGTGTTGTGGTCAGTATGCATCAGATGGTCAGTAAACGGTCTGGTGATTCTCCACAGGTGGCTTCGTATACATGTAGATTTGTGAACACACACAGTCTTTAAAATATCATTTTTGGTTGAAGACTGAGTTGCAGGGAGCGAGTCAGATCCTGGAGCTCAGCATAGGGATTATGGTAATTTGTGTGTGTGGAAGTGAAGGAAAAAGAGAGTCAGTAATGATGCTCGCTGTAAGCTTCAAGATGAGTCGGTGTGTGTGTGTGTGTCATTCCGAGTTATAATATATATATCGAATATAATATATATATATATATATATATATATATATGGTGTGTGTGTATATATACTATTGTTTGTATCTATATATATATTGGTATATATATGATATGTTGTGTAATATATATAGATGTGGGTATATATATATTGTTTGTATATATATATATTGTGGTGTATATATATATATGTGTGTTTGTATATATATATATGTGTGTATATATATATATATGATGTTTTGTGTATATATATATATATTTGTGGAAAAAAATATATATATATATATATGTGTATATATATATATATATTGTGGTTTTATATATATATGTGTGTATATTATATATATATGTGTGTTAGTAAAAGCCAGTGTCTTGTCTTTCACAGGATGAGTGTTACAACTACATCAAAGTGCTGGTGCCACGTAACGATGAAACTCTCTTTGCGTGTGGAACCAATGCGTTCAACCCCACATGTCGCAACTACAAGGTATGACGAGTCTATTTCTATCACACGCTTACACACGCACTTACACACAGTCAATACCTCCTACAGATGCACAGATTTCTAAAGCTTCCCTTTGCAGAATCAAAACTGACAGTCTACATGCACACGTGTACCTAAATTTGTCAGCATTAAAATTAATTTGGATATTAGGCCTGTTCAAAAATGTATGTACCCTGCTCCTCCTCAGAAATGAATACATATCCTGTCATACCTGTTTACAAGCTGAATCTGCTGTGAGGGAGTTCTGTGTTCTCCCACCAACGCTGGCTGTTGGCTAAACTAAGCGTTTTTCTACAGTTGCAATGAGCAATGTTAACGCATATTAGTCAGGCATTAACCAGGTTTACGTGTATTTTGGGATAATGCCTAAAAAATGCTGGAAGGATTTAAAATTATTAAAATGCACATTAAAAATTAAGGTGGATAAAAGTTTTATTCAGTGAGAAGTCATGCACACAAACTACGGTAGAAATGCATTTACTGAATAAATTCCTAGATGCATGGTCTAAATGTCATGTGACTTTTCTTTAAGTCATGTGACTTAATTTGATCTGATTATGGGCTGCTACTGTATTAGTTAATTTAGCTATTATTTCTTTGGAAAGAATATGAGTGCATAAACAATAGTAGAAACACATTTACTGAATAAATTCTTAGATGTGTGACAAAACTGACATGTCACATTGCTTCAAGTCATTTGACTGAATAAATTGCTCAGATGATTAGCTGTTATTTCGCTTAGATGGCTACTATTTGTTCTGCATAAACTATGATAGAGATGCATTCACTGAATAAATTCTTGAATTCATTGGAAAAATGTCATGTGACTTTATAATTCTCTCACATGATTGGCTCCTATTACCGCCAGAACTGTCTGATGTGAGAGCAAGTAATTTATTACATTTATTTTAAAAAAGCCCTAATGATTTCAAACTTTTAATTGCTGTTTTATGTAGTAGTCAGTCATCAGTTTACTTATTTGCTAATAGTTTTTCAAATAATCTTATTAAGCTTTTTTAAAAGACAGCTTGAATCAAAATGACCCTTTTTAGTGTCGTTTTAAAATGTCCATGGAATTAATTTTCTTTAAAATTAGTCAATAATGTCATAGGTTTTCACCAATTCAGTCAATCCCACTCAAAAATGTCACATAAAATGTTTGTATTATGTTAACAATCTTGAATATTAAATAGATTCTTGAAGACTTTTTTTTAACTCCTTAAACTGTTTTTATTTAGTGCTTGAACAAATATACCACATATCGCTAGTTTGATGTGCAATCAGGCCAGTCCTGTGATTGATGGTTTTCCATCAACATTAGCGGAACAGTTCCTGAGCGGTGTGTGTGTGTGTGTGTGTGTGTGTGCCCATGTCTTTGTTTGCCAGAGAGCATGTAAATCTGACTAAACTCCGGAGGAGGCCAGCAGGGAGTCAGCTGAACTCTCGGATGAGGCTCTGCTCTC
Source organism: Sinocyclocheilus anophthalmus (assembly GCA_018155175.1). Classification (NCBI taxonomy): domain Eukaryota; kingdom Metazoa; phylum Chordata; class Actinopteri; order Cypriniformes; family Cyprinidae; genus Sinocyclocheilus; species Sinocyclocheilus anophthalmus. The sequence continues at coordinate 99,326 of JADLZN010010510.1, forward strand.
AACTTTTCCATTTGAGGCTCTTTGGAGATCCTGATTTATGCACCTTACCCTGAAGGCATCTTCCCTCCATATCCCTCTCTTTCCTCCTCTCCTCTTCTCTCTCTCTCTGTCTCCATTTCCTGTGTTCACCGTCTCGTTTTTCTGCATCTCTCCGAGGAGAAGGCCGGTTTGTTAGAGCCCCGGAGAAGGACGATATGCCATGTCGTGCAAATCATGTCGCTCAGTTCCTCTGCCTCGTCTCCTCACGCATTCCTTCACTTTCAACTCACAGCTTGAGAGGTTACACATTAACTGTGGAGAACTTTCTGGAAAACTGTGCAAGGAGAGGTTGAGGAGAGATTGTAGGTTTGAGACTTGGAAAAGTTACATTTGCCATTTTAGACTCTTATATCGTGTTTTCCCCAGTGTCTATTTATGGTAGTCAAGAATTCTTGCCACAAAAGTATCCATAATGTATATTTTCTTTTGAGAGGAACAATATATTGGCACCATATCGGTTGTCAGCTGAGATATTAGAGATATTTTAGAATTTATCGGTATCGGTCAATATTATATTTGTACATGCTTATTTCCTAATGTTTGTTTATGTTAGTCAAGAATTCTTTAGTCAATTAATACTTTTTCTTTAGAGAGACACAATATATCTGTGTCATATCGGTTGTAATTTATTGGTATTTGGCCGATATTGAGTATTTGTACATGCTTATTTCCCGGTGTCCTGTGTATGTGTATACAATAGTTATCTAGGGAACCTTGCCACCAAAAGCATATCCGTAATGGATCGTTCATTCTCTTGGGAGCAGGCAGATATATTTGTTTTTGTGTGTTTCTAGTTCTTTCTGGTATCTTATATTTTATTTTTTTATTTTTTTTGTATATGCTTATTTCCCATATTTTTATGTTTAGATAACCTTTCAGACATCTATTGCTTGTTTATCATTTAAAAACACAAATTATTATTATTATTATTATTACTAAATATAATACATATTTTTCATACTGTATGTTATGTTGTGATGGCTAAATTCACTAGTAACAAATAAAATGATGGTACATTTCTAGTTGTTAGTGTTTTACTTTTAATTTATTTACACTGAATAGTGTATAATTTTAACTATAAGCTTATCACTATCTGTCAGAATTTTTATATTGGTGCATTCCTAGCATAGTTTTTGCTGTGTTTTGCCAGACTCTCCTGTTTGAGTAGGATTTAGGTTATTCATATTTCTTTTAAAGTGATAAACGGACACATAACACAAACAAACAAACAAACAGGCACACTTTCCTCGATAGAGGTGTATAGATGGTCAATCTTTGACATAGAACCAATCCAGTGCTGTTCCTGCTTTAATTCCCCTCTGTTCTTCTCTATCCCTGTGAGTTACAGGGCAGTGTAAGGGCTGGTGAGCTTCAGCTGGTTCAGTAGGTGTTAATCCGGTAGGGATGACACACAATGTGACCCTGAATACCAGAATGCCCATAGGACCCTCTCAGCCACACTGCTAAATGTGTTTGTGCGTGTGTATAATCCAGCCATCTTTGTGAGGACGTCTCTAGCCCTGCAGGGTGAATATCTGTGTGGATTTGTACACATATGTGTGTGTGTCACCCAACACAGGCAGTTAGCACGCCGTTTTTTTTTTTTATGTGAACACCACAGGTCGGGAGCTTCTGCTCTGCCTCTGACTAACAAGAGAAACTAGCACACTGTTCACACCTACAACTCCCAAAGAGGAACAAAAAAAACAACAACCATGGAACACACACCACCCACCGGTCCACAAACATTTATACAACACTGGATTTCAAGCTGCCAAAAGTCTATGCAAAAACCACCAACAAGTATTTAAAACATGCCCTTAATGGTATTTACAGTATAATGGCACTGTAAAGAAAGGTATGTTTTACAAGAAACATACTAATAATTATTTGTGAAATTTACCAGCAATTTCTAAATGAAAATTGTTTCAAACTAAATTTTCACTGTAAAGTGTAACTAATTCACCAAGTGCAAGCACATGCTTGCTCAATAGCTTCTGAATCGAATGAGAATAGGTAATAGTGTCTCAATTCATCAACACAAAAAATGAATTGGTCTGATCTTTACTTCACCCTCACATCTTTTTACCCAAACAATGAACGTCAGTGGGGTCCAAATCAACAAGGAATTGATTAGACATTTTTCAATATGTCTTCGTGTTGTATTTCTAGGGTTCTTTAGTTGGCTCAGGGTGTGTAAGGGTTCTTTTTTTCCTCTATCTGGTCAGATGTCTTCTCTGGAACAGGATGGAGAGGAGGTGGTCGGTCAAGCCCGTTGCCCTTTCGAATCCCGCCAGTCCAACGTTGGCCTGTTTGCTGGTGAGTTGGCAGAGCACCAGCCGTCTGGGGAGGAAGACACGAAATCTCTTATAATCTCACTAGTGTTCCACTGACATTTTACAAAGCGCAGGAAGTCGCAGTGAGACAGCAGTGATCACAGAAGCACAGAGATTCAAAAGGGACATGCGGGAGATGAGACTCGTCTCTCTCTCTTTTTCCTCTTTGTACCATATACAAACTGAACTGAGCTTAGCTCCGCTGTGTGGGGTTCGTGTTGTTTTGATTTATCAATACTTATTTCTCACCTCACTTCCCAGGCGGTGACTTTTATTCAGCCACAATGACAGATTTTCTAGCAAGTGATGCAGTGATTTACCGAAGTTTAGGAGAAAGCAGTCCTGTCCTGCGTACTGTAAAATACGACTCAAAATGGCTACGAGGTGCGTCACCTTGTTATTCAGATACCTACATTTATTTTCTGTATAATTTCAGTATTTTTATGTTTTTAATCATGTCTTTATTTATTTAGAGCCTCATTTTCTTCATGCCATTGAGTACGGGAACTACATCTACTTCTTTCTCAGCGAGATTGCAGTAGAGTACACCACCCTTGGCAAGGTCAGACACTTCAGTTCATTTCTTCAATATACTGCAAAAACACTTTTTCCTAATTTTCCTTTTTCCTTGTTTTCCAAGAAAAATAAGAAGATACGTTTACTTAAAGAAAATTTGCATCAAAGAGTAAGATTGTTACTTCAGTAGTATCATTAAGTTTATTTTTTATTTGTTTATTTTTTTTGGTAACATTTTATCCAGTATAGAGACCAATTCTCTATTAACTATTTGCTTATTAGCATGCCTATTATTAACAAATTGGCTGTTTATTACTGCTTATAAAGCACATATTCTGCAAGACCATTTTATACATCCCTAATCTTACCCAATACCCAAACTTAACAACTACCTTACTAACTATTAATAAGTAGCAAATTAGTAGTTTATTAAGGCAAAAGTTATAGTTTGTTCATTAATAGTGAGAATTGAACCTTAAAATAAAGTTCTGACTCTTTTTTTTCATTTTCAGGTAAAGCCAACAAGAACAAACTATTTGCCAATGTAGGTCTGAAAAATTTCTCTCACTTCCTTACTTTTTTTTATGTCTCATTTACTTACACCAGGTGGTGTTCTCCCTGAAAAAAAAAAAAATGTTGCTCGCGTGTGTAAGAATGATAACGGTGGCTCTCCAAGGGTTCTAGAGCGCTACTGGACGTCTTTCCTGAAAGCCCGGTTAAACTGTTCGGTTCCGGGTGATTCATTTTTCTACTTTGACGTTCTTCAGTCATTAACCAATGTCATGCAGATCAACCACAGGCCTGCGGTTTTAGGCGTCTTTACCACTCAAGCCAACAGGTACAGAGTCTCACCATAATACGATTTGTATTTCCATAAACACTTCAACAACAGCCTTAATTTATTTGAATCCAATCCATTTGATTTATTTATGAATAGTTTATTTTATAGTTTATAGTTTATCCAATAATAGTTTATCAACGGAGCTTTTATCTCCTCAGTATCACCGGTTCTGCTGTATGTGCATTCTACATGGATGACATAGAGAAAGTGTTTAATGGGAAGTTTAAGGAGCAGCGAAACAGCGAGTCGGGCTCCTGGACAGTCCAGTTCCTGAATTTCGACAATTGGTTGCCCAAACCACGGTGAGTCATGAAGGGTTATAGCAATCCACTTGATACTAATATCAGTAAATCCTTTTATAATAATTATAAATGGTATAATTGTTAAAATTAAATGAAAACAATGAGTGTCAACCCTTCAAATAGTAAACAGAAAGAAAATATTATATCGTAGTTATAATCACCCATATTATTAAATTATAGAGTAATGAGGAAAACGCTCAAATTCAATATAATCAATGCTGTCTCTGACCTTCTCTTCATCCTAAAGAACTTAGGTATCGCCATTCCATCATTTCACAAAACATATTAATGGCAACATCAATCTGCGTTTCAAACACATTGATGACCCAAAAGAAATGTTAAGGAGCACCAAAGTTAGCACATTTCTGAATGCTTTTCTGAAGGATCCCATGTACACTGAAGAATCAGAAATTACAATGTCGCTGAAAATTCCAGCTTTGCCTTTCACCCCGGAATCAATGACTTGTAAATGTCTAGAAAACTATGATTTAATTAACTTGTAATAAATTCCCCAATATTACTGTTTTTGCTGTGTTTGTTTGAAAAAATAAATGCAATATCCCTAGAGTAAGATGAAAACATCACACAAAAGCATGTATTAATAATAAACCAATCAAATATAGCATGGCACATACACACAAGTGACAAAGAATCGACTTCCTTGTCGTCTTGCTCTGCGTGATATGCCTGGACCGGTTCTCTGGAGCTGTGACAGCAGCCTGTTCGGCCCGATGGACTCCGAAAACAGCTTTTATTTAACAGTGGCAGATGGTTGGAATGGTCTTGTTAATTGTGTGTGTGTGTGTGTGTGTGTGCGTGTGAGCTGTTTTTGCAAATCATTTCCATGTGAGATGCGTCATGGGAAAAATCTGGTGTCCAGTATGTATCTATATGTCATTTTTGGTTTTTTTCTCTATCTCTATCTCTCTCTAGGCCAGGGTCCTGTGCTGGTGACGGCCCTGGCTGCTGCTGGGTTACTACTAAGCTCCTGCCCTCATCAGATTTCCCTGATGAAACTCTTACATTCATTAAGTCTTATCCACTAATGGATGAGGCCATACCGTCTGTCAACAACCGACCCTGCTTCACACGAACCACCAGCAGGTACGCACACACATGCTCCAATAGAAATTGTACACTCAACCACTCATTATTTTAGCACTCTTTATTTCTCCAGAGAGGAGGCAACCGTTATTAGTGCTGGAGAATAAATAAGCATTTACTGTTGTGATGGAAAGACATGTTTGTGATTTGTTTTGTTGACTAATTAGCTTATGTTCCTGATGTAGGTTCAAGCTGACCCAGATAGCTGTGGACACAGCAGCTGGCCCATATAAGAACTACACGGTTCTGTTTCTGGGTTCAGAAAACGGACGAGTCCTGAAGATTCTCGCCAGCATGCACCCAAACTCCACCTACAGCACGCAGGTTTTGGAGGACATAGATGTTTACAACCCCAACAAGTGGGTTATATTGCATGCACACACTCCTTGGTTGCGACATGATATATGTTATTTTGTCTGAAAACTGAAAAAAAAAAAAAAATGTTGTTGTTGTTTAGTGTGCAGCTATGTAGCATTTTGGACCAGTACGTTTTCACTGTGGAAAGGGCTACAATGGCGTGCAACAGTCAAATTCCGGGAGCAAAAATCTCCATAGAGAAATTGATTTTTTTTATGACAACTTATCAGCCATTAAAGACAGACCTACAATGAGCTGGAGTGTTGGTAACCAGTGAAATATGGTTTTGATGAAGCCATAAAACTGCATTACTTTAACTTAGTTTTTAAGTAATCGCCACCAATCAGACAATCACAACAAATCAGAGTAATTTAGTGCCCACCCATTGCAGAGAAAGCACTGCAAATGACGTCAATAAACATCAAATATTTTTGCTTCAAATTAAAGTTTGTAATGTAGTGATTCATATTGTAGCTGGTTGGTTTAGTTCATGACTTATAACTCTTTAACATATACTTTTTTAAACCCCTATGGGAGAAATACTTCCAAAACCAAGGCTGCTGAAAAAGTGGGATAGTATGATGGGATACTAAGAGACAAACAGAAAACAAAGGCAGAGGAGAGAGAGGAACAGGACTGGGAAAAGATCTCGAGGAATCAAACTCGAGTTTCCCGAGGCACTGCTAAACCATATGTCAGAGCACTGCCCATGAGGCTATGGCTCTGGTGCTGATCTACATTTTGATAGTTTATTCTAGAATACACATGAACCAGACAAGCCTGAGAAATAGTGTGAGTTTAGTGAGTTTTTAGTGTGAATTGAGCTGAAGACACACAATTGTTGTTGCAGTTGTCCGATTTTATTGATTATTTGAAATATGTTATCAAAACCGTTTCAGATATTTTTATTCAAGTAGATAAGAGCTGTACCAAAATGGCTGCTGGGTGGACTAGCTTGCCTTAAAGGGATACAATCTCACTTGTCTGAGCAAACACAACTTCACCTAGAAGGTTCTTTACAAACACATCTTCAGTTTCAGCTCTTTTTCATGCACTTCACACTCATTGACAAGTCTCAGGCAAATATAAACATGCACACACATAACCCCAAACTCAATGTCGACAGAGGCGTTTGATTAAGAGAGAATGTCTCCTGCAGTAAATGGGACGGATGGTACATGTGGAGCTGTAATTGTACTCCTGGGATCTCGCCCATGTGTGTGTTCCTCTTGTGTATCTGACAACCAGCCTCAACTCCAGCTGAGACTCACAAGTTCCACAACAAAATGTGACCACATCTTCATGCAGCATTGCTCACTTTTTCCCCTGAAAACCCCTCCTCATGTGAAAGTTAGCCTTTGGGAATGACACTTTACATGATGCAAAGGATTGATTTTGATTATTACAGATACTGAGGAAGATGAATTACAGTCAACCTTTACGGCATGACCTTCTTCAATCAACTCGATGGGGGTACTTATACTGTGGCCACAACATAGGCTTTCTTTTATATTTGGGTTTTTCTTTTTCTTTTTTTTTCTTTATTGGGGATTGCTTTTTCCTTCCGTTAGAGAGAAAGGTTTCCCCCCTCCCGACCCTGATCCCGTTGTAAAACCACTTTCAATATCCTTTCGAACATGAAATAAGATAAGAATCCGGAGCTGCTCTTTTCCATAAAAGGATGCATACTTTTGATCAGAGGTACGTCTACTGCATAGTTAAAGTTTTAGCCTTTTGTTATTTTTTTTTTGTGGTTTAGATAGTCTTTTATTAATTTTTATTATTGTCATTGTAGTACACATTTACGTTACATGAATAAAATTGAAATAGTGCCTTGGCAAAAGTTTTGTTTTGGTATTAATTTTAGTTAAGGGGTGCGATATGAACATGCTGCTGAAAAACATTATTTTGTGTAATCTTGGTGGAAATGAATGTGTTAATAGCGTTTTACAAGGTACTCAAAAAGAACACTTATTTCTCCACATACTTGTACATTATTGTTTCTCTCATGCCCCCTGCCATTCTTGAAACGGAGTCGATTTTTACAAAGCTCATCGTCATAAAAGCGATGTGTGCTGTGATTGGCCAGATATCCAGTGCGTTGTGATTGTCCGAATTCCTCAAGCGTGTGACGGAAAAGTTACACCCCTACCCTATTTTGATGGCCGGCTGCGCACCCCATGTGACGACCCCGGGCTGGCTCCGCTTTCGTCACGTGGAAGCCCGTCCGGCGATCGACCAGCGTCAAACAGTTGACCGTATTTCCCTCAGCGACCACCCGGATCAGTCCCAGGCAGTGAATGAAGCAATATCATCCCAGCCTCTTTTTGTCGTGCTGCCGTGAAGACCAAACCAAAGAGTAGTTTCACTTTCACACGGGAAACCTCTCAGCGCCCTTCACGAAGGAGAGAATAAAGTTACGCCTTCTTTCTTTGCGTGAACATTTGGGCGGCGTTATGCAAATCTTCCCACATAGTGACATAGGTATGTGGGGGTGTGTTAGAACGAGCCGTTTTAGGTAGGCGTGGCTGACTCTTAACTTTTATAAAGAATATCTCTTTGGATTTGAGACTTTAGTCTTTGCAACTTTACAGATCTTCTTTATGCACCAAGAGCTTGTAACACTCCAAAGAGAAAGGAAAAATTTAAATTGCATCATATGACCCCTTTAATGTTTATTTTTTATGGTTTTAGTTTTAGTTAGCTATAATAACCTGTTGCTTACAAGTCCTACATTCAAGCTTGAAATTGCTTCGTTTTGGGTGTCACATACATTGAATGGTCACAGAGTTTGCATTGCATTATGGGATACAGTATTCCATGCACCGTACTTTTGTTGTATACAGCACATTTTGTGAAATTTACACGATAATTCAGTTATTCCATGCATTCAGAAAATATGCCTATTGCATTCTTATGGAAGTAGTATGAATTGCAGACAATTCTAAACATAAACTTTATTAGTAATAATGTTTATGTACATATATGGTACTTTTGAAACCCTCTTTAATAACTGGCATAAAAATGGCATACCAACACAAACCACCGTTTCTCTCCTCAGGTGTGATGTGCGTGGTGAGGACCGGAGGATTCTGGGATTGGAGTTGGACAAGGATCATCATGCTCTGTTTGTGGCGTTCTCAAGTTGCGTGATCCGCGTTCCACTCAGTCGCTGTTCTGACTATGGCATCTGCAAAAAGTGAGTGACACAAAACCCAGACCCACAATCATTCCCATTAAATATGTATTACATGTGAGAGCACTTAACATATACAATGCTGTACTACATCTTTAAATAACTTTTACTATTTTAATCACGTAAACTCATAAGTGTTACTATCGTAGAGTAGTTTAAAACATTTATTGAAGATGGAACCAGCATCACAAACTCTATTCACGATGCAGTGCAGCAGCTCAGTCCTCAGAGAAAAATTTATGACAGTCATGCAAGAATCTTCTAAAAAGTCGTATGTGCTGGTTCGCTTTTGATCTATTATGGATAACGTTCTCCATAAGTGCGCTGAAAGCGGTATGTGTTTCCAAAGACAGGCATTCTTAAATGCATTCAAATTTAAACACAGATGGATTTTAGAGGGCAAAAGGTTTTAGATTGTAGCCTCAAAGTTATAGAGATGGGTCGTCAATGATGAAGACGTGTTTCCTCCATCACATGCTGCAGTCCTCGAGCCAGCATCACCACATGCTTCCACTACTCGCACGCAAATTAGAGCCATCTGATTGGTCACAGGCCAAGACACAGCAAACAATTCCTTTTTTTCCCCACACAGCTGTAGTTTGAACATGCTGATAGACTGTTTCCTTATAAAAGATCTCCAAATCCTATCAGGGAATTTCAGTCCCAATTTCTTTCCAAAAACAATCCTGATATCTGATCCAGCCATGTCTTAACTTTTTACCAATCTGTTAGTTCATGCCTGCTCAGCCTCAGGAGAAACACTCACACGGGATTCTCTGTAGACTTGTGAGAAAACATCTCTCTTTTTTTTCCTCTCTGTTTTTTCGCTCACAGAATTGTTTTCATGCACCCTGAGTGCTGGATGCAAAAACAGCTGTGTTTGTTTAAATTCAAAGAGGTTGTTTTTTATCTAAAAAACAAAAGAAGTTGTGGTCAAAAAGCAATTTTTTTTAAGCCATCCTGTATTCAGTTTAACACGGTGTAATTTCTGTGCATCATCAAACATTATTTGCAAAAATAATGTTTTTTTTAACAGGTTTTCCCAAACTATCTGCTATTGGTCGTTCAAACAGATAGCCCCGCCCCAAACTCACACTAATGGTTGAGTCACTGTTGCCATGTCAGGCTGGTCACGATGTGACAGTGACACATTTTCACTTTTTTCAAGGAAATCAAGCTACAAACATGATACTTAGAGTTGTTTATGTATTTTGAAAGAAAATCACAGTCCCTATGTTTACGTATATCCTGTTGAAACTGGACGTTTGTGTGGGAAATATCAAAGGGTTTGTTAATTTTTTTTACAGCCAGTAGTTGGCTAACTAATTCTACTTGCTAGTTGGCTGCAGGTGGTTTTATGGGGTGGGACATTCTCATTCTAAAGAACATTTGATTGGACAAAAATCAGAGCAGTGCAGTATGAGTCATAAGTCATTTTTTTTTCTTTTTTTTTTCTTTTTTTGTCAGTTCTCCCAAAAGAGAAAGACTGAATTTTAAACATGTTCGTCTGGTAAATTGTTTATTTTGCACCTTTTTTTCAATGCGGATGTAAGATAATTCTTGTGAATGTACATATTTCTTTATTAGCCACTATACTAAACCATTTGTAGAATAACAAAATACAATCAACGATAAAACTGTTTGCACTACAAACCAGTGTGTTAATGATTAAGCTAATAAATTAAAATATGATGAAGAAGAGCCAACTCTGTGCATGTTCTGCAAGACTCCCATTTCCAGTTTTACTGGAAATAGAAAACTTTAAGTACACTCACTCAGGGACTTCAGTAAGATTTTACCTGAAAAGATTTTAGATTTTTTTTTTATCATCATATGTTAATTAAAAAAATATTGTATAATTTTACCTTGTTGTATTTTTGTTTATTTTGGATTTATTTTTTGTTTGTAACTCTTGTATTATTCCAACTCTGTTTTTGCCATGAATATAGCCTTAGATGCTGACATGGCAATACAAATAAATAACTACTACTAAAATACAATGAATAATGGGAGTTTACAACATCAAACAGCATAACAGACTGTAAACTAAAATAACTGCCATGTGCTGACATTGAAAGCTTTGCAGATTCCAGTTAAAAATTGGACTTAAAAATAAGGTGGATAGTATAGCCAAATTATAGTTCAAGTAATATTTTTGTCAATTTTTATTAGGTCATTAGCATATAGATGACTTTAAACCTAATAGACAGACTAAAAGTGACTCAACTCTATTTTTGCTTTCATTTTTTCATTTAAACTGGGATAAGAGAAAGTATTTAAGTATATAACCTTTAACAATAGATAAAGCGCTAAAGCATAGCGACCAACAGGCATAGCATGGGGAAATTAACAACCTGTGAGGAGGAAAAAATAGCAGAAAAATGGAAGTGACCTCTCTCTTTCACTCTGACTCGCATCTAGTCACCTCACACATGCTTTTTTTGTCTTTTCTTTTCTGTTTTTCGCTCTCTTACCGTCTCTCTCTCCATCTGTATCTCTCTCTCTCTGTTTCTCCGAGCAACTCGCCAGCTCTACCATGTATCTGAATCTCAGTTGGCCTCTGGCAAACACAACACACCTGTCAATCATGCAACACAAATACACACACAAACACACACACACACCTGACTATACAGCAGTCAGTCACACTCTTTCTCTCTCTCTTATTTTTTTGCTCTCAGTCTGACTGAGTGTCTGACCAGCGAGAGGCAATAATGCTTTGTTATGGAGATACTGTGTCTGGCTGTCCCTTCCAGCTTGTCACATACATTTGGAGAGAGAGGGGAAAGGGAAATTGGGGGGAGTATGGAGACAGTGAGCGAGGAAAACACACACAGCCTTTCCAGCACATGTGCTATGAGTTAACTCTGTGTGTGTGTGTGTGTGTGTGTGTGTTTGTGTGTGTGTGTGTGTGTGTGTGTGGTGTGTGTGTGGTGTGTGTGTGGTGGTGTGTGTTTAAGGAGCTGTCTGTCCTCACGAGACCCTTACTGCATCTGGCTGAGTGCGGGGAACTGTGCCACAGTGGAGCCGGGATTCAAGTGAGTTAAAGCTGCATCACACGACCCTTCTATTAGTCCTGCCACAGTAAACACTTTTACGGTTCGTTAGAATAAAAGAGCCTTACACGACTACTGAATTCTGCACACAAGTTTACTATACAGTCAACAGTGTGTTTCTACAGCATACTTTATTGTTAAAGATCTCTTAGAGCTTATGTTACCATAAACATCCTTAAAACATCTGGTAAAAATCAGATGGTTGTAAAATGTCTTTAAAATTTATAACCAAGTGTAGTTACAGAATTTTACTAGACAGTCTATACAATGACCAGGATGACTTTGTAGATAATATTCAAAATATTTTTGCAGTAAATTTAATATAGCATCCTGGGTAATACTTTACAATAAAATTTCAATTGGTTTACATTGCAAACTCATCAAACTCTTAACAGTAAACAATAATTAATTTGGGTTATCTCAGTTTCTACATATACTAAAAAAAACATCTGTCAGTGTACACTACCATTCTAAAAGTTGTAATTTTTTATCTTTTTGAAAGAATGCATTTATTGAATCAAAAAATTAGAAATAAGTAATATTTTTGAAATATTATTACAATTTAAAATGACTATTTTCTATTTTAATATATTTTAAAATGCAATTTATTCTGTTATGGCTAAGCTGAATTTTCAGCAGCCATTACTCTAGTTTTCAGTGTTACATGATCCTTCAGAAATCATACCAATGTGGTGCTCAAGATACGTTTCTAATGATTATTAATGTTGAACATAGTTGTGTTGCTGAAAAGTTTTGTGGAAACAGTGATATATTTTTTCGTCGCTTTTATGATAAAAAGTTCAAATCAACAGCATTTATTTGAAATAGAAGTCTGTAACATTGTGCATGTCTTTATAGTCACTTTTGATCAATTTAATGCATCCTGAATTGAAGTATTAATTTCTTTCAAAACAGATTAATTGACCTCTGAGTTCTGAATGGTGGTGTATTTTATTTCTTTCTTGTGTAATTTAATTTTGCTTTTTGTATGCATCTTTGGTTTGTAATTAATCTGGTTTGTAAAAGTGTTTATAATACCTAATGCATTTAACTGATGTTAACCAACTGAACCTTATTGTAGTGTTACTCCATCACTTTAGAGACATTTCTTGAGTGAATTAATTTTACCATCTGGTTAAAATTATAGTAAATTGGTAGTTTAAGTTGGAGTCAATAGCCTTGTGGGCAGCGCTTCGAGATATAGCAGTTGTGCGATTCTTTCCTACTCTCTCTCCCACTTTGCCTTCTGTCAATTATTTATAGTGTCCTGTCCCATTAAAGACAAAAAACAAAACAATACATCTTAAAAAAGCATTTACAGTGAATGCTTGTAAAAAGTGCATTATCTTTGTTTGCGATGACATCACTGTTACAGGCATTCACCCGGTCTGTTGTTGATTTAATCAGATGCTTCAGACCAGATATATGTGCGGATATTTATCTCCGATCAACTTCATGTAAGAGACAAACACACTTGTTTATGAGACTTAATAATGGTTATAATGGCACATTAACATTTACAAATATTTGTAAAAGTAATGTGGTATCATTGCTGTGTAAGAAATCTGACATGCCCATGCAACTCATGATGTTTTATTTTTTCAATTAATGTTTTATTGATAAGAATTGTACTTTTAAGAGTGTAGGACAGTAGAGAATAGACAGGAAACTGGACAGAAAATGGACTGCTCTTTAATATCATGAGCATTTGAACTTACCACTGTGCTCTCACAAATGCATGTGACTCTATGAATATACCACAGTCTGTGTTAACATTTTACATTTTTATGCATTAAGTAGATGTTTTATCAAAAGTGACTTGCACTGAATTCGAGGTATAATTTTTTAGCTGAATCAAACTAACTTTGTTAGTGCCATGCTCTACCATTTGAGTTATAGAAATACTCATTTAAATATCTTAGCAGTTGCATAGATCTCTGGCTGAAAGAGCAAACCTACATCCCCACCATTTTCCACAATATCAGCTTGTGCCAGGGATGTATCTAGTACTGCCTCTGCAATTGTCAAGCAGAAGTGCATTTCACTTGTGTGAGTTATAATAAGTGCAGATCCAGAGTTTGAATTTGTTATTATTAATGTTTTGCTGAGTGGTCGCTGCGGTTGTCATCAGTTGTGGAAAGCAACAGCGGCAATATTCTCCCCAGCACGCTCTGATGTTTTCCCGCTCGTGGGACGCATCCACTGACGTACAACTGCAATTTTGGTTTATTAAAAAAAGCTAAAACCCTAAACCCCTTGTACTCAAAGTGGAAATGTTACTGGGAGATCAGTATCGTATTCTTAGCATGCTATTGCTGATCTGTGCGTTTGTCTACACACCAAACAAATCCTGCGACAGATGTAGGAATTAAGTTATTTTATTTCGCTGAATGCATTTAATTTAATGATGGTTTTTATACACTTTCTCTGTAACCTGGTCACGGTCTTTAATGATATTTTGTGGCCATAAACTCAATTATTGACTCTTAATGTGTCCTAATGTGAGTATTGATCTCTATAAACAGAGATGGGGAATCATTTCATCTTGAACTCATGAAAATGATTATGTACACAGCAGATTTCCAGACCGCTGCCAACAAAATGGACGGAACTTGTGGAGAGTACTTATCAATGTCCCAGAAGAGCTTTGGTTTACTTCAGCATTCAATTATATGCTTCCATAGCCAAACTTATGTCAGAATCATACATCTTGTGCTGTCAAATGCCATAAAGTCTTCTGTAATCATACAGCACATTAAAATTATAAAGAGCTTTAGAATCTTGGCTAAAATCTAGAATTTTGGTTTCTGTCATATATAGAAACCAGATGCAACAGCACTGAAAATGTAAAACTGATATAGATAGAATGACAGAGTGTTTTAAAGTTTGTCAATAATACCTTAAAAATACAACATAAAGATACATAGCAGATTTGAATTATACAGTAAACAAATGAAATACACTTTTATTCAAAAGTTAGTTTGTCAGTGCATTTATTTAATGCTTTTATTCAGCAAGCATGCATTAAATTGTGACAGTAAAAGTGACAGTAAAAATATTAATAATGCTACAGAAGATTTCTATTTCAAGTAAGTGATTTTCCTTTGAACTAAAAAAAATACCATATAGTATCAATGTTTCTACAAACATAACCATTTTCAACATGTAAAATGTTTCTTGAGCACCAAATCAGCATATTATAATGATTCCTCTTCAAATGACACTGAAGAGTCAAATAATGGCTGCAGAAAATTCACCTTTGCCATCACATGAATCAATCACATTTTCTTCAAAATATGTTAAAATAGAAAACAGTTATTTAAAAAAGTAAATCAATTACAAACAACTTTGAACAGTAGTGTAAATAGGCTGCTGTTCATCACGGTTTAATTGTTAGGGCTAATTGTACTGTTTGTTTGGTAGTGAGGGAACATTTAGCTGCATTTTATTTTTTGATTTCGCTACATTGATTATAACTTGACCTGTTCTGATTAAAGTCCATTAAAGATCACTTTTGTCAATCAGACCAGGATGCTTATTGCACACACAAAAATGCAATATTGGGTTGAAATCATTGTCCAGACTAATTGGTTGTCACATTAAACAAACTGTGATTGGTCACTTGGCCCCTTTTGATAGGCTTTTGGCCTGAATACACCACAAGAAACTTTATGCTGACTTTAAGTCTGGCGACATGAGAACAAGAAATAAGACAAGAGAAACTTTAGTTCCAGAGCACTGTGTGTTTAAATGCTAATCAGCGTCTAATGAAATTCTGCAAGACTGAGAGGGTGAAATGTAAGAAAAGAGGGCAATAGATGTACGATGGTAATACTTTGACTTTCTCATTTTTAGAACAGCTCTGTGGCTTGATTTTTGCAGCGTACTGCGGATAGGAGAATATGAAGAAAAATATGACTTTATTATCTTGTGGGATATTTTCTCTTTGTGTTCTCCTTTTCCCTATTCGCTCTCTCCCAGGGGCAATTTAATCTCCGTATGATGAGAGAGAGACCCGCGCCCCCCCTGTGTGCCGCAGTGCTCTCCGCTGTGTGGTGTGTGTGTACCGAGTGTGTGTGTGTGGGTGTGGGGTGTGTGGGTGGTGTGTTGTATGTTGGCCAATTCAGGTATAATGAAAAGCAAGCATCTCAGAGGCGTATTGATGCTCTGATACTATGCACCTGCAAGATCCCAATTTACCACTTTATGCAGGAGATTTTTTTTATCTTGTCCTTCCATTTATCCTTCAATATGAGATGAAGTCATCCTGTTCTCTCTCTCTTTCCCTCTCGTTCTGTCACTCTCTCCCCTCTCAGGTTAATGGAAATAAGGGCTTTAAATCATGTCAGGTAGAGAGGGCTGGTTCTCAGATAGATTGAATATGCAGGGCAGGGTGATGCAGGAGAACGGCAGGTGACTCGACAGCGCTGAAATGGGGTGCCAGCGTTAGATGATAAGTTATGTTTGTATGCAAGCTTTTTCTTTTGCATCTTTTTTGTAGGCATTATTCTATGTTGTTCTCCACAAAAATATTAATTCCACTCAGATCAAATAAAAAACAAATCAAATCAAGTCAGAATAAATATTTAAGAGTGAATTACTTGCATTTGCATGTTTGTTGAATTTTTTGATGCTAAGGACTTCCAAATGTGATGATTAAATGCAGTGGTCAAATGTTTGACTCGTTTATACGTGTATTTAAATTGTGAAGACATGTTGTTTAAAAATGTAATCATTGGCATTCATTTTAAAGTATTGAGGTAAAAAGAAAATATTAATCTAACAATTAAAATGTAAAAAATAAAAAAAATTCAAAATAAAAATTCAAATTTAACTTATGAAGCATTCAAATGTATTATTTACTTTTTTTTTTGCTTGCATGATGCATTACACTGCAGATTGGCCAAGCAAACTTTTTTTCTAAATTTTCTGCAGGACCCCCACTGAAAAAACCAAGCAAATAATAATAAATGTGTATTATATACTAGTATTATATATATATTAAATAAATAAACAAAGGGAAGAAACTATTTTCAATCAGAAATTGCTAGTAAATGTCACAATTAAGTACAAAGAAACAGCAAGTGACACATTGAAGTAGAATGACTAAAATAGTATTTTCTTTTAAAACATACTCCAATAGTCTTTTTTTTTTACACTACTTCATAAAATAATTTTTTGCTGTGTAAAACTGCCTTGGGCTCATCAAGGTTCGCCAAATGAACAGCACCAGGAAAATAGCCCTTTTTGTGAATAAGGCGCAATTTATTGTTAAACTAATTTACATAAAAAGAAGGTGCCTTTGCCTTGAAATTAATGACAATAATTAGCACAATAATGTATCAGACGATTTGCACCTATTTTTTTTTTTTTCTTTTTAAAACTGAATTGCAATGTGTGTAATGGATAAGAGGCACGTTTTTGCACTGAAATGTTACACGCAAAGTGTTTTTGGACAAAAGTGACATGTAGTGATTTGTGTGAATCCTGATTTTGGACTCGGGTACAGAATTGCGTGCTCCATTAGACCACAGCCCTCTGATCTAATCAGGTCTCCATGGTAACACAGAGAGGAAGCAAAAGCCGACAGAACGCGTTATGCGTCTGTGAGCGAGATGTCACTCAGGTGCTCGGCAATGACACGCTCCCTTCTGTGATGCCAGGAGCAGACGAACATTGCAGTCGCTCAGAGCAACGTGTCGCTGTGGTTGCGCTGTGAGGCTGCATGAGTCAGCAACGTCCCTCTCAGTAAACATATTCTCTTAAAATTGTACTTAATGTGCTGTTTTGCCTAAACACTAATTTCCTTCACACAAAGGTTCTTACATCTGAAAGACATTGAAAACTGAAGGTGCTTCTATTTATTGACACTTGCACTTGAATGAATAAAACTCCCCTTAGCTTTTTCCACTAATTTGACGTTAACGCATTAATTACGTATGTGCATGTTTAAATTATTTCCGTGTTTAACATTTGGTGCTTGATATTTGCATGATGATTTTAAATGATGTATGAAATGACATCATGTGGAACATCGTGTATATTTTTCTTTAATATATTTAATAAATAATGAAAAAATATTTATATTTTTAGGTATATATATATATATTTTGTTTTTTTTACGTACTCAAAACCCACCCCCCGTCAGTCAAATGTATGTTTTTATTTTATTTTATGTTTATGTTTTTGCATTATAATTGGCTGAAACAGTTTTTCTGAATTGCTGCCAATTCCCACTGAGAAAAAAAAGAAGTGTGGAAACAATTTCCATTCAGGAATTGCTAGTAAATGTCACAATTAATCGATGTAGATGAATAATTATAAAGTCTATAAATTCTAAAAAGACATTGAAGAAGTAGAGAAATAATAACATAATACATAACTGTATTTTAAAACATTTTTAAATATAGTGATTTATTTATTTTAAAGCAGCATGAAAATATCAAGCCACTAAAGCTGTTAATATTTTTTTAGATTATGTATATCCATATTTTAGCAGCATTGAAGGCTTATTTTTGCTCTACAATATTATATTATTATATTTATTATGGTACTATTTTTCAGTACATATTTGTGGAAAACAGCCCACGTCATTGTGACACACAGCATCATGTACGAGATGAGTCAGTCTCCATCTCTCCATGAAAATGCGTCTGTCACAAAAACATAGACACATAGTCAATTTATTTATTTTTTTCATTTTTATGGCTTGATGCAAGGATTGTTCTTCATATGAATCACCAAATGCAGTTTTGGTGGGTTAAAAATATGTAGATAGACTGTGGGGGGGAAAAAAGGTAGATAAACAGCTAATCATGATAAATCTTCCACTGAGGGGGAAAAAAAGTTGTTACAAGTAGTCGCATAGTTTCAATATGTTGCAGTTCCTATAAAATTGCCAAATTTACTTTCATTTGGCACCTACTTAATTTTGAATTCTTGCGTATGTATAAATTCTGTACCTATACATTTGCATTTGTTTCTCATCTTATGGCTGCTAAATCACGGCTGTCAGTCATAGTATATAGGAAGTGTCCTTGTATATCAGACATTCGAGCCTCAATCAAATTGTAACATGTTATTTCCCTTTACAGTTGCTTGGAGAGCAACAACAGACTGCTGACAGCACAACTAATTAGAGGGATCATTCAGGGAGAGGCTCACAAAAGAATGATTGTCACTCTCTTGTCCTCTTTCTCACTCCTTCTGCTGCTCACGCTCTCCTTCTCTCGGTCTCTGTCACAGGTCTGGATTTGAGCAGTATGTAGAGAGTGGATATCCTCAGTACCCAGACAGCTGTCATGGTGAGTTCCAGACAGTCCGAGCTGACTTGCTCCCAGAGATCATAACTCCCTACTACAACTCCAGAACTCTAGAACCTTTCTGAGGGAATCTCATGGAACATGTCAGGAACATGCATGGGTCGTGTTTCTCTCCAACAAGAAAAGAGACAAAAAGAAATCACATTTTTCCAAGATTTGTGCATTGTGGCATTTTTTTAATGACAATTAAGCACCTCTTCCCAAATTGACATATAATGTAAATGCTAAATCATAGTGTTATTCAATTGATGCTGATTTTAATTAATTATAATATAATGTACTCTACGGTTCAAAATAAATTAAGACTTTTATTCAGCAAAGATACATTAAATTGTCTCAAAAGTGATGTTCCTATTCATCAAAGAATCTTGTATTATTAGAATCCCATATTAGAATGATTTTGAAGGATGAGGGACATTGAAGACTGGAGTAATTACTGCTGAAAATTTAGCTTGCCATCACAGGAATAAATTACATTTTTAAATATATTCAAATAGAAAAGAGTTATTTAAAATTCTAATAATGTTTTAAAATATTACTGTTTTTACTTTATTTTTGATCATATAAATGGTGAGCATAAAGGACTTCTTTCAAAATTATACAGATCTTATACAGTATAGATAATATAGATATAATTGTTTTTGTAAATTACAAACATCTTTGAAAATGTCACACACACAAAAAAATCCACATGCAAAAATAAAATAATTTTTTCTCTTTTCACATTAAGGTGGACATTTCTTTGTGAGATTTTATTGATTTTATTTTCATTATTTTCATTTATTTTAATGTTTGATGCATTGTGCCAGAGTTAGCCTATTGCTCATTTTCATCGCCAGTCCCATATATAATAGATTCATGTATTGTGTGCATTCTTGTGCTGTAATTGCAAAAGGGAAGAAATTAAAGTGATCATTATGATTATGATATAAATCTGCTTAGCCATAGTAAGATTGCTTTAATGCATGGCCTGAAATAGCTTATTGCTTTTATGCATCAGTACAGATCCAATATGTTACCAGAAGACAACACTGTTCAATAAATAATCTGATTTATTTATAGTAAAAACACAATAAAGCATTCTTCTGCCGAGTAATGAAGTTCATTAGCCTGACTGTAGATTTTCTTCATCTAATTCTTTCTGTAGATGTCTTGGCCACGACTCGCAAGCAGAACCCTGCGGTGGACTCGGCGTACGGTCAGTGCACTAATTCAATCACATAAGCTTTCAATTCAGTCATTCAAATTGCTTTAGTAAATGGTTACACTTTGTCCAGCCATAATCACAGTCATGTCCATATCCATTGACCATTTTAAAGCAGAAATTTTATGGCCAGCCATTATATTCTGCAAAGTTGGGTCTTGTATTCAACAAAAGGCATAGATTGCTATAATTTTTTTTCACATTCTCTCACTGATCTCTTGGTGTGAATATTACATGTCTTTTTTTGTATCCGACAGTTTGCTTTTCACGCACACATGCATTAATCTTCAATCTGTACCGTTCTGACCTCTGAGCAGCTCTTACAACAGCTCACAGAGAGGCGATAGTTTTCAAGATCAATAGAGTCCGTTACACAAATGACCCGCAGTGAGTCTGCAGGCTACAGATCTGGACGGCAGACAGAAATGTCCTGCAGGGCTGTGGGCCGTATCAGAGAGCTCTGAGCAAAAGCTTTGGAGGAACAACTGAAAATCACGATCTGACAAATTAATTTTCTCAACGAGTGGATGTGTGACGGTATGTCTGTGTGTGTGTGTGTGTGTGTGAGAGAGAGAGAGGAACAGAGGGTGTGTATGTTGTGATAGACGGTGCATGTGTATGAAAGATATTGAGAGAGAGAGCATATGTGTGTGTTTTGGAGGGAGAGAGGAAGCGTGTGAAAGAGGGAGGGAAAGTGTGTGTGAAATAGAAACGTGCAAGGTTTGTTTTTCTTTTTTTGTGAACTGTATTATATTTCAGACAGTCATGAGCTAATACTAGCTGACAGCTGGCCTGTGTGTGTGAAAGTGTGTGTTAACATCCCTGGGTGGTGTTTTCTGGTGTTGCTTCTAAAGCGTGCCAGTGGATGCAGTGTGATCCGGGTCATAGCTGTTGTAACACATACAACGCACTCTGACTCTCTCTCTCTCACACACACACACACATCAGAGCTCCCATCCTCTGTGGATGATGTGAAATATTCAGTATATTTCTCTAAATCGTGATACATCGGATTGTCACATGAGGTTTATTTTTTAGCGCAGATGAGTTTTAGTAAATAACATTTCCAAGTCACCTGCTTTGTTCTGTTCTAATCTTCAGCTAATGAATCAGTGCCACTGTTTTCTGAGCTGATTATAGTACCAAAATATTCTAAGGGGGGGGGGGGGGGAAAAAAAACAGCTGCAATCTGTCCATCAGCCAGTTAGAGAGAAGTGAATAACTCCCCGCATTGTCTTTCTGTCTGTTTTCACAGTATTAGAGGGAAGGGAGAAAAGGTAGATAGTTGATGGATGGAAAGAAGGAAGAGAGGAAGGTTGGGAGGAAGTATGATAATAAGAAAGGAAAGAAGAATACAGTGGGTACGGAAAGTATTCAGACCCCCTTAAATTTTTCACTCTGTTATATTGCAGCCATTTGCTAAAATCATTGAAGTTATTTGTTTCCTCATTAAATGTACACACAGCACCCCATATTGCCAGAACAACACAGAATTGTTGACATTTTTGCAGATTAATTAAAAAAGAAAACTGAAATATCACATGGTCCTAAGTATTGCTGTGACACTCATATATTTAACTCAGGTGCTGTCCATTTCTTCTGATCATCCTTGAGATGGTTCTACACCTTCATTTGAGTCCAGCTGTGTTGATTATACTGATTGGACTGGATTAGGAAAGCCACACACCTGTCTAAATAAGACCTTACAGCTCACAGTGCATATCAGAGCAAATGAGAATCATGAGGTCAAAGGAACTGCCTGAAGAGCAGAGACAGAATTGTGGCAAGGCACAAAAAAAAATTCTGCTGCACTTAAGGCTCCTAAGAGCACAGTGGCCTCCATAATCCTTAAATGGAAGACGTTGGGATGACCAGAACCCTTCCTAGAGCTGGCCGTCCGGCCAAACTGAGCTATCGGGGGAGAAGAGCCTTGGTGAGAGAGGTAAAGAAGAACCCAAAGATCACTGTGGCTGAGCTCCAGGGATGCAGGCGGGAGATGGGAGAAAGTGGTAGAAAGTCAACCATCACTGCAGCCAACCACCAGTCGGGGCTTTATGGCCGAGTGGCCCAACAGAAGCCTCTCCTCAGTGCAAGACACATGAAAAGCCCGCATGGAGTTTGCTAAAAAAAAACCTGAAGGACTCCAAGATGGTGAGAAATAAAATTCTCTGGTCTGATGAGACCAAGATAGAACTTTTTGGCCTTAATTCTAAGCGGTATGTGTGGAGAAAACCAGGCACTGCTCATCACCTGTCCAATACAGTCCCAACAGTGAAGCATGGTGGTGGCAGCATCATGCTGTGGGGGTTTTTCAGCTGCAGGGACAGGACGACTGGTGGCAATCAAGGGAAAGATGAATGCGGCAAAGTACAGGGATATCCTGGACGAAAAAACCTTCTCCAGAGTGCTCAGGACATCAGACTGGGCCGAAGGTTTACCTTCAACAAGACAATGACCCTAAGCACACAAAAATAACTAAAATAACGAAGGAGTGGCTTCACAAAAACTCTGTGACTTTTCTTGAATGGCCCAGCCAGAGCCCTAACTTAAACCCAACTGAGCATCTCTGGAGAGACATAAAAATTGCTGTCCACCAACGTTTACAATCCAAACTGACAGAACTGGAGAGGATCTGCAAGGAGAAATGGCAGAGGATCCCCAAATCAAGGTGTGAAAAACTTGTTACATCTTTCCCAAAAAAGATTTGGTCAAATTGGTGTCCTTACTAAATTACTGAGCAAAGGGTTTGAATTACTTGGGACCATGCTGTGATATTTCAGTTTTTCTTTTTTAGTAAATCTGTAAAAATGTCAACAATTCTTTGTTTTTTTGTCAATATGGGGTGCTGGGTGTACAGTAATGAGGAAAAAAAATTAACTTAAATTATTTTAGAAAATGGACTGCAATATAACAATGAGTGAAAAATTTAAGGGGGTCTGAAATACTTTCCGTACCCTCTGTAGATGAAGGGAGGAAGAAAGTGAGGAAGAGTAGGTTAATAAAGCAAGCATAGATTAAAGAAGGAATAATATATTAATGAAAAAATAATTGATTTATGAAGGAAGAAAGAATAGATGAAGGAAGAAAGAAAAAAGAACGATTGAAAAAGAAAGAATAGATTCATGACGGTAGAAAGAATAGATTAATGATGGAAGAAAAATATTAATGGAGAAAGAATAGATTCACAAAGAAAGAATAGGTTCATGAAGAATAGATTAATTAAGGATAAAAAATAATAAAGAAAAATAGATTTGTGAAGGTAGCAAAAATAAATTCATGATAGGTGAAAGAACAGATTAATGAAGAAAGAACAGATTACGAAGAAAGAATAGATTCATGAAGGTAGAAAGAATAGATTAATGACAAAGTATAGATTCACAAAAAAGATTAGATATATGAAAGGGGAGAAGGAATAGATTCATGAAGGTAGAAAGAATAGATTAATTATAAAGAATAGATTCACAAAGAGAATAGATTCATGAAGAAAGAGTAGATTCACTACGAATAGATTCACAAAGAAAGCATTCATTCATGAAGAAAGAATAGATTCATTAAGGATAAAAAATAATGAAGAAAAATAGATTTGTCAAGGTAGAAAGAATAGATTCATGATAGATGAAAGAATAGATTCACGAAGAAAGAATAGATTCACAAAGAAAGAATAGATTCATGAAGGAAGAAAGAATATATTAATTATAAAGAATAGATTCACAAAGAATTTATTTATGAAGAAAGAATAGATTAATGAAGGAGGCAAGGAAGAATAGAGGAAGGAAGTTTGAATAGATTGATGAAGGACTGAAAAACCCTAACCCTAAGGAAAAAGAGGGTTAGGGCTAACCCTAAAAGGACAGAGTTTAAAGAAGGGAGGAATGAAGGACGTGAGATGAATCAAAGAGGAAACGATGAAGGCAGAAAGGAAGGAGAGAGGATGGGCTGTAGTGTCATGGAGGTGTGGGATGCTGGCCGGTGTGTCCCGGTGCTCCTCTCTGTGAAAGAGCACACAGTGGGTGCACACATTCAGTGAGCTTCCCCACCGCTTCATTCAGCCGCCACGCTGAAATGACACGGCAGTGCAGCTCCTCACCTCACGCTGAGACAAAGCCTCCCACGGCACCTCAGCACGGTAATTACAGCTCTACCTGCATTCAAGAGAACTTATTACATCCTCAGAACTCTCGCTGTCTTCCCACTGCGTGATAAAGCCATCCCATTGTGAAAGGTGGACCAAAATTCCCACAATGCACCACTGTTTTCCGACAGCTCTTTTCTTCCGGCACCCTTTAAATAGAATGGAAACGGAATGATAATAAAAGCGCCCTGTGTGCCAGCCGCTAGCTCCCTGTTGATCGGTCACTGTGTGGCACAGATGGCAAGATGACAGGCTTTATTTAGAGGTGGGCAAGTGGAGGATGGGCTCTGCGTTTGGCCCCGGACAAGCGGCTGCTGCTCATGAGTACTGTATGCCGCTACATTAAGCATTAGTCCAGTGATGGAGCTCTTCACAGCAGCCCGAGCCAGAGGACGCTGAGTCTTTCAGTAGGAGAACCCCGCAAGGTCATTGGTACTTAAAGTCGCCAGGGAACGAGGAGAGCTAAATCTCTGAATCAGACTTATGAGGATATCCTCAAAGTATGTGGTCCGCAAGTATGTTTAGGATCAGCACTTTGTGGGGGAATGGATGGAAAAGGAGAAAGGGAGGGGAAACTGTTCAAAAAGAAGCTTCTGTGAGATTAGCTCAGCTCAGATCAGATGCCTCCAAGTCCAAGTTTCGATTCTGCAATACTCTGGGGCTAGAAATTCATGCGGTGGCATGACAAAACAAAGAAAATGTTTTATTGATTTTGCTGCAAGAAGATGTTTTTTTTTTCATGTTTTACGTGATTTGTACTGTGATTTCTATAGCACCATTCACATAAACTTTTACTAAGCTATTTAAAGGGATAGTTCACACAAAAATGAAAACTCAATTTGCTCACCCTCATGTTGTTATAATGCTGTATAACATGCTTTCTTCAATGGGAATGCAAAAGGTGTGGGTTTTTTTTTGTTTTTTTTAGGTCATCCACTCAATGAAAGTCAGTGGGGTCTAATGCGGTTTTCAGTTGTATTAATATTATATTATATTATATTGATATTTTTAAAAATTACTTTATTACATTTTGGAGTTAGTTTTTTATATATTTCTTACATTACTAAATCTTTATAAGAATTAAAGTCATTTTACTTCAATTTAAACTTATATTCATTCAGTTTAAACCTGTTTTGTTTCTGTTAAGTCAGTGAGGTCCAAAACCATCACAAAAAAAATCTTATTTTGCGTTTAACAGAATAAAGAAAATCATAAAGTTTGTTAATGACATGAGAACGGTGACAGAATTTTCATTTTTGGGTGAACCGATATTGTATAAAATGGAAAAATGTTGAACTCACATATTTAAATGGATGTTTTCCTGATTTAAAATGCATTTCATGGATATTTTTCTTAAGTAACTTTGTTGCCCCCTTCCAATACAACCACAGGAAAGACCTCACCCACAAGCGCCAGCACAACCAATCAGGGGCCAGCTCTGCCTAAAGTCAAGGGTGTCTCTGAGACAGGTACCCGCCCCGAGGAGGGGAGGCGGGGAGGGCAGGGTTCTCCTGACTTGAAGCCAGGCAGTGTGGAGATGGAGGGTAAGGGGTTGGGGAGAGGCCCTTGGCCCGTTGTCTGTCTTCTAGCTTCCCTTTATCCCAAGTTTAAACTTTTCTAGCGCTGTATTGGATTCCGCTGCATGACCCCACAGCTGCACACAACACAAAGAAACAAATAAAAGAATCAAAGTAAAGTGCACACTCATTCACACCGACTTGAAGATGCAAACAAATTCTCTTTCCTAAAAAACCCCTTTGAGTCAAGCAATCTGCGAGTCTGTGTTCGTCCCATTCGACCTTCCCTGTTGTTTCTGCTAGACAAATAAAAAGAACGAATTGTCTGCAGTCCTCTTTGTTGTTTTAATACATTTAAGTCTGCCCTACATCTCCAAAGGTACTTTGTCTAGTTTCCACTCATGTGTCCCTTGCTGAAGTTCGCTAGAATCCAGCAAAATGATCATAAATCCTGCGCCCGCCGCTATGATCATCCACTCAGCCTGTAATGAGAAGCACCAGCAGTCGATAAATAAGCAGCGACTGCAGGCCCGCGGGCAGACGCCGCCTGATAGAAATTTCCAGCATGCTATCTATTCAGCCGCTTGGTCAAGAGTAGTCGCACGCTCGTGCAATCAAACGACCCACAGACTGGAGAGGTTCGGCAGTTTAGTCACAACGCACCTTACAGTGGGTACGGAAAGTATTCAGACCCCCTTAAATTTTTCACTCTTAACAATATTGCACCCATTTGCTAAAATCTTTTAAGTTAATTTTTGTTCCTCATTAATGTACACACAGCACCCCATATTGACAGAAAAACACAGAATTGTTGACATTTTTGCAGATTTATTAAAAAAGAAAAACTGAAATATCACATGGTCCTAAGTATTCAGACCCTTTGCTCAGTATTTAGTAGAAGCACCCTTTTGATCTAATACAGCCATGAGTCTTTTTGGGAAAGATGCAACAAGTTTTTCACACCTGGATTTGGGGATACTCTGCCATTCCTCCTTGCAGATCCTTCCAGTTCTGTCAGGTTGGATGGTAAACATTGGTGGACAACCATTTTTAGGTCTCTCCAGAGATGCTCAATTGGGTTTAAGTCAGGGCTCTGGCTGGGCCATTCAAGAACAGTCACAGAGTTGTTGTGAAGCCACTCCTTCGTTATTTTAGCTGTGTGCTTAGGGTCATTGTCTTGTTGGAAGGTAAACAGTCGGCCCAGTCTGAGGTCCTGAGCACTCTGGAGAAGGTTTTCGTCCAGGATATCCCCGTACTTGGCCGCATTCATCTGTCCCTCGATTGCAACCAGCCGTCCTGCCCCTGCAGCTGAAAAACACCCCAACAGCATGATGCTGCCACCACCATACTATTGGACAGGTGATGAGCAGTGCCTAATTTTCTCCACACATACCGCTTAGAATAAAGGCCAAAAAGTTCTATCTTGGCCTCAACCGACCAGAGAATCTTATTTCTCACCATCTTGGAGTTTTTTAGCAAACTCCATGCGGGCTTTCATGTGTCTTGCACTGAGGAGAGGCTTCCGTCGGGCCACTCTGCCATAAAGCACTGACTGGTGGAGGGCTGCAGTGATGGTTGACTTTCTACAACTTTCTCCCATCTCCCACCTGCATCTCTGGAGCTCAGCCACGGTGATCTTTGGGTTCTACTTTACCTCTCTCACCAAGGCTCTTCTCCCCCATAGCTCAGTTTGCCCGGACGGCCAGCTCTAGGAAGGGTTCTGTTCATCCCAAACGTCTTCCATTTAAGGAATATGGAGGCCACTGTGCTCTTAGGAAACCTCAAGTGGAGCAGAATTTTTTTTTGTAACCTTGGCCAGATCTGTGCCTTGCCAAAATTCTGTCTCTGAGCTCTTCAGGCAGTTCCTTTGACCTCATGATTCTCAGTTGCTTGACATGCACTGTGAGCTTGTAAGGTCTTATATAGACAGGTGTGTGGATTCCTAATCAAGTCCAATCAGTATAATCAAGCACAGATGGAAAACTAAAATGAAGGTGTAG
The DNA here is from genome assembly GCA_018155175.1 of Sinocyclocheilus anophthalmus. Classification (NCBI taxonomy): domain Eukaryota; kingdom Metazoa; phylum Chordata; class Actinopteri; order Cypriniformes; family Cyprinidae; genus Sinocyclocheilus; species Sinocyclocheilus anophthalmus. The sequence continues at coordinate 127,248 of JADLZN010010510.1, forward strand.
AACCATATAAAGGATGATCAGAAGAAATGGACAGCACATGAGTTAAATATATGAGTGTCACAGCAAAGGGTCAGAATACTTAGGACCATGTGACATTTCAGTTTTCTTTTTTAATAAATCAGCAAAAACGTCAACAATTCTGTGTTTTTCTATCAATATGGGGTGCTGTGTGTACATTAAAGAGGAAAAAAAACTAACTTAAATGATTTTAGCAAATGGCTGCAATATAACAAAGAGTGAAAAATTTAAGGGGGTCTGAATACTTTCCGTACCGACACTGATATCTCCTCTCTTCACCTCCTCAACTCGTCCCTCGATTTTAATATCCCTGTTGTTGAGAAGTAATGTGTTAATACGCACAGACTATTGTGAACCTCAGAGGGCTGATGGTTTTTCACACCCTGCCTTTGTGGCATTATTTAGTCTAGCTGATTAAATTTAAATTGTACAACAGCTGCTTCCAGTTCGAGCAGCAGTTTCTTATCTGTTTTTGGCATTTCAGACCAGAGTATGTAAGTAGTGCTGAGTAGATAGTTTGTCACACTTTTAGTCTTTTAATGAAAATATTCTTCAATTTATTCAGTTTATTCAATATTTTGTCATGTTGTATACATTCATTTAAATAAAAATATATATTTAGTGTACTAAAATATCTGTTTGGTGAAAAAAATCAAATTAATATTCAAACATTCTGTATATAAATTTAAACATGTATTTAAATGTATCAAAAATATCAAACTGAAATAATTTTACGAGTACACCGTTATAATTATACCTTTATGCTTTATTCATTGTCAGTGTTTCAAGCGTGTTGTCACAGAAAGAGCGTATTCACAATGTGACTTACAATACAAATTCTTCACGTGCTCTTTGTGTCATTTTATGCAGATGCAAGCTGTAATATTACGTAATGTTGATTAATCTTATTAATAGGATGCATTTGGGAGAGTTAATTAATCCCGTTAGAGAAGCACTTGAGTTTACCGGTGTTCATTCATCGTTCAACTTCAGCTCAAGTGGTTTATTCAGCAACATTATAGACTTTTATTTGATCATTCAAAAGAGTTATATAGATTTTTCCTCTTCAAAAAAATTTTTAGTGTCTGAGTTTTTTTTCTCCTTTATATTTATGTAAACTTTTATCTATTATTTAAAACATATTTGTTGTATATTAATAATCTTTGTGATATTTTCGTGCTCTCTTCATTACGGAAAAAAAAAACCTTAACATTTTTGTCCGTAATTTCATTGACCAAATTAAAACTCATAGCTAGATCTCAGTTATTTGAGCTGTTAGTTAAAATGTAATTTGCTAATGATTCCGTCTTTTCCTTTATTCACAGTCTGCATCATCTCGGTTTATTTTAGTGCACAGGGTCAGAGTCAAGCGATCCATTCCATTCCTATGGCTTTAGGTAGTGTTGACTTAAGCATGCGTGGTTGAATCTCTCTCCCTCTATATACAGTATATATATAAAAGGAGAGCGATAATGATGTCTGCCAAAACTAAACCTCTGTTTGTTCTGAGGTGGCGGCTGCCGAGTCCATCCGCTCGTTAATGTTATTTTAAACACACCTTCTCGCAGGTCATTCAAACACTCCAATAAGTGCTATGATGGCAGGAACTCTGGCCCCCTGATAATTTGCGTGAGTGTTGGAGGACGGACTGCCATGAGAGGGTGGGCGGATTCTGAAACTCATTAAAACACAGTCGAAGATGAACTGACAATGAACTCCGGCTGAACTCCGGGCTGAAGACGCATTCAGTCCTGCAGAGAGGCTATTAATACCACGGCAAGGGGAGAAACAAAGAGAGAGCCTGAGGTTTAGGGAGTCAGCGAGAGATGGAAACATGTTGAAATTGGGTGGAAGACATCAAGGCTTCCACATCGGGAAAGTGGAAGGATAATGGAAAAGGACGGAGTGAGAAATCTGCTGATTTTGATTCCAATCACACACCAAAACTAGGCTCGGCAAATGCAGGTGTGGTAACTGCTTTAATCGACTTTATAGGAGCTCTGCTCCCGAAAAGAGCAAAGTGACGTCCTTCTCATTAAAGTGTTTCACTTGTAAATGTCACAGTCAGCCTGCCGCCCATGTAGCCAGAGCCAGGTAATAATGTCCATCACCAAAGGTCACAAAAAATAGTTCCCGTTTTCCCTGAAAAATCCTCTTTATATCAAGCCAGCACATGCCCTGACACATGCAGACTCGACACACAGGCTATTAAATAGTGCACACACACTAGTTATTTCTAAAGAACTGTGGGCTCATACGGTGCTCGGATCCATATAATGCGCTTCCTAAAACCCTCTGCCCCCCTCTCCTTTTCCTTGCCCCTTCCCTCTCTTCCTCCGGTCCTTCTGACTGGAGAGATGTAGTGTTCTGTTAACCTGCCTGTTTTTTCAGACTAATGCTGCACCTTCTTAAGTTCTAAAGCCTCTCTTATTTTGCCGCTCTGGGTTTAGTTTAGAGTCTCGTAAAGCCTGAGCTCTGTAGTCCGACTTTAGGATTATGGCCTTCAGCTTTTTTAGTTCTTCTTGAACTGTCTGGGTTTTTTTTTTTGTCTCAAATAGTTCATAATTTTCTTCTAAGGATTAGAGCTACTTGAGCAACTCAGAGTGAGGCTGTAGCGAGTTCGATTGTTTCCCGCATGCTTGTTTGCTTCTCTAGGGTCGTAAGATCTCTAGCTTGAGCGGCCGCTGGCTTCCATTGAGTTTTCGCATTTCCTTCCCTATCTGCTTGTGTGGTGTGTCAAAAAGTATGTGTGAATCCGCTGCATGAATCTAACGTCATCTCTCGATTGAAAGCGCGTCTTCAGTTTGCTGAAGAGAAGAGTCGCTCTCTTATCAGATACCTGCTTTATTCGACTTTGAATGCATGATGCATCGTATTATGCATGATGTTTTGAAATGTCATGTTCTGTAAAATGAGTTGACTTTTGTGGATTCTAAAGGTCCTTTCACATGATTCGCATCAACCTTATCCAGTGCATTGAAATCTACAGCGTTACCCCTGATACTGTCTGGTGGTGCAGCTCTCAAACTTGTTCACTGCTAACCTTTCCAAGCACAGCCAATGTTTACTGGACAGTTTAAAATTGCTGTATCATTAAATGGATGTATTGTCACGAAATAGTTATGCAGCTACCCCAAGGAATGTGGAAGGTGAGAGGGAAAAAAACATAATTTGTTGGTTATTATATATGTAGTAACATTGATTTACCTAATAGGCATTATAAACTACCGCTCAAAAAAGGTGGGATCAGTAAGACTTGTACTGTTTTTTAAAGAAGTCTCTTATGCTCATCAAGGCTGCGTTTATTTGATCAAAAATACAGAAAAAAAAAACAGTAATCTTGCAAAATGTTATTAAAATATAAAATAATAGTTTCTATTTTAATACACTTTAAAATATAATTCATTTCTGTGACGCAGCGTTGAATTTTCATCAACCATTACTCTAGTCTTCAGTGTCACATGATCCTTCAGAAAATCATTCTAATATGCTGATTATTATCAATTTTGGAAACAACTGTGCTGCTTAATATTTTTTTGGAAATCTGTGATACATTTTTTTCAGGATTTTTTTGATGAATAAAAAGTTAAAAAGAAGAGAATTTATTTAAAATAGAAATATTTTCTACAATATACACTACAGTTCAAAAGTTTAGGGTCAGTACATTTTTATTCTTTCTTTTTTTTGAAGAAATTAAAACTTTTATTCATCAAGGATGTGTTAAATTGATAAGAAGTGATAGCAAAGATTTATATTGTTAGAAAATATTAATATTTTAAATAAATGCTCTTCCTTTTAACATTTTATTCATCAAAGAATCCTGCAAAAAGTATCGCAGTTTCCAAAAAAAATATTTGGCAGCACAACTTTTGCCAACATTGATGATTCTAATAATAAATCAGCATATTAGAAGGATTTCTGGAGAATCATGTGACACTTAAGACTGGAAGATAGAGTAACGGTAATGGACAATCAGCTTTGCGTCACCGAAATAAAATACTTGTAAAGTATATTAAAATAGAACCCTTTATTTTATATTGTAATAACATTTTGCAAGATTACTGTTTTTTTCTGTATTTCTGATCAAATTAAATGAAGCTGAGAGCATAAGAGGCTTCTTTAAAAAACATTACAAGGCTTACTGATCCCAAACTTTTGACCGGAAGTGTATATATAAAAAGCCTTTTAGATTTTTTCTTTTTTTGAAAATAATAAAAACTAATAATAGCCAATCAAAACAATTGCTTGAACTTTTTTTGTTCAGATGCATGTTAACTTGTTTGTTTGCTAACAATATATGGTTTATATATAATCAACCATATAATAATGTTTCTCTTGCTACCTAGCAACCTCTTAATGTCTCTCCGCCATGACTTTATCCACATCGTTTCCATGTGAAGGTAAAAAAACGGCACATGTGCTTCTGTTAAGATCACGCCCTGATGCGAGTTATGTGAAAAGGACTTAACTGATTATTAATTGTATATGATCACTATGCTGTATTTTTAAGAAGGATGCTAATGTCCAAAGATGTTAATAATACCATACTTTCATGTAAATTCTTATCAAACCATTTACATTGACTTCATAAAAGCTTCTGCAGAATCTATCAAATAAAGCATTTAGGGGACAAGAGCACTGAGCTGAAAATGCTAATCTATTCAGACAGAATATTTTCTAATTTCCTGCGTTCACTGATTCAGACGCGCTCAATTATTTACTTTTGTTTGCAGTTCTCTGTGTGCCTGCTCATATTGTCAATTATATTCCATCATGAGATAAAGTAATACTCATCCATGTTTAATTTTCCAGCGGATTTTGCACTTTTGTGTGGAGATCAGATGATGTCAGTCACCTTTTGACTGAATTAATTTGCTCCCATTTTTGGCATTTACTTGTGTTGAACTAGATACAAAAGGGCTTGATTTCAACTTCTCATAGCCCTCTATAAAGCCGTCTGGAAAGTTCTAAAGACAATGCAACATTGTTCAGCACAGCAGTGAATTTGTAAAAGCCTCTCAGCCAAGACCCCACAGACATTCATCACTATTTCTGAAGGCTGATCATTTCCCATCCACTTGATGGTATACAAATTAAATGTAAAGCTTTTTACCATTTAAAATGTTTAATTCGCCAACTAGTACTATAATACTAAAGAACCTCTTGGTTTGAAAAAGCAATACCAGTAGCAAAATACCCATCTGCGTGATTACAACTACACTATTCCCAGCTTCAGGATCTCGGCATGTCCTGCTTATTCCACATTTAGCCCAAGAAAGATTATTTATGACAGCATTGCTGCTTTCACATCAGCGCAAAAACACTAGATGTAATTGGGTAATCAAGAAGCGAGACTATTGAATGCCATGGAAAGCCATGAGCATAACACAACTAATTATTAACTTCTCCCAAAAACACCAAGTGAGTGATGGCCAATATACTTAAAATAAAAATGGGTTTTCATTGTGATGAAACCATTTATTTCTTAGTGTTATGAACATTTAAATAACTTCAATATCCATTTTCAGATTAAATGTGTGATGGAAAGGTTCTACGGATGTTAAAGTTTCTTCAAGGAGCCATAGATGCCAGAGAATATGCTTTAACAGTGTAGTCTCCTTACAGATAAGATTATTCTGATATACTGATATAGTCCCACAGGAAAAGGCTGTTTTCTTCTCACCTTTGTTCTGAGATAAAGAGCATAAACTGAACAACAATAGCCCTTGATGCTCTGTGACTCCTAGGATCCCACTATCACCAAATGGGCCTGATCTATTCAGTGATATCAAATTAATGGTGCATAAAAAGTTCCATTCCCAAGCCTTTCACAGGCAATCAGCCACACACAGAGAGCGAGAGAAAAGGATAGACACCAACAAAGCATTTGAAGAAACAAGGGTTTGTGTGTGAACGTGTTAAAGGGATAGTTCACCCAAACATGAAAAATTGTTTTGTTGACTTTATGAATTTGTTATGGACAAAAAACTGCTTCAAAATCACATTTATGTTCCAAGAAAAATGCAAAGGTCTTATGGGTTTGGAACAACATAAAGGTGAATAAATGATGGCAGAATTCACATATTTGAGTGAAGTATCCCTTTACAGAATAAAATTTTTTAAAAATATTTATCATGTTTTACACTGACAACAGCAGTCATTTAATGAGGTATAGGTGATATTTCATACTTGTTGAACTTCACTAATAATAAAATTCTGCCATCCTAATGACTTTTGATAAAAGTCCCATCTAAAAGTAATTTATATATGAATCTGCCATTAAAAAGGCCTTTGTCCGGCAAGTTTCTCCATATTTTACAGATAAACAAGCCTGACTGAGATTACGTGGGTTCTGAACATGGAGACTTATTCTGCTGCTCTTGCTAAGGTTCAAATAATTTCAAGCCGTTTTAATGTCATTATTATATGAATGGTGATAACCAAATTTTACTCCATTACTTTTATCTTAAATGAACGTTAACTTTGGCAGCCCTCGTATATACACACTTATATTTTAGCAGAGCTTTGAGAGATTGCTCACAAGTCTGCTTTCAATTAAACACTTTTTTTGCCCTTCAGCTTTTTATGGACGTCTCCAGCACTTCTTTCTCCCACTCTCCAGTTCTTTGAGAAGGAGTTACTAGGGTTTTGACAGAGGCCTACACAATCCCTCACACAGCCGAAAGGAAGATTGAAAGACTTAAAGTTTTCACCACTGAAAATCTGTCACTCATTTCTCCCCACCACTTCACTCTATCAACCTCTTTTCTTCTCCCCACTCTTTGACTCTCAGTACCATTCATTCTCCTCTCCTTTCTCCATAATCTGTCATTTCTTTTATTTTTTTTTTTTTTTATTTTATTATTTTTTTTTTGACGTAGTCATCTTCCTCAGTTCTCTCTATCCCTTTTCTCTCCTCTTCATGCTCGTTCTCTCTTTCTTTGAGTCAATGAGGAGTTATTGGATATTTGACAGAGGCCTATACAATTCACAGCCAGGAGAAAGTGAAAGCACCTCCCTCTCCTCTCTTCCTCACCCGCTCTCATACTTTCAGTACTACCATGTTCATTTTCATTCATTCTTTCTTTATTATTATTTGTATTTTTACTATTGTACTTGTTTCAAAACTATAATTTTTGTTTTACTTTTCTTCATTGTTCCGAATTGTTTGTTTTTATTTTCATGTATTTTGTTTTATGTCTATTTAATTCATTTATATTATTAAATATTTTCAATGATATACATTTTTTTGTAAATTTTTTGTTTTCTCCTTCCTTTTTCAATAATTCTCTGTCCTCTATCCTTCTGCTTTCTTTCTTTATTTCTTTCTTCTTAATTTTCTGTTTGATTGTCTTTTGGCAAAGTTAGGTCTGTATTATGCCTGTCCCTGTTCTTCACATATTTATGCTATATTTAGCCTCTGTTCTGCCAAGATGCTTTAAAATGGAGATAAGCCGGCAGCCAAAAACTGCTTTTTTTTAACTGACGATCATCTTGTTTGCATGCCCCTGAAAATAACTGACCCAATTACAAAGTCAACTAGATATATATTTAAATTTTATCTATGTATTTTTTTTATTTATTTTCAGTTTTTGTGTCAGTGAAAACTCTACTATTCCATTGTTAGCTTGAATATAAACTGTAGTGCTATAAAGTGTTAGCTTACATTCAGCCTGGTATTTTATTTGGATACTGATGACTTAATATTAAGATTTGAGATCTAATTTGGGCTTTTAAAAAATTACCTTTAGAAGTATGAGTGTACAGTACAAAATGCTATTGAGTCATGAAAGAGGACTACAAACCTGTTGTGACACTAAAAGTGTGTTTGTGAGTCACCCATCGCGTAGCATATGTCGGCCATCAGTGCTTCCCAGGGGCCAAAGACCTCAGTTTATAGACCAGCAGAAAGCAGACGAATGAGTCAGAGGAAGATAAAGGTCCCTTCTATTATTCATAACATCTTCCGGTATATTTGCACATAAGTCTGTTATAGCTTGCAAGAAAATGAGGCAAACTCTGGCAGGTCTATTAGAAGATTGATTCTGTTGTATGTAAACATTAAACATGTCAGTTATGATGCCTCAGAAACCCCATCTTATTAAAAGAACAAAAAAAATGTTACATGCTTCCAGTAACTATTCTGGGAGACATGGAGATGTATGCGCACTAGGCTACTCTTTTAGAAGTTTACTTAGCTATAACTCATTCTGGTTTGCATCTATAAACAGTTAGGCAGAAACATTTTTACAGGAGAGAATTGAGTTGGCGGGAAGCTTTCCACCTGCTATAGCTAGCAAAGCACAGTTGCTGCTCTGCTAATGTGTTTGTATTGATGCCTGAAGGAAGATTATCCTTGTTTTCTCACATATTATGCATTCATAGTTGTATTTTTGCTTGCAGCAGCTAGAAAAAGCACAATAGTGTCTCACTCGCTCTCTCCCTAACTCGATAAATCACAAACGGTGGTCCGCCCACTCTGTTCTTACACTGTGTTGTGTTTGCCATTGCTGTTCGCTGACATGAGCATCAGTAAGACTTTGTTGGCCTTGCCAAAAGTCTTAAGCAGCTAATAACATCTTTTAAGCTATCTTTAGTTTTGGCTCTCTACAGTGTGCAACAAATGTTGCCCTGTAGACATTTTCATTTGATAAGATAAAGGTGTAATAAATTGTAATAAACAGATATTTGAAACTTTTTCCATGAATATCTTTTTATTATTTTAAAATAGGGCTCAAAATACGAATTTACTTCCTGTATGTTTGCTTTGATTTAGCTATTCTTTTTTCTAGCTTTAACTTTACTAGTTTTATTAGTTATCTAGCTTTTATTTGTATTATTTGTTCATTAATTTTCATCTTTGTATCCATCCATCTATCTATCTTGCTTTCTTTCACTTCTCTTCACTTTCATGGCTGTGATGTGTATAAATAAATCATAGGCTGCTTTTACAAAAGTAAGACGAGCCATTTTACATGTCCCGCCCAAATTTCCAGTTCCAATACATTAACACTGTAAAGGAATCTGTGCTCGTCAATTGGTTTCATGGGGTCTTTGTTGTATTAAAATTAATCAAGACATAACATTTAGTTTCTAAGCTGACACTTTTTTACCAAAGCAGCTTACAGCTCATTGTAAAATACCTCTAGATGTAAAATACCTCTAACAGCAGATTTTCCGTTTACTGGCTCTCTTATAAATAAAGAAGAACAGAAAAATGAGAAAAACAAGGAAAGGCTGACTGCGCAGATGGCAGTGGGAGTTACTAATTATCTGAGCATGCACATGTTAGCGAAATCACCTCTACCCTCAGCTCATTAAGACAGTAAGGTGGTCTGTGCATTAATTTTAATTTGCAGTCACTGAAAACATCTCCATATCATTTTCGCACCACCTTAACGCCATATGCAGCTCAGTGTAGAACAGCACAATCAGCTGTGAGTCAAGCACATAGCACTGCTGCTCTTGAGACTGTGGCTAATGAGAGAACCACTTAGCTCCCTACAAGACCATTAGCAATTGTTCTTGAGGCTCTAGCGCTATTTGATGTTGAACCAATGAGCATTTGCAGATTGATTCTGAACAGCCTGCTAAGCCAGCGCTCTGCTTTGTTTGTCAGCAGTTTCTAACATGAATAGAAGTCTGCTAAGAACTCTACAGACTCTCAAACTGTTAAAAGCTAACCTAACTGGCACCTCACTGTGTCTTTACAGTGCACTCATCTCGCTCTCTTCCCCTCTCTGCAGGAGTGCGCCGACCCCCTGAGGTAGATAAGTCCAACCACAGTGTTCACTACACTCTGCTCATTGCGTGTGTCCTGGTGGCATTTGTCCTGGGAGCTTTCCTCTCCGGATTCCTCGTTTCCTGTTACTGCAACCACAACGTGAACAAGACCAAAAGGCTATCGAAAGATCCAGAAGCACCAATCCCACATGCTCTATCCCTGCGCAGCCTGGCCAAGCTAAACGGCTTGCTGGAGAGCCAAAACAAAGACGAGAAGCTGGAGGTATCTTCACCCAAACTCTACAACTCTTTCTTTGCGAATGGAAAAGAGCAGGCGCATCGCAGGAATGCCCATCATGCTGCCATGACAGAACTCATTCACCCACATCATCACCACTCTGCAGAGCTCTCTGGCCTTCCCACGCCTGATTCGACGCCAGAGCTCCCGATCAAGAGTATGAAGGCCTTCAAGAACCAATGGGAGAAGAATCAAAACTGCAATAATGCTAAAGAACCCAAGTCCCATAACATGGGAGCATCTCGGCCAACCACTGGAATGCAGCATCAGATTTTCCCCTTCTCCCAAGGACTGACCAACGGACAAGTACTAGGTAGCTCAGCACACATGGAGGAACGCAAAGTCCACAATGTGGAGCGTGTGGCAAGCCAGCCATATCACTGCTACCCACACAAGATTGTGGATGTCACCTCACTCGACGAGCTTCTGAAACACATCCACGAAATCAATGTGGCTACAGGCAAGAGTCCCACTGTCCTCACCTCGTCAATGTCAGCCAACGCCGGTCAGATGGTGTTCGCAAACCGCATACAGCCGCAGATCCCGGAAACAGAGTCTGCACCGTACTACAGTTCCTCCACGCTTCCTCGGGACAGTCTAACTCGCCGCATGGATGTCCCACCAGAGATTCCTCCCCATCATCAATCTACTCTAGAGAGAGTGTCCCGTCACCCGTCTCAACGGCACTCTTTGATAACCACTCCCAAGATGCCCAGCGGGGGCGTGGTGCCACGGCAACACAGCTTCAACCAGCGCAGTGCCCATCAGCCCCTCCTGCTCTCTCGAATGAACTCGAACGGCAGCAGTTCGGGTTGCGACGTACGGCACCCACTCATCCCTAACGGATACCTAACTCGCCAACATAGCTACAGCGAGCAGCCAGAAGTCGTCCGTGGAGCTATTGTCCGTCGGACAGCCTCGCTCAAGCCCGACGTCCCGCCCAAACCGCTGTTCATCCCTGCTAGCTCGCCTGTCAACCAGGCAGGGAAGTTCAACTACTGAACGATGGAGAAGAAAAGCCTGTGGTTTTTCGTAAAAAGGCTACTCGACCTCTCAGAACTGATTGTGGTCATGAACAATTAAAAGACTGGATGAAAAACTTGCCTTTATGGGAAACAAATCCTCTGGAGATTGGCTGCCAGTGTTGTTGACTTTACATTTGAACTATGACTTGTTTTTCTCTGTTTCATGAATATATTTGTACCATATTGGTATTGCTCAGCTATTGGCCATTAGGAGAGGAGGAGTTACAGGAGTCCACCTAGATTTAGGCTGCCACAGTGATAAGTGTGTGGCTTTACGGTGTTACTTTGGACGGTCTAGACAGGTGTCACTGATCCAAAACTCTGTACCTGAACTTTTATCTGAACAAGTGTGTACACACCTTGTTTGATATTCTGATCTTTCTTGCTTTGGCTTAACTATTCTGTTGATGTAGAGTTGATGAACTGTGCTGATTCCAATTAGAAATGTGTATAATGCATGTGTTTGTGTTTGTGTGTGTATATATATATATATAAAAATATATATGTATGTGTGTGTACATATACATACCCAGTGTATGTATCTAGATTACTGAAATGGTTTAGCCCCCTCAAGTTCCTTCGCCTTATTTTGAAAGCAGATGTGCTGTTGAAATGCCCACACAACTTGAAGTGATCTCTGTAAAATCCATAAGCAATAATCTCCACCCCATTCTGTCCACTCCAGTGTAATGCAGTTATAACAACTCAAACTCAATAAAGTTTAAATTCAGATTAAATATGGCTAGAGAAACAGTTACATCTGAACGCTCGGGCCCAAGTGAGGTGAATCAGTCTTAGTGTTATAAAGGAGATGTATGTATATACCTAAGAAGAATGTATTATTTGTCTATACGCTCCAGAATCAGTGTGAGGTGCTCCAGTATTTAACCTTTGTCTCCTCTGTTAAAATCATTCAATTGGTGAAAGTGAATCCAAATTTTTAAATCTCTTACATTGGAAACATCAAACACTGTGTCCTATCCAGGTGTGATAAACCGATAAAACTATCTCTTCTATGTAAATCTTAAGTTTTTGTCTTGAACCATCCATGACCACTTTGTGTTCTATTATATATAGCTCCACCCACAGTGAAATCTGATTGGTCTAAACTTCTGCTCCATAAACATCATTGGCTCTGCCATGAAGCAGTTTGACACACTGAAACAGGTCACACCTGGATAGGACACGGCATAACAAAAGAACAAAAAGAGTCCAGAACAAAAAGATTTCTTACTCTTGTCCTGAGTTATTCCTATATTGTGTTAAAATGTATCGATATTAACACTAAAACTGTTTTGTGTAAATAGATGAACAATAACTAGCCAAATTTTAATTGTTTGTGTAAATTTGTGCCTTATTTAATATGATGTGTTAAGGGGGGCGGCAGAGTGGGAGAGGGGACATAAGGAAAGGGCAGAGAGTCATTTATCTTTTTATTTTTAATATTTGTATTTTTTTTAAGCTTGGTTGTCTGTATGTCATAACTGTTGTAGATATATATTTCTAGATACTTTTGATATCCCCAGGCTGTGACGCTTTTGCATTTTGGAACAGCATCTACATAGTTTTCCCTCCAAAGAGACATCCATCCATCTATCTATCTTCATCTATACAATCTATCTATCTGCTACGTTTACCCTCTTATCATTCTAGCTGTCGTTCTATCTCTCATTCTATCGATTGTTCTATCTATATGTTATCATTCTATCTATTGCCCTATCCATCACTTTGTGTCCTTTCAATTGCTCTATGTATTTCTTTGTCTATCATCTATCTATCGATCGATCAATCATTCTATCGGTCATTCTTTCTATCACTCTGTCTATCCAGTCTGTTTTCTATGTATTTTTCTGTTTTATCTCTTTTTCTTGCTTTCATGTTGAACTCAGCCTTAGTTTAAGAAACCTGTGTCTTCACTGACAGGTTTGTTCTGAAATGTATAAAGATGTAAGATACGTGAACTTCTAAACTGCAGCGTATCTTCAGATCTTATGTTTAATGGTGAGAGCAAGACTTCTTAGTGTGTGCGTGTGTGCGTGTGTGCGGGTGTGTGTGCGTGTGTGTGTGTGCGCTTTACGAGGAGACCATATCAGTTGGCTGTAGTTCAAACACATACCTCCCTTTGCTTTTCCCCAGTACTTCAGTCTGGCAGAGTAACTCAGAACAGTTCCTCTGCTCAAAGGCATCTTCATCTTCTTCTTCAGTCTGTCTTAAGACTATGATGTGTCTGCTTTTGCATACATTTTTGGTGCTGGTCTGAGATACAGTTTTTATCATGTACACTTGAATGAACCTTTCAAATTGGCTGCCTGTAACTGTGTGCTCTGTTTCCCCTCACAAAACCAAATGCAATGTCACATTTTAATAGATGGCTACCACATCATATGCATCCCAGGTGGAAAATGGACTGAGGGTTGAATCCCTGCGCCGTCCTCGACGGAAATCCAGAGCGAGGAGACTGAGTGGAAAGAGACTGGTGTAGTTTCTTTGAATTTCTATAGATATTATGATGGAAAGGGAACCGCGTGTGTCTGTTTTATCTGCTTTAACCATTGAGATTTCTGTTATTGCACAGTGTAAATACGCTCACCGGAGTTCCAGGTTCCCCCCCCCAGTGCTATGCTCCGCCTACGACTGCACGAACTCCGCGCCCCCCCCCCCAAAGCCCTATGGGATTCCTCCACTCTGCTTTTATGGACTACGGTTGTATTTCCTTAACAGAAATAAATGAAGATTAAGCATATGTTTTACTGATGATCATTTTGAAAGTTGGGCAATGCTTTGATTTTATTATCGGAAACTTTTTCAGATGGCGTATGCATGTTTTTTCCAGCAGCAAAAAAAAAAAAAACATTTGGTTGTAGTCAATGTCTCCCAGCTCTCATGATGAAAAAATACAGCTGATTCTGGTATTGTTGGCCAATCTCAGCTGAATTACAAGGATGCAATGGATGATGTTTACCATACCGCTCAAGGGCCAAAAATGACTTAATAGCCAATTAGTTCCTCTGGGCCCTTGAATTGTAGGTGAATATATATTAAAAGGGACGTCTATGGCTCTCTAGCCAAATCGGGAGTGCATGGAATTTATGCTTTAACAATGGTTACAAGTTTACAGCACAGTTCTACAATACAATTAGTGGAAAAAGTTAAAGATGAGGGTTCTGCTTCTCCACATGAATATACATATGCCTGTTTCACACACATTAAAATCCTCTGGTAAGCAAGATGTGCTTTACATTTCACTGCATACAAGAATCTGTGTGCTTTACTTTCAAATTCAAGATTTTTACCATTTCACTACTGTTTTCTCAATATGTCTCGGATAAGCTCCACTCTGAGAGAAAATAAAGAGCATGAACTTGATCTATGATACGGTGCACCTTGTTTAAATGAGGTCTGGTTCTCTGTTCTTGTTCAAAAGATTCAAGTCTGCTGCCTTCCCTGTTCAAAGGTTCTGCTGGCTACAGATCTAAAGGAAGTTCTGAAGGCAAACAGCACAAAATTAACTTGCTTTCACTGTAAATCTGTGTTGTTATTTGCTCTGTTGTTGTGGCTTCATTGTCTTCTCATTGATTCAGCTCTACAGTGCCACATATTGGTAATATTTGTGCTTATCTTTGCTTTAAATCATTCCTGTCTCTGTAAAAGATTAATGAAAGCTCACCAGAATCATTGCTTTCACTGAGCTTCTTCAGGTCTAAAAGCAACTGCTCATACCCGTCCAGCCAAAGTAAGCAAGGCAGAACCTGTTCGGTTTCCCACAGTTACTTGGAAATTGAGAAAACAGTCCCTTATGGGCACTCAAAATCTCACACCCTCAACTTTATTTATCCACAGATTTGTCGTATTAGGTAATTTTGCAACAAGTTATGATTTTCTATCATACTACTCTATGTGGTGCTCACTTCCTCACTTCCTATCCATAAAGACTGTGGTGCAGATACGTGGCTCTGGATTCAGCGGACACACTAACTGCAGGTTGTCTGACAGGTGGAGCTGAACAGTCTCAGCTATTACCCACAGTTCTTAGTTCAGTAGTCATCAGGTGTCATCAAGAGAGCTACTACCTGATATCACCCCCTTGAGAATCATCACATTCACGTCTCCTGGTTCTCCCTCCATTTTATTTAGCTCTCTCTTGCTTTCACTAGTTGGCTGTGTTTCTCTGGCTGGTTGTCAGCGCTCTGAGAGCGAGAGGGCATTAGAGAGATGTATTCTGGGAGTCGGAATGAATGGTTTTCATCTTAGAACTGTCAAGAGCAGCCCAACCTTTCTGTAGATAAAATTGCATGCATTTTGTTGTTCGATATACAGAATTTCATCATCGCTGGTGGAGAACAGCTATGGTATATAGTCTGTTCATTGGATCTAAAGGAAAAGGGGGCCCACAAAAATTTTATCCTGGGCCCTGTGAATAGTAGCGATGAACCTGCTCAACATCTGCTGTTCACTCAACCCAGAAAGGTTTTTGTGAAAATGCTGTGGTGGATTGTAGTGATATATTCGGCTGCTTGAGTTTGTTTGTCAGCGTATGGTCTGTATTTTTTTTGTTTGTTTGTTTGTTTCACAATAACACAGCTGAAAGGATATATATACAGAGCATTGCGTGACAATAGACAGGCGGAACATTGCGACATGCAACTCTGCTGAATACATAGGTTTGTGTGTCTGTGTGTGTGTTTGCACTCATAGACTCATTGTATGATATGGGGTGCTATGTAGCTGTTGATGGATAAAATGAAATTTCTCAATATGTGCCAAGTGTATTGTTTATTATTATGAGGGCTTTTTTCTAGCCGTATATAAAATCGGATGTCAAATACATGAATAAATTCCCTAACATAATTTCTCAATCTAAATAATTGGATTGAGAATGTATTACCTCGTACCCGTAAAATTAACTCCGCATCAACAGATATTTTATGTGATATTATATGTGCCTATAGACCAGAAAGGGGCTTGAATATAACAAAACTAATATTGAATAGAAAAATAAATTTTTTGCATGACTTTTCTTGTTACTTTTCTCTGCCATTATTGCTTCATTTCTAACCTTGGTATCTTAATTTAAGGCATCACCAGTAAATCCCTGCTATGCTTAGAAACATTCTTGTTTGCTTTCAAGTCTCTCTTGTAAAGAGTTTTTTCCCCATTATCTTTCTCTGTATGCTCTCTTTTGCTGTTGTGTCTTGTATCTGTGAGATCATCTTGAAGGTTTTAGCTGATAGTCATGGTTATGATATTGCTGCCGTGTTTGGCATAATATACGATGCTACACTCCTTCATTTGCATTATTTTTATTACAAAGAGATGGATGGTTCTGATATTAAAAATTCCTCCCATTTATTGTTTGTTATTATTGTTTTCTACTGAGAATGTGGGTTGTTGTAGCATTCATGTTGATTCATGGTGTTTACTGTAAATGAAGAACGTTAAAAATACTCTATGAAACCCTACTTTATGAAACTCTATGAAACTCTACTCTATGAAACTCTACTTTATGAAACCGAACTTGCTATTTTAGTCAGGCAATATATTATTGCTGAGGCCTTCCACATAGACTGATATCAGATATTAAGTATTTGTGTTTCCCTAGACTGAGCTGTAGTTAAAACAATAATGTTCACCTTCAGTTATAAGTGGTTATCAGTTTATACATCAGTGTACAACATTGAATATACAGTACTGAATCTCTCAACTGATTCATTCAAAACTTGTTCAGGAACATAACAACTAACGGTCTGTATGAACTGGACACTGAATCATTTATTCAACCGATTCATTCAAAAAACTGATTCAGTCAGGAGCGAAAGAAGTTATATAAATTATATACTTATCCGATTCATTTAACAACACTTCCACTGCATTAAGGACTGAAGGACTCATTCCAATGCCCTACTCCCTTCGAAGGGTGGGTCTACCCTCAGACTAAACTGTATCATCTTGTCGAGCCAATTAGAAAGGAGACGTCATCACAATTAAAGGTGCAGTATGTAACATTGACAGCTAGCAGTTCGAATGGGTACTGCAGTCCAAATTCTAAATACTGGAAAGACTTGTTTCTCCCGCCCCTCCTCCTCAGATTTGATGCTCACACGTGTTGCCAGATTGAGGACACGCAACAGAAATGAGTGCAGTTGAACCTTAGCAGGGAGTTTGATTGACAGGCAACCTGACCAATCATAATGCTGAATCTGCCATTTTTTTATTCAGCGCCATGGCTTGTCGGACATAGCAACATTAATGAAGGGGGCGGGTCTTTGTGAAGGGTCAACTGACAATGGAAGGTGTCAAGCCTTACACTGTAAGTCAGGGCCGGAGTGGGACTCATTTTCAGCCCTGGAGTTTCATGCCTTAGACCGGCCCACAATTTTTTTGGGGGGGGGGCTTTTTTTTTTTTTTTTTTTTTTTTTTTTTTGTTTTTTTTCACCATTTAAGTAAGGGTGCTGCTGGAAGGAGTCAAAAGATAATTACGTCATCATTAGGGTTGCCAATTAACTTCAGAAATGGAAATAAGGGACAATTGTGATTCTTTATATTTTATTCTTTAAGAAAATAGCATTTATTATTGTATTATTGTAGAAAATAAGTGTTTATTCTTTAAGAAAATAAAGGACAGAATAAGGGACACTCCAAATATTTGTACTGAACAGATGTAAGCCTATATCTGCCTACAGTTAAGAAGTTCTCAGAAATATCACATTTGTTTTACTTAACCCATTTATGTACAATACACTAAGTTTATTATTGTATTTTTTCTCTCTCTCTATTTAACAGCATTAACTTACAATGAAATACGTCTTCCTTCAAGTAGATTGAATGTTTTCCTGCCTTGCTAAATGTTGGGTTCATGATCAGTAAGTTGAAGTCCCCCCCCCCCCCCCCACCCCCCAAACACACTTTGGGGAAAAAGAAACTGGAAAAAAATCATCCTGGTGCTCCCAATTAGCCAATCTGGGCCTGCTGTAAGTTGATGAGTTGATTTTTCAACGTTTTAATATGATTCTGTTCATACAAATTTTTGGGTGAATGCCGAGGTATTTTAGGTCAGGTAGAATCTGCAGTCTCTGACCCTGTGTTTTCTGCAACCTGGCAACCCGGGCTGTCAAAATACTACTGGGTAAATTGTCAGTGGTCGGAATCACACAGACTTAAAAAAAAAACATACATTCTGACACAGAACCCACATTTCAAAGTAGAATAATTGGCTGTAGCATTGTTTTTCAAAGAAACAAGTATGTGAACTTAGCATAACATATTATTATGCAAATATTAGCAAAAATTGTATTTTTATACTTTAGTACAGTGAAGAAATTACATACAGCATCAATAAACCTGCACACAAAATCCTTCATTCCGAAGGGCCCTTTGAAGTGGCCAGTTTTTAGCACTTTGGCTTGGAATGAACCTTCCATATAGCGGCCATGATTGTTCTCACTCCGAAGTGCCCTTCAGTGGCCGATTTTCCCCGTTTTGAACACAGGGTGATTCATTCTGGCAAGAAATAACTGTCTTTATGAGTGATTCGCTGAATCATTCACTCAACCAATTTATTCAAAACATTAATTTATTCAGTAACGACAATAATTTATTTTGCTGTCATATATGTACACTTATGGTTTGTTGAAGTGCACTGTACTCTAGAAGTGTAAAATGCACAGCACTGGTCTGTGTTCAAACTTATATTTAATGTAACGGTGTATGCATCTTTATCATTCCTGAGTGTTTTAGCAGATTCTCAGTCTGGCTTCCATCTCACAGAGACGTTTTACATGCAACAGCACCGCAAACCACACAGCATTTGGATACATTTATACGAACCATAAACTAAAGAAAACCACATGGCTCCATAAGTGTGCTAGGAGACAGACAGCCAGTGGACTGTGTCCTTCAGAATTGCAGTTACAATATGGTGTTATAAGACTCTCTGCTCACTGCTGGCTGTTTGCCTCATTTATATTTTAATAGTTTGAGTCAAAAGAGTCATCGCCTCTTCTATTTCATTCTGAATGAAGATAAATTACATATGCATCTGACAGAGTAAATAACCTCATGAGTGGACGTCCCCCAAAGATGGAGCACTGCAGCATATTCTCTTCTTGTTGTCATGGTAACCTTGTCCCACTATGTCCTCTGTCCATAGACATATGGACAAACATGGCTGAGGAAAGCCTTCTTAAAATCAACAAATGCTTTTCTTCTATAACACACCTCTGGCATCTCTGCAGTGATGCTCAGGGATTCTGAGTTACTCTCTAAAAGCCAGACCTAGAACTAACCAGAACTAAGGGATTCCAGGACTGAGTGACTAGAGGAGTTGCACAAGTAGAACATGTTCCTGAATCAATATTTTTACTGGTCCTTTAACAACATTTCTATTAAACCATAAGTCGTAATTCAAGCCATAGCCGTAACCTGCCCCTAACAGCAGAGGGAAATGTTGGGTTGATATAAAGGTTGCTGCTCTTAACTGTAAATCCGATTGACAAAACCAACAAGAATGCTGATCCAGGAACCTACCTGTGTAAATCATGTTAACATCAGAACATCAGTGATTCAGTAGTTCTAAAGCATGATATATATGTATGTAAATTTCAGTTACATTTTTGGGTTAAATTGTCCGTTATCATCCGTTATTAGAAATGTTTTAATTTATCAGTATCAGTAAATATTGGATATTTAATTTGAAAGTTTGAAAGGCTCATAAACTGGCAAAGTCGAAATTAGGTTTAGAGTTCAGCAAATACCATGACCATGTCTATGAGATGTCCTTACTAATATAGTGAAGCCAACACGTGTTTGTGTGTTGTGTGGGGAAGTCCCAGGCAGTAGTACAGTAACTGTTAGGTCAGTGGAGGATTATGTGATATGTCTGGCATGTCCAGTATGCCAGACAGCCATGGCACACCCCCCATTACAGTCAGGACTGGTTTCATCCAGTTTTCTCTGGTGCCCTGATGCCTTTACTCAGCACTTTTTCATAGACACAGTAACACACCTGCCTCTGCCTGTCACACTCACACACACATATATATATATACTCTCCCTGACCATCTCACACTAAATTGGCAGCTTTCCCTACCTACTTGCCCCAACCTGCTCACCATGTACACCCTGCATCTGTCCCCCAGAAGCTTGAACGATTCCCAGCCTAATTAGCCACATAAACTCAGCCCACACACACATATATACATTCTTCATCTCTCTACCCACTCCTAATTAACCTACAAAGTATGACCCCCCATCCCAACCAACACACACGCTCACAGCTTGCCGCAGACTGGCATCCGTCACAGCACCAGACAATCTAAACAACTTCTGCTGAACTCACGTACATTAGCAGCTGTCACAGGACATCTGTTCTGTCACCTGATGCCGGTGATTTTTTTTAGGTTTAAGTAATACAAAGTCTTGGTTATTTGGGAGAGATATGTAAATTGCACAATTAATATTCCTAATTATCTTTCAGGATGTTTATCACCTGAAACTAGAAAGTTAAGGCTGACACTAACGATTATTTTGGTAATCGTGTAAACGACCGATTATTCTGATGATTAATCGAGTAATCGAATAGTTATTATTACAAAAAAAACATTTTGAGGTAATATAAAAATAGCCCTAAGCGACAATACCCCTTTAAATGCATATATAATAGCAATGAGGCAATAATAATTGGTTCAAATAAAGTATCAAAAACAAGTAATTATATTGTTTTCTTGAACAAAACTGAAAATACATAATGTATTATAAACAATAGAACTAATGTACATCGTGTTGTATCAAATCCCTGTAGAGGGCGCCAACGGTGACTGTTTTTAAACATTACTGCACAATCTAATCCTTGTTTAATATTGACTAAACAACATTTCATTCAAATGTCCACTTTATCTTTAATATTTGGCCATTTCTTTACGACAGAAATGCTACAGCCACTGTAATTTCCTGAATATGTGGACATCAAAAGTGTGTAAACTCAGAGTGAGGGTTTAAACATTTATTGTGAAGTCGCGATGAACAGTTAGCATATTTAGAAAAATTATGTATTCTCCTGTGTTGGCATAGATTTATAAATGATTTACCTTACAAATCTAATGAAATGGCACACGTTGCAGATGAAAGACCACGGCATGAACGTATAATATGCAGAGATGGAGTTTTAGACGCTCCACACATGTAAATGATAACTGTTTGTGTGGAGCAGCATTTACTGTGAACGGAGCCGCTGTGTGACGCATGTACTTAACTTACACACATGTAAATAATTAAAGCACATACATTAAACTTGCATTGCATATATTTATTTAATTGAATCATAGAGTTTGTGAATTCACAATAGCATTATGCTTTATTATGATTTTTGAACGGGTTTAATATATTATGCAGCCTCGGAAAACGGTCTAATAATACGTTTTATGGATTCTCATCTGTGGAATGTGCCACTTCCAGGATTTTGCTGGTTACTCGACAAGGGCAAATTGCAATTGAGGATTTTTTTAAATCAAGTACTTGAATTAAATTGAAGAATCGTGAAAGCATCCCAGAAATGGGGTTATAGAAATATGACTTGTAAAACAAAAAAAGTGGTCCAATGACACATTTTGCTTCATGTTAGGGCTAAGATGTGTCATGTCAAGGTATTGATAATTGGCTATGAATGGAAAAAAATACGATGAACTACATCGTATGTCAGATAGTAATTCTCATGTTCATAAAATATATATATATATTTCTTATACATGTGAACTAATAAATGTACACATTAACCGTTATAAATGCTCAAATATAATATCAATAGCATGTCCTTTGTTTGGAGGAAAGTTTGCTTTGACACCAAATTCATAAACATAAAACATGGCTATCACTCCATCACAGATGGCTGTATTTGAAGAAGTCATAATTAAAACAGGGTAGCACAACTTACCCCACTCTCCCATACTATATTGATTGGTGGTGAGATATATTTAATAAATGCTTGGAAAGACAAATTGAATTGGAAAAAAAGAACAGTATCAGTTCAAGAGTCCAAACAAGCAGTGAGTAATGGCCTCTGTGCCAAGTTGTTGTCGGTTCTCGCAGGGCCGTATCTCATACCCCAGATCCGGTGTTAACTCCTGATACCTGTAATCACTGTTTGCCTCTCTCCTCATTCCCATTACAGCTCAGACTGGAGGAGGGGGATAGAAATAAAAGAGTGATCTGATGAAACGAGAGCAGACAGATTGAATGTTCCTATCACAGGCTTTTAGAGGCGGTCTGCAGTGTAGTGGTCCCTGAGGCGGACCCAGTTGAGGAGGCTTCGAAAAACAACCAGGTGACTGGACTCCACAGACTGAAGTAATCCAGAAGCAGCACAAGACTTTCTAGGGTTCTTTCGCTTTTGCGCCCAATTAGCTTGAAATTCTAACGGGCTAAAAATGGAACAATCTGCTTGCGTATACTTGAATAGGAATTGCGACTATCAGTGAAAGATGGGGAGCATCTGGAGGAGAGTTTTCTTCCTGCTGTGCGTGTGTAATGGTGGAAGAGTGCCAAAAAACATAGTGCAGGGAAGACATAAAGCAGAGAAGATACTGCTCTGAGACTCCCTTTCCGTATCTGTGGATAATGCAGGCTGGATTTCCAGTGAATGAGGAAGAAGGTCCAGACAGAGTGAGATAATGTGGTGTGTGCGGGAGCAATAGTTCACACCTCCTCCACAAAATTAATACACTTGGCTCCTGACGATATATTGAGGTTTTATGAAGCTAAATGATCGGTCTGTGCAGGAAACTGAACATTAATTACAACATTATGACATTTAATCTTCAAAATATATCTGATATGTCTGTGATCTCAAGAAAGTGTTTAATATGAGTTCTGTTTTGATTTGAAGTAATATTCAGCACATTTTCATTGATTTGAATGGCGCATGATAATGTAAATGACATACACATAAACAAAAATGCTGCATACAGTCATTGTGTATGAGTCTTGGAAACATATTTTAACATCTTTCGATCTTCTCTCTCAGTGTCTGAGGAAATGGGGCTTCAGGCGATGCGAAGACATTTGTTGGATCAAAACCAACAAAAACAATCCTGGCAAGACCAAAACCCTGGACCATAAGGCAGTGTTCCAGAGAACTAAGGTAAGAGACACTGTCCTAACTGGTTAGAGCAATGGGCAAGCCATAATTATATTTTGCTACTAATTAATAACCATTTTTGTTTGACATCTCTCTTTTTGTGTGTGCATTCAGGAACACTGTTTAATGGGTATCAAAGGCACAGTTAGACGCAGCACAGATGGCGATTTCATTCATGCTAATGTGGATATAGACCTGATCATAACAGAGGAGCCAGAGATGGGTAATATTGAGAAGCCAGTGGAGATTTTCCTCATCATTGAACATTTCTGCTTGGGCCATCGACGGCTGCACCTGTTTGGCAGGGACAGCACTATCAGGCCGGGTTAGATATTGGCTTGTTTCCACTAAAGAAATGGTTCACCCTAAAAATGATCATTATTTACATACTATATGGTTCTCATATGCTATATTCTGCGGAGTGCAAAAGTAGAATTTAATACAAAAATAAAAAGTTTAAAAGTGGACTACAATATGAAGGAAAGGCGTATAATTAGATCATATTATTATTAGACAATATTGTTAGCACCAAAAGCTTGTGATCAGTAAGATTTTTGAAAATGTTGTGAAAGAAGTCTCTTAGGTTACCAAGGTCTGGCATGTATTTGATTATAATGCTTGAAAACAGTCATTTTGGTGAAATAGTAATTTCACAATAAATAAAGAATTAAATATAATAATAATAAAGTAATTTAACGTTTACTATTTATAATAATGTTTAAGTTCGAATAATTCTGGTTAATGGCAAAGCGGATTTTTTTAAGCAGCCAGTACTCTAGTCTTCAGTGTCACATGATTTTTAAGAAATCATTCTAATATGCTGATGTTTTTGCTCAAGGGGCATTTACTATTGTCACAGTTGAAAAAAGTTGTGCTGAGTAATTTTTGTGGATCATAATACTTTTCAGGATTTTTTCTGAATAAAAAGTCAAAAATAATTACATTGTAATGGAATATTTTGTAAAAAATAAAGGTCTGTACTTCAATTTGATCAGTTTATTTGTGCTGAATAAAAGTATTAGTTTCTTAAAAAATAAACATTTTTGAATGGCATGTATCGTTACTCTGATCAAAAGATATGCATTTTTCAGGTTGGCTGACTGTGGGCCCCATGCTGACCAATAGTAACTTTAATGCAGAAGCTTATGCCACCCAC